>QNTS01000656.1:238814-254901 GCA_003317085.1 Hucho hucho
GGAGAAGGGGAGAGGGTGAGAGGAGGGAGAGATCGATGAGGAGAGGAGGGAAGTAGAGAGATGGGGAGGGACGGAGAGAGAGTAGACCATACATACACTGTAGACCAGACCTTGCAAATGCAAGCGCACACACGCTGTGTCTGGGGATTAGAATCTCACTATAACGAAAGATAATTGATATGGTTGTCCTCACGTGCAATTTTCCTTCCCTTTGCTAGACACATTTACCAGTGACCACAAGCATTAACGCTATCATTAAGTTATTTTTGTCATGTTTCGAGTGTTAAACCTCATCTTTAAATGTCATTATCATATTATTTTTTATATCAGGATATCATATTATATTCCTTAGCAGCCAGCGATTAAGGTTGCACACTTAAAGCATGAAATTGCTGACTCGTAATACATGTCAGAACAATTTGCAGAGTTTGGGTTGATAAACAGAGAGCATTGACAGCACCGTGTAGCAGAGCGTTCTAGCAACGTCAACACAGTCATTTCCAAAATTGAAGAAATAAGAAAAAAATAGTTTATTTTGTCATCCTCAAATGTTGATATTTTTATTTAAGACATGCTCTGGAACTTTGATGACTATTAAGTATTTTTTAAACCTCCAGCTTTGGTCTGGATGTGTCAATATGTAGTTCAAACATGTATAATCTATGAGACTAATTACTGTCACCTCAACTAGCCACAGAAGCTAGTGGAAACATCTATTTCTGTCAGCAGTAACAAGGCCCAATGACTTGTTCATCTTTTTTGGGATAACTGTAAAAAGAAAGATAACTAATATTATTTGTGGGGAACTCCGTTTCAAGAACGGCTCTCCCACTTTCATATCGCCTTTGTGAAAATCAATCGAATGTTTATTTTGCTGGGCCTCGATAATAAAAATGGAGCCATGGGAGCTTTGGGGGCTGTTACCTTTCCGCCTGTTCTGGACTGCCACCTTTCCTCCTGTTCTGGACTGTCACCTTTTCTACTGTTCTGGACTGTCACCTTTCCTCCTGTTCTGGACTGTCACCTTTCCTCCTGTTCTGGACTGCCACCTTTCCTCCTGTTCTGGACTGTCACCTTTCCTCCTGTTCTGGACTGTCACCATTCCTCCTGTTCTGGACTGTCACCATTCCTACTGTTCTGGACTTCCACCTTTCCTCCTGTCCTGGACTGTCACCTTTGCTACTGTTTAGGACTGTCACCTTTCCTCCTGTTCTGGACTGTCACCTTTCCTCCTGTTCTGGACTGTCACCTTTCCTCCTGTTCTGGACTGTCACCTTTCCTCCTGTTCTGGACTGTCACCTTTCCTCCTCTTCTTGGCTGGATATTCAATCTCCCCATCTGAGCGCAAATCCATGAGATGGCTGTATGAAGATACCCACACACATGCACATGCACAAACACACACACACCTTCGTAACTATGTGCAAACACACACACACAAACGAGCAAACACACACACCTACGTAAGTACATGCAAACACACACATGAACGAGCACACACACACACACCTACGTAAGTACCTACAAACACACACACACACACACACACAGTACTAGACTTTAGCCGGCTTTATATTCTAAAAACTTTAAATAATAGGCCTACATGTTGGGCAGAATTACCTCAAAGTACTAGTATTGCATCCCTGTTCTACATTGTGTAATAGCGTTAACTTGACTCTTGTTAGATAGCACACACATAAACACACACATGCACTCACACACTCATGCAGCGCACGTTCACACTCACCTGCTCTCACAAACATACTCATGCTCATACTTAAAGACATATGTATACATTACATATTAATATAGGTATATTCTTAAGTTACTTCCCGTTGCTATTCATGCACTGAGCTCTTTCCTCAGTACAGTTGAACGATAAATGTATAAACCGTTCAATAACAATTTCAACCTTTAAAATAGTTGAATTAATCTGTCAATAAGGAGCGATAGCTTTCCTCTCAAGAGAGAATTCACATATTGATGAAATAATATCCACATACTGATATGTTCATTAATTCCATCTGTGCAAGCTCGACTGCAAAGCGAATACAAAATGCACCTTGTCTCGCCAGCCTCCTCGTCTCGTCACACAACCAAGCTTAGCATGCTAGGCCCGCGCTAACTCCAACTCAAGCATCAGGTGGACAATTATAAAGCGAACCTCACCCTCTATAAACAGTGTGTGTGGTGAGGAGATGAGAGAGAGGAGTAGAGAAGAGATAGCGGTTGCATGTCTCACCACGTTCTCCCTCTCCCTTTGCGTCTCGAGCCCCAGCCGGGGCGACTAAATGAACAGGCAGGCCTGGCGCCAGCTGGGGATGGGTATGATGGTAATTAGCTGGTGGAAGGCATTGGGGAGTATACTGTTCCCGAATCAGTCCTCTGTCGCCTGTCGCTGTAAGACTGTAGGGGTTTGGAGATTTGGAGCTATTCCCTGGGTTCCATGTAGGAGGGGAAACGGTAGGCAGAGCCAACAGAATGCAGCCCTCCAAAGGGGTTCGGCGGCGCAGTCCTGATATTTACCCTAGAAACCCTGGGAAATGGTGGCCCCTGTAACAGCCGTGCTATGAATTTGAAAGTTTTCAACGGTGATCACTACTTTGATTTAGCTCTCCTTCAAAGTGGGCCAATGGGGTTGTTGTTGTCAAACATATATATTTCAAAACGTGATACGCTTGCCCTGAGAAAGGTATTAATTGCTACCCGTATGGACATATATGCAAAAGCATGATAAATTAGCCTTATTAAAATGTGATGAACCGCTCAGTTTGGCTCTGGTCGCTGCAGGCCAGTGTGTGTGTGTGTGTGTGGGCGGGGGGGGGTGCACGGAGGGCACAGAGGGTGTGTGTGAGTGACACGGAGGCGCTGTGTTTCCGTGATAAGCTGTGATGACTAAGCTTTGAGGGGGCATGGTGGCTGGAGTGTGACATCCAGCCAGAGGGGTTGTAGTGGGCTGGGGTCCCCTTCTCCATTTCTGAGGAAATAAAACAAGAGCAGTGCTGGACGCTGGCTTACACCCTTTTGGAAACATATTGGCATATGATATGCTTGGCTTCTACCATTTTATTTTAATGGCACATTGCAAAAATTCAATATTTTCCTAATATTCTCATTCAGCATGTGATCAGTTACTACTCAGTTGTTACTTTTGTCAAATTTTTTCAATTGCAATTAAATCGAACAGTAGCAGCCCAGCCGGAAGGTAAAAGGGTTAGGGCTGAGCTTCATGCTTAGAGTAAAGGTGGAAGGCTTATGGCTGAGCTCCATGCTCAGAGTAAAGGTGGAAGTCTTAGGACTGAGCTCCATGTTCAGAGTAAAGGTGGAAGGCTTAGGACTGAGCTCCATGTTCAGAGTAAAGGTGGAAGGCTTAGGACTGAGCTCCATGTTCAGAGTAAACGTTTGCATCCACTGCATGGATTGAGGTGTTACAACCACCCCTGCTTCTTGCCTCGGTTGGCCACCCACTGCAGTGGAGCATGGGTAGGCTGCCACAACTTAATGATTCATCCTGATTGGATTTGACAATGTGAAGGGTGTCCACTGTGTACCTGTGAGAGTCTGAAGTTGTGCAGAGACTTCTGCTCAGAGGGGTAAACAATAAACATCTCTGTAACACATTTTAGCAGATGCAGATCTCTCATCTAGTACTAGTACATTAATTTAAGACGGATTTATGCATGATGACAGTCACAGTGAGACTGATAAGGGTATTGAGATCAAATAGAAAGTGCTTGATTATTTTATTTACATTTATGCCATTTTCAATATTATCTTCATGATCATACAAACAGAAAGGCATATTTTATAAGCTGCCCAAGTGATATTATGGTTTCTACCTTCATCCCCATCCATCTCATAGCAAACTAAAGATGGCTGAAATACACAGGTGTACAGTGTGATCCTCCCTACAGAGCATGTTGTGGATCGTGCAAATTGCCTGTGGATGAAGTTGTTCTGTGTAAATTGATTTGACTCCCCCAAGCACCCACAGTCGGACCGTGCACCCTCAGTCCTACCTGAATGTTTGATTCTCATAATACTAGTTGTAATTTCTAATTTTCTATGTATTAAGTACTTTGTCGCTGATGTAGTCCATGTCGGGGGAAGGCAAGGTGATTTAATAATTAATTTAAAACAAAAAATGTAAAGCTGCATTTTAGCTTTTTGTTAAATGTGAAAGAGAACATTTTCTATTGAGAACCTGTTTCATCCTTAAGGTCAGTTAAGATCTTTGATCTGTTTGCCTGCCATCAGACCAGGAAGGATGATTAGTCATCGTTATCCTCTTCTTCCCCATGAGCATTTATATAAAGGTTGAGTAGTTTGAATGTTTATATAAAAAAAGAACAATGACATCAAGGACTACTCTTTACAAAGTATTTGGTTCTGGAAGTTGCCCTCCTATTACTGTCATATGGGAAAACTTGACACCAATTAAAATCTGAAAGGTCTACCTTGACAAGTTTTGTTACCTTTGCGGAAAAAGGCAAACGGGGGCCAAAAACGATACATCTGGGAGTAAGATAATGCCATCTTATTTTATCAAAATGATTCTGTGTCTTTGATCCAAAGTGTCCAGAGGTGTTAGCCCAACAGATTGAATTACAGCCGGACTGATGGGTGAGATGGGTGAGACAGGAGAGGACATTGGCTCTCAAATTCGAGTGTCACATTCTCCAGCCCATTGCTCCCAATTTGGTCCCTGGGGACATTCGGTCTATGGGCAGGGAGAGGCTGAAATCGTCTTAGCAAGATTGAACTTTGAGTGACAAAGCTTTTGACACTAATTAGCTAACCAGCTAGCCCTTAATAAAACCAATTTGGCCCACCATTGATTGAGATCCCCCATTATTTTGTTTCCAGTCTTCCTGTCTTCCATGTAAATGGCCCAAAATCCTTTCCTCCTATTCCTGCTTGCTCTATTTTTTTGTGGTATCATTTAGGTTCCAAGGTTTTTTATTTTATTTTACAAGGCAAGTCAGTTACGAAGAAATTCTTACTTACAATGACGGCCTATCCCAACCAAACCCTCCCCTAACCCGGATGATTCTGGGCCAATTTGTGCACCACCCTATGGGACTCCCAAACACAGCCGGTTGTGACACAGCCCGAGATCGAACCTGGGTCTGTAGTGATGCCTCTAGCACTGTGATGCAGCGCCTTAGACCGCTGCGCCACTCAGAATCCCCTGGTACACTGGGTGTATCTAGACAGAGAAAATGAGAGAGTAAAACTAGAAATAATTGTTGTGAGGTCAGAGCTGTGTAATCCTTTCCTAACATTATAGAATGGTTTGGCTGCTTTCCTGTTCTTTTCAACAATGAGTTATCCCAACTAGCAAATGTTGGTATTACTAAACACAACGCCATTATGTAGCAAATAAGGCCAGTGGTGGAAAAAGTACCCAACTGTCATGCTTGAGTAAAAGTAAAGATATCTTCATAGAAAATGACTCAAGTAAAACAGAAAGTCACCCAGTAAAATACTACTTCAGTAAAAGTCTAAAAGTATTTGGTTTTAAATATACATAAGTATCAAAAGTTAATGTAATCGCTAAATTATACTTAAGTATCAATGGTAAAAGTAAAAGTATAAATCATTTCAAATTACTTACATTAAGCAAACCACTATTTTCGTATTTATTTACAGATAGCCAGGGGCACGCTCCAACATTCAGACATAATTTACAAACCAAGCATTTCTGTTTAGTGAGTCCACCAGATCAGAGGCAGTCGAGATGACCAGGGAAGTTATCTTGATAAGTATGTGAATTGAACAATTTTCCTGTCCTGCTAAGCATTTACAATGTAAAGAGTCAATTTTGGGTTTCAGGGAGAATGTATGGAGTAAAACATACATTATTTGTTTTAGAAATGTAGTGAAGTAAAAGTAAAAGTGGTCCAAAGCATACATAGTAATATAAAGTACAGATACCCCTTTAAAGTATTTTTACTTAAGTACTTTACACCACTGGTTAAGGCCCAATTCAGACTGAAGAAATGTATGCCTTTCCTACACACTTCTCAGTAGTTGATATTCAGACGTACCTTATGTAGGTGCTTTGTAGGTTTGGTTCCCTTGCGCATGCTGAAAACCCTCCCACTTGATGGCCAACAGATTTTCTGGTGTAATTTTCATTCAATAGGACTTTCAGTACATTTATGTAAAGCCATCCCTTTAAATTTGGTTAGCCTTTAACATAAATTTGGTTCAGAATATCAGTGATCAATGAATGAAAGCCATGTAAACACACTTAAATTCATATCCTTTTCAGCATCAATTGGTAGATTAATAAAATACTATAATCTTGTATATTATTTAGGGTTAGGAAGAATGAATAACAAATAAAATAATAATAAAAAATGTTTTGGAGAGCCTTTACGCACCAAAAATATTGGTGAATAAAAAAAATATAGTGGTTTGAGTCATCCTGGAAGTTGCCATAATCACTTTTTCAGTCAATGAAAGGTGAGAAAAGTGCACAATAGGGGTTCAACAGTAGTCTATAAATCTACCCTAATAATCTTCACTAATCATGGAACTGTGATGACAACGGGCCAGTCCTCGTGATGCGCCAGGCGCCAGGCTCCAGGTTTAAACTGCTATGTATGGGCTGAGTTCCATAATGATTCAAATAGGCTACATGTCCCACATTATTGCTCAACTTGTAATACGTTAGCCTAATATGATCCACTATTGTTAGCGATTCGCAGGAAGAACCACACGAACGTGACAGAGGAAAGAATGGTAAACTACAGTAACAATGGAATGGAATGATGCAAAAAGTAAGGGAACTAACACTAAAGTGACAGTTCTAAATGTAAGTGGGTATAACTGACAGTGGCTACCGATGTTGGCTAATATTTAACACAATAAAAATTCCTCCCCCCAAAATTTGAAAAGTCTGGGCATATAATTAAAACATTCTAAAAAGCATAAATCAACTCGGTAGGTTTGGCGCTATACTGTCATTTCCGCATGGCTACGGAAGCCTGTAGCTTTGGTCCCCATACGTCAACCAGACAAGTTATAAGGCCAGCATTTCAGAAACTTCACTGTGGAAAAGGTGAAATGTTGATATGCTTCATTTTGCTGCCATATGACTGGTTTCACATTAGTCTCCCTCGATCATAAGGTAAAATGGATCTTAAACAATTGTAATTAAGATTTACAATCCCCTTATCCAAACAGCTTACTCATTTACCTAGCTCTTATTAATCGCTCTTATCAATGTGTAAATTATCTGCTATCTGAGTGACTCAAACATTATAACAAAATCAATACCATTTTTGGAATTTTTGATTCTCCCTGACTGTCTAGTTTTTACACTGAGCTTAGAAAACATTAAGAATGCCTGCTATTTCCATAACCTGAATCCAGGTGAAAGCTATGATCCCTTTTTGATATTGCTTGTTAAATCCACTTCAATCAGTGTAGATGAAGGGGAGGAGACAGGTTATAGAAGGATATTTAAGCCTTGAGACAATTGAGACACAGATTTTGTATGTGTACCATTCAGAGGGTGAATGGGCAAGATTAAATGTTTAAGTGACTTTGAACAGGATATGGTAGTAAGTCCCAGGTACACCGGTTTGTGTCAAGAACTGCAACGCTGCTGTTTTTTTCATCTGCTCAACAGTTTCCTGTGTGTATCAAGAATGGTCCACCACCCAAAGGACATCCAGCCAACTTGACACAACTGTGGAAAGCATTGGAGTCAACATGGGCTAGCATCCCTGTGAAACACTTTCAACTACTTGTAGAGTCCTGAGGATGTTCTGAGGGCAAAAGGAAAACATTTTACCCTCCCGAAAAGTTCTCTAAAAAACTATTTGGGCAGTGGAGGCCACTATTTAGCAGTGCATGTACAGTGGCAGAAAAACAGTGCATGGAGAATGGTGCTATTTCTATCTGAAGAATTAAGTAGATGAACTGACGGGTTGCTCGTTTCATCGAACACAAAGGTGGTGGAATTTATGAGGGAATGAAGTCAAGGTCAGAATATGGCGAATATCTGTAGACACACCTCCGCCACACCTTCATTTCTTTGATCTCCACCCCAAACCAATAGAGGGTGAATAGAATGCTATACTCATGCTTAACTTCAAGGTCAGAATACCCATAGAGAGAAAAGTGCATATAAAAGGAATTACGTTCCATTTTTGCTCGCTTAACTCGGGTCGGAATTTCCTCCTTAGAGAATAGAAAGCATACTGTCACGTTACAATGACCAGGGTCAGGTTTCATAAGCGTCTCAGAGTAGAAGTGCTGATCTAGAATCAGTTGTGCCTTTTGAATGAAACAGGAGGGACATCCTTTACTCTACAAAATCCTCCAGTGAAGTGGGTCACTATGGGTCACTATGAGTCACTATGGCGCCTGTTCCTGCAATGCTTACAAAAGGCTAAATGTGACACCCTGCTAAACTGTCCATGTGTTTCCCTGTGCAAGCACAGGGCCTGGCCTTTCTAACATACTTGGAATGGAGTGATCACTCAGCCACTATTTTGCAGCCCCAGTGAAGACAAATACTCGTCTCTTAATTGTAGCAGGCTGTTTGTAATTAAGTGCTACAGCGTAGAAAAGGTTGCTCGGAAAGCGAAAAAGCTACCCACTCAGTATGTTAGAAGTGAGAAAACCAACAACCAATGGACACGGCCGTCTCCAGGAGGGCCAGCTCAGTTCATTAATTATTAAGCACTAATCATTGCAATTACTCTGTCCAGCAGTGGGCTTATTGACTAGCCAATCTGGACCCTTGACGAGTTACTTCCACTCAGCATGAGGCAAATGGATTGGGGTCTTTAAGTTACCTATTTAGAGGCCTGGATAGCTCAACTTAATGGCTTTAAGTTACCCATTTAGAGGCCTGGGCAGCTCAACTCTTTGGCTTTAACTTGCCTATTTAGAGGCCTGGGTAGCTCAACTCAATGGCCCATGACTCATCAGCAACAGGCAACCCCCATTCTTAGTAACTTCCAGTAGATGGAAGGCCTGCCTGCTCAGGCAATGGGACTGATAGCTGACAAAGATCTCTGGGTGCAGCTGAACAAGGTCTGCTTTATTAACAGGGGATGGTTGGATGGATGATTTGTGGATTAATTGTCATAGGAATGGAGGAGTCATTCATTGCAAGTGCTTAAATGGATCAACTTCTCTCACAAAAATGGAGAAATGTCTCAACACAAATGTAGCCTTTTGCCACCACTGTGTGTGTCTTAGGTGGTGACGACAAGGTGTGTAGAAAAGGCATCTCTTCGGAACTTCAGTCATCATTGACAATAGGTCTCTGTAGGCCCTACGGAGAGAGGAGACTGTGACGACGCGTGGCCTCAGTCGAAACCTTAAAGAATGCGCTTTCCTTGGAACCAATTTGAATTGATGAAAAGGGAAATTAAATCTCGTTTATGAGACAGCCTTGATGGCGGATGCAAAGTGGCAAGGCGAGCGTGCCAGGCGCGGGTCGTCTGAAGCAGATTGTTCGAAGTGTCTACATGATTGACTAAGTGAAAACATATGGCAAGGAGATGCCCTGGGGACCAACGGCTCTCTGCAGAAGATGCTCCACTTCCCCCCCTGCAGCCCTCTACCCCCTCCCTCTCCTCCTTCACCTCCCTCTCCTTCTCTTTCCTGAATGGCTTGTAATTGAACAGGGTGTAGGCTGTGCGACGCGAGCGGCTGATGAGGTCATAAAAAGAACCGGCCGCGGACACGCTTCGGTTTTGTATGTGGCTATGGACTTGCTAACCCAGGCATCTCCATCTTCCCTACATCTGTCAATAACAGCAATTAAACCTGACAGAGCCAACCTGAACAGTGAGCCAATTATGCAAAATAATACTAGAAAGTGGTTAAAAGACGGCTTATTCTAGGTTTCCATTCCCACTGAAAATGTTGGCTCCTTCCACTTTTTTCCTGTTGTAACCGATGAGATAATATGGTACTAGTAATTATTGTACTTATCACTAGCATTAATGCTATGTTTGACTGCGAAAAGTTTCAAACGCAAATATTACAAAAAGCATTGCAATGGACCACATAGCTCATGAGACTGTATTGCTTTATCATTGTCTGTCACTTATTTCTTCACTCTGCAACCCATTCCCTCCCACACACACACACACACACACACACACACACACACACACACACACACACACACACACACACACACACACACACACACACACACACACACACACACACACACACACACACACACACACACACACACACACACACACACACACACACACACACACACACATGAACACAACAAGACCCTTGTCACTCAAGGACAGTGCCGCACTCACTGTTACAAAGGGTTTTGATTTGGAGTTCATGAGGCTGCTCGTATAAAACGGCCTGATCATGTCAGGAAGTGCTCTGTCGTTTATACCTGCTGCTATGTGATTTTAACCTGGCTCCAGACAACATTTGGCATTTGACGTTCCTCCGGTCTTGTCTGTAATCAGTTGATGATACAGCGCTCGTTGACATTTTGCTACATCGATCCAGTGGCGGTTCCGCCACCCCCCTTCAGTTTTATAATCACTACAAGTTTTTAATCATATCTAATCAAACCTCCAGGGTGAGTACACTGATGCGGCGAGCTATTATCCCGTTATGTAAGTAGAAATGTCACTTCTCATAGCCTGCACATACCGTCACTGACAGCACGCTTTGGCTTTTGTGTTCTCTGGAAAATAAACCACTCATCTCAAATGCAAATCACTTCCTGCCTACTCCCATGTAGCAAAGACAGCCTCCCACCACTACCCACCACTTCGACAGCGACATGAACACAATTCAACTAAAAATAAGTAAATCTCACATTCCCACCTCCTATATTTATGTCGTCATATCCTCTGACTCATTTTCACTTGCTTACAAAAGACGCAACAGCAGTACACCATACCACCCCATCCTCCACTAGACAACTCTGCAATTATCCTTGTTGAGAGAGCAGCAATGAAACAAAGTGAAAGCTCTGAATAAGTCCATGATTCTCAAGTTCGCTTTTGGGAGAGCACAGCATAGCAAGATAGTCAAGTATGGTGTCACAAATGTTGCCCTAATTTGAAACCTGCTTTACAGGAACAAAGTAGCAGCTGCTTGGATGGTAAACAAGGGCTAAGAACATGGCTTCCTATATGACTTGCAGTGTATGGTGGGAAGAGACAAGAAGATGGGAACTGTGTGCAAACAGATGGTTACGAACAAAATAATGATAAGTAAACTGGTCTCAGCACATCAGCTAGTGACGTGAACTTTGTCTCCAGAATACGCTGCCTGCTTCTTCCAGAGCCTCAGAGGGAACCCCAGAAATATGGCGCTCAGGTCTTGAGTGTGTGTGTGTCTACAATACTGTATGTGTGTGTGTCTGCATATTTCTTCAAGTCTCTTGGGTTATTCTTTGCTGATTGGGAGGGGACACATACTGGTGTGTTGCTAAGTAAATAAATATATAAGGGTGCTTCTTCACAGGAATAATCCCTTGTGAAATGTGGATTTTATTCCATCTGCTTGGTGCTAATTAACAGACAACTGTGTCCCACCAGAGCTCGGGTCCACACTCCAAAACCGCAACTCCTCATCTGGCTATCTATTGGGAATATTGGTGTGAAGCTCATCAAAAATGTAACAATCTGAGGTGAGAAAAAAAAATACAGCCTTTAATCATGATAACTGTTAGGGAGAAAAAGAGATGAATCAACAAAACATGACCCCAGTCCATCTCCTGCAAACTGCACACTTTGTGATAGCCCATAGTATCAAATTCATAGGCGACATAAGGTACTCAACATAACGGAAACTATGACGTCAGTGTTGAGAGCCACATAAAGCTTTCATGGCCCGCTAAAACCGATCACATAAAGAATGCGGTGGGTCAGAAATCAAGCATATATGAAGCAGCTGCTGAATCAGGCAAATGCAATGATTTGCAGAGGTTCATTTGCAAATATCATGAGCAGGGCAATACCAACGACAGGCCCATAGAGAAGAGTGATGGACAAGGAGAGGTTGGTGGAACGTTCCTGAAATATGGTCTTGCCAAGGCCAATACGAGACAGGTTGATGTGTCGGGGAAATCAACAAATGTCACCATCAGACATTGAAGTTATGCACACATCTAATTAATCATTTAAATTAAACAAAATCTATAAAGAAATGAACAAAAAAAAATCCTAGTTTTACCAGAAGATGAAATCCCTAAAGTATTCACAGACACCCATTTCAATATCCTTATCATTTCAATATCCTGCACCACTTGGGCTCCCAAGTGGCGCAGTGGTCTAAGATCTCAGTGCTAGAGGTGTCACTACAGACAACCTGGTTTGAATCCAGACTGTATCAAAACTGGCTGTGATTGGGAGTCCCATAGGGTGGCACACAATTGGCCCAGCGTCGTCTGTGTTTGGCCGGTGTAGGCCGTCATTGTAAATAAAAATTTGTTCTTAACTGACTTGCCTGGTTAAATAATATCCTATGCCCATCATACGTTGAGTCACGATGTTCTTGTGACAGTAGGAACAAGGTGTGGCCTGACTGGTTTAGCAGTAATGCTTCCATCACGTCTACGGTTTAGGTATAGGTTTGAATCCAGCATACTACCCTTTGAAACATACTTTTTAAAGTGAAAAATCTGAGTCAAAGCATAATTCTGTTACCATACCTTAAAAAGAAATAAGGTATTTTCAGATTTTATTGAACAGGTAGAGTTCACTACAGTAAATGACAGTAGAGTAGAGAAAAGTAGATATGTACAGTACAGTAGAATAGAGTACATTACACTGTACTCTACTCTAGTGTGCTCTACTGTACTCTACTGTAATTTACTGTTCTGTACTAGGAAATTATTATTCTATTATTGGTTCAGATATGGTCCGGCCAGGGTGGACTGACCAAATTTCAACTACTTTTCAACGTCCATGGACGTCCGGTGTCAGTCGGTGCTCAGTGGGTGCTGAACAACAACACAGAGTTACATATAAACAAATGTACAGTCAATAACGCAATAGAAAATAAAAATAGAAAAATCTATGCACAGTGTGTGCAAATGTAGAAGAGTAGGGAGGTAGGCAATAAATAGGCCATAGAGGCCATTTATTGATGCTGTCAACTGCAGTTGGAGGCCACGGAAGGAGTGTTGTACGGCGTTGAAGCTCGTTTGGAGGTTTGTTAGCACAGTGTCCAAAGAAGGGCCAGATGTATACAGAATGGTGTCATCTGCGTAGAAGTGGATCAGAGAATCACCAGCAGCAAGAGCAACATCATTGATATATAGAGAAAAGAGTCATCCTGAGAATTGAAGCCTGTGGCACCCCAATAGAGACTGCCAGATGTTTGGACAACAGGCTCTCCAATTTGACACACTGAACTCTATCTTAGAAGTAGATGGTGAACCAGGCGAGGCAGTCATTTGAGAAGCCAAGGCTATTGAGTCTGCCGATAAGAATGCGGTGATTGACAGAGTCGAAAGCCTTGGCCAGGTCAATGAAGATGGCTGCACAGTACTGTCTTTTATCGATGGCGGTTATGATATCGTTTAGGACTTTGAGCGTGGCTGAGGTGCACCCGTGACCAGCTCGGAAACCAGATTGCATGGAGGAGAAGGTAAGGTGGGATTCGAAATGGTCGGTGATGGATATAGGTCTATAACAGTTTGGGCCTAGAATGTCTCCCCCTTTGAAGAGGGGGATGACTGCATCAGCTTTCCAATCTAAGAGAGGTTGAATAGGCTAGTAATAGTGGTTGCAAAAATGTGGCTGATAATTTTAGAAAGAGAGCGTCCAGATTGTCTAGCCCTGCTGATTTGTAATGATCCATATTTTGCAGCTCTTTCTGAACATCAGCTGTCTGGATTTGGGTGAAGGAGAAGCGGGGAGGGGGGGTTGGGCAAGTTGCTGCACGGGGTGCTGAGATGTTGGTCGGGGTAAGGGTAGCCAGGTGGAAAGCATGGCCAGCCTATGAAAAATGCTTATTGAAATGATCAATTATCGTAGATTTATCGGTGGTGACAGTGTTTCCTATCCTCAATGCAGTGGGCAGCTGGGAGGAGGTGCTCTTATTGTCCATGGACTTTACAGTGTCCCAAAACTTTTTGGAATTAGTGCTACAGGAAGCAAATTTCTGTTTGAAAAAGCTAGCCTTAGCTTTCCTAACTGACTGAGTATATTGATGTAGAGGAAAGCCCTTTTGAAGAGCAACCAGGCATCCTCTACTGACAGGATGAGGTCAAATTCCTTCTTGGAAAGCCGGGCCAGGTCGATTAGAAAGGCCTTCTCGCTGAAGTGTTTTAGGGAGCGTTTGACAGTGATGAGGGGCGGTTGTTTGACCGTGGACCCATTACGCACGCAGGCAATTAGGCAGTGATCGCTGAGATCCTGGTTGAAGACAGCAGAGGTGTATTAAGAGGGCAAGTTGGTCAGGAAGATATCTATGAGTGTGCCCATGGTTACGGATTTACGGTTGTACCTGGTAGGTTCCTTGATCATTTGTGTGAGATTGAAGGCATCTAGCTTAGATTGTAGGATGGCCGGGGTGTTAACTTATAATGTATCCAAAACTAAATACAAGTCTTGATATTTTTGGGCTGGGGTCTTTGCTTCAACATTATCGTGTTTTTGATGTACTTATAATACCTTTTAATAGTTTTTCTGGTAGATGATATCGAAGACCACTTTTCCAGTAGTCAAAGCCTTTGTTTATTCCTAATTTTTAGGATGGAAAGATATTTATGACTCTCAGCTTTCATTTGACCCCCAATTTGACATGCACTCAAGTGCTCAAGTGTCCTTTTAGATGGAAATTCCCTGTTGCAGTTTATTCTCCCTTGCTGTGAATGAAAGTGTCTGGGTCTGTCAGGTCCATCAAGTCAGAAGTCACAGTGTGTTAATCTTAGTTTGTCATCGGTGTTGTTCATCTGCCTTTGTTCACATGATAGCTGGAGGATCCCCCCCCATCTGATACTATCCACCAGCTCCTAGTCCAACTACTCTGGCCTTGCCAAATGAACAAAAGAGAGGACTATCAATCCCTGAAAACAACTCCATATTTTCACAATGCTTTCTTTTTTTTTTTTTTCATTAAATGTCCATCAAAGTCACATTCCTATGGTAGTTTTCTTCCTCTTATATAGGCCTATCGGTAAAGCACATAAAATACCTTGTCAAGGTTTGCGATGTTCAAAAACCCAGCCATGTTTGATTCTCATGCTCACTGTCACATTTGACCCTTGTTTTACTCTCTTGCTCGCTCTCTCATGACTGTTTCTGTCTTCGCTATTCAAAACTGTAGGGACATTATGGTTCCTTGTTATACAAAGAGATAACAAACTAAGGAAACTGTTCTGGCTTGCAGCAGTTGATGTGGGTTCATTATGGGTTCACGTTTCTACAGCTCAATTAGCATTGACAGTCACTCACCATTTTCCATCAAGTAAGGGACGAATGAGGTACTGTTAAAAATAGATGAAAAACAATTTTGATACTGAACAGCGGTAAAATATTCTGGATCTTGATTTGGGGTGTTACTGTAGACTGGTATGGAGGGTATGACTGTAGACTGGTATAGAGAGTAAAACTGTAGACTGGTATAGAGGGTATAAGTGTAGGCTGGTATAGAGGGTATAACTGTAGACTGATATAGAGGGTTTAACTGCATACTGGTATAGAGGGTATAATTGTGGACTGGTATAGAGGGTAAAACTGTTGGCTGGTATAGAGGGCATAACTGTAGACTGATATAGAGGGTTTAACTGCATGCTGGTATAGAGGGTATAATTGTGGACTGTTATAGAGGGTAAAACATGTTTGCTGGTATACTGGGTATCACTGTATAATTGTAGACTGGTATAGAGGGTATAACTGTAGACTGATATACAGTGGGGCAAAAAAGTATTTAGTCAGCCACCAATTGTGCAAGTTCTCTCACTTAAAAAGATGAGAGAGGCCTGTAATTTTCATCATAGGTACACTTCAACTATGACAGACAAAATGAGGAAAAAAAATCCAGAAAATCACATTGTAGGATTTTTTATGAATTTATTTGCAAATTATGGTGGAAAATAAGTATTTGGTCA
>QNTS01000656.1:255295-274552 GCA_003317085.1 Hucho hucho
TGACCAAATACTTATTTTCCACCATAATTTGCAAATAAATAAATTAAAAATCCTACAATGTGATTTTCTGGATTTCTTTTTCTCATTTCGTCTGTCATAGTTGAAGTGTACCTATGATGAAAATTACAGGCCTCTCTCATCTTTTTAAGTTGGAGAACTTGCACAATTGGTGGCTGACTAAATACTTTTTTGCCCCACTGTAGAGGGTTTAACTGCATACTGGTATAGAGGGTATAATTGTGGACTGTTATAGAGGGTAAAACATGTTTGCTGGTATACTGGGTATCACTGTATAATTGTAGACTGGTATAGAGGGTATAACTGTAGACTGATATAGAGGGTTTAACTGCATACTGGTATAGAGGGTATAATTGTGGACTGTTATAGAGGGTAAAACATGTTTGCTGGTATACTGGGTATCACTGTATAATCGTAGACTGGTATAGAGGGTATAACTGTAGACTGATATAGAGGGTTTAACTGCATACTGGTATAGAGGGTACAATTGTGGACTGGTATAGAGGATAAAACTGTTGGCTGGTATAGAGAGTATAATTGTGGACTGATATAGAGGGCTTAACTGCAGACTGGTATAGAGGCTACAATTGTGGACTGGTATAGAGGATAAAACTGTTGGCTGGTATAGAGAGTATAATTGTGGACTGATATAGAGGGCTTAACTGCAGACTGGTATAGAGGCTACAATTGTGGACTGGTATAGAGGATAAAACTGTTGGCTGGTATAGAGAGTATAATTGTGGACTGATATAGAGGGCTTAACTGCAGACTGGTATAGAGGCTACTATTGTGGACTGGTATAGAGGATAAAACTGTTGGCTGGTATAGAGGGCGTAACTGTAGGCTAACACAGGCATAGAGGCTATTCAAGTTGAAATTTATTTAGACATTAAAACAAACAAAAACATAACTAAACCAAACTAACGTCTGATTTGTGATGAAGGTTGAATTTAACCTTGCTTACCTCAATTCTTAAAAAGCCTCCTCCAAGTAAAGCTTTTTAGTCCGTTTGAATGGCAAGTTTTTCAAGGAGTAGAAATGTAGAATGTCTCAAGATTAGCTGTAGACACAATTCAGCCTCCCTAAAAAGCACATCAACAACACTTGCTAATCATTGAGACAGACTACCTGCTAAATTAGCAATTTGAGGGTGATAAAAATGTATTTAATCAACTGTGCATGCATAATATCCTTCTAATGTCAACCATAGAAGTGGGAATGCAATAATAACAGTATATATCTCTCAACTTAATGACTAAGAACTTTCAGCTGGAATGAATAATTTGTTAATTTTAATGAATCGATTATTTCTTCATGCATTAAAAACACTGTTAATGAGGAAATGTGTCTTTGTTCTCCCATTTGGAGAGGGAATATGTGAGTGGGGTATGTGTTTTCCTGCATGTAGCTTACTCTAAATGTTTACAAGTTGCAACTTAGAAAAAGTCATAGTTTGAGAGTTGAGTCTGTTTTGCGCTAAACTACCAATCAATCAAGCAAAGTGAGATTGTCACTGAATATGAGAGTTATATATTTTTTCTCTGCATATGTAAATGCTTTCTTACTATGGGCAACATTTGTAACCAATAGGAACATACCGTATCACTCAGCATGTAACCAGTAGGAACATACCGTATCACTCAGCATGTAACCAGTAGGAACATACCGTATCACTCAGCATGTAACCAGTAGGAACATATCATATCACTCAGCATGTAACCAGTAGGAACATATCATATCACTCAGCATGTAACCAGTAGGAACATACCATATCACTCAGAATGTAACCAGTAGGAACATATCATATCACTCAGCATGTAACCAATAGGAACATACCGTATCACTCAGCATGTAACCAGTAGGAACATACCATATCACTTAGCATGTAACCAGTAGGAACATACCATATCACTTAGCATGTAACCAGTAGGAACATACCGTATCACTCAGCATGTAACCAGTAGGAACATATCATATCACTCAGCATGTAACCAGTAGGAACATACCAAATCACTTAGCATGTAACCAGTAGGAACATACCGTATCACTCACCGTGTAACCTGTAGGAACATACCGTATCACTCAGCATATATCCAGTATAAACATTGACTGTGAAAAATCCAATCCTTCTGTAAGATTAATTGCCTCCATGCATATTGCTTTCTCCCTGTGATTCCTCCCAGTCTCTACCAATGGGATCAAGTCACGTCCATTTTTAACTCCTCCGATACCAGTTTCAGTTAGGCGTTTGATTTGTCTGGCTTGTTCTTTGAAACATGAATGACCATTCCACAAATTTTTCCATTTAAAAATATTTTTTTTTGCTATTGAATAATCAGGCCTGGTGGACCAGTGAGTTGGGAGGTCTTGGGGTATACCTTTAAATATACATGCCATTGTCAGAGATATGGGGGTGCAAGCGTCTAGAGTGATTGATTAAGCGTCAACATACTGTGGGAAAATAAAATGTACCACGGAAAGAGGGTACCAGGCCCTTCGATCACGTGAGAGGCAGGAGGCATTAAGGTAGCTGTCATGGACTTGGAGCGGGAATTGCGGTGTGCACACTGGTGAAACCCTCAGGGAGGACTGCTGCACCTACTTGATGTGACAGCCCTATGAATAATTAGCGTTCTGGGCTTTGGATGGAAGAGACAGGGAAACAGAAGGTTATGGCTGAAATATTCCATATCAAGAACCCCTACCAGGCCTCAGGTAATTCTGATCATATGGTAAAGGGTCATTCAACTATCTGCAGCCAGACACAAAAACCAATTTCAGTTGTGCATGAAAGAAGGGTGAAAAAAGCGTTGGAAGCTGGAAGAGACTCGCTCTGTGCCAAAATGCCTATATTTGAACTCAGCAGTTGACAAAACAATAAAAAGAACTTGCAGAAAACAGAACAACAAAAACTCCCCCGGCCGACATTCATCTCTTTGCTCGCACTCGACTGTTTCCGTATCTCACCATCTTTCCGAGGAGACGCACAGCTTTCAGTAAAATGAGCTGAAATTAAGCTCTCCCCCAAGCATATTGAAAGATGTTATCTGCAGAGAAGTGACAGCTACACTTTGCTTTATTTACCAGAAGGTTGCTGTGGTCAAAATATTAAGCGCAGTAGGCAGGCCTTTTTACTCATATTAAACTAATGATAGGCTTTGAATTTCTTTGTCATGAATCACAGTGGCAGAGTAAACATTAGCAGAGGGCCCTCATTTGCAATGTGAATGTATTCATGTATTTATCCTGACATGCTTTATGATTTCACCGCCGTCCCCCCTGAAGGCTGATGAATAATGAAACACCAGAGATGGCATATTAGAAAAAGAAAAAAAAGAAAGAGTGAAGTCATTTTGTAGATCGTCTAGTTTGGAGATCATTAGGGTGGGAGAGAAAGTTTCATTTGGTCAAAAGGTGAGGTTTGTCTTTTCAACTTACGGAGATTGTTTTTCACTTTCATTGTTATTCATCTCTTTTAGCGCCTATCTAGATAAAGGTTGTGGATGCCAATACCATCTGCCTTATGGTAAATACGGATTTTATACCAGTGTTTTTTTTTTTTTTTTTTTTTTTTACATCAATGTGTTCTGTACTACTATTGCTAGTTACGATACAGGGAATGGCTATCTCCAAGCAGAAGCCAGAGGATTAAAATGTAGAATGGAGTTGTGAACGGAGCAGGTTGTTTCAGGGCCAATTTATGGAATATATTAGAAACTGTTGGGAATTCACCTCTGAGTTATGGAATAGCTTTTCTTTCTTGATGCAGTGGTGGATTTACACTACAGTGGGGAATTTACAGTACAGTGGGGAATTTACACTGGGGGATTTACAGTGGGGAAATTTACAGTGCTGAATTTACAGTGGGGGATTTACAGTGGGGGATTTACAGTGGGGAATTTACTTGGAACCGAAGGTCTATCTGCTTTTAAGACGAGCAGGCGTTCCTACCTCTGCTGATTTGCTTACAACGACTATCATGCAGAGGGAAGACACTGGGGGGAAAAAACTAAATGGAAGTATAGTACACATACAGTATATACACTTGGGAATTGGCAAGTCAGATAAGAACAAATTCTTATTTACAATGACGGGTTACACCGGCCAAACCCAGATGACGCTGGGCCAATTGTGCACTACCCTATGGGTCTCCCAATCACGGCTGGTTGTGATACAGCCTAGATTCGAACGAGGGTGTCTGTAGTGAGGCCTCTAGCACTGTAATGCAGTGCCTTAGACCGCTGCACCACTCGGGGGCCCACAAACAGAGATGTGAAATAACAGGAGTGAATAACTTGTTCCGAACTAATCTGTGGAGTACACTGGTTTTAACATGAGGGAATTGAAAACAAATGACTGTCATTTGAAATGCAATAGGCCTGATTCAATATACAATACCTATCCTTGCTGCTCCAGCACCCATGTTCAGCGACTGCCAATCGACATAAAATTGAGATCAACTCAAGAGACTAAGGCTAGTTTTTCCACGTGTCTGTGTGATCCAAGACCATCAATGCAATATTTTCATTTTCATTACATAGTCCTCTCAGAGCCAACAGTCCAATGAGCAAATCTCAAATAACTGAAAATCCCAAACAGAGGAAAAATATTTTTAAAAAGATAATCCCAATTTAGATCATAAAGTCAATAATCCAACAGAAATCCAAAAGATCCAAAGGAAATAGTTGAGAAAAAAAGCCTGAACGTTTTTGGCAAACAATGCTCTTCTCAAACAATATGCCTTATTCAAGATGGCACTAGTGATGTGCAGTTTGCAAAAAAAATATTTTTTAATAACTACTTTTACTTACTCAAGAGTCTTGATTTGTTTTTCTGAGTGACTCGTTCAGATTAGTCGTTTGTTTGACATGCTATTCCGTATCTGAGACGTGCTCCAGCCACCATCAACCGTCTATCGTGTGTGTGCTCAGGAAAATAGGTCATGCAGCAGGCAGCATAGAGAAAGAAAGTACATGTTTAGAACTGATAATTGATTGCATGGTGCAAGAATGAATGCAATTAATTGATTATTGAATGTTATCGATGGGCACAGCTTTGTAGAAGCAAAACATACACAGCCTCTGCTCAACAAACTCAAACTCGAGAATGAATCGTTTGGGGGGCTGCAGTTAGTAAACGATATTGTGCTACTCCCTTGCAAATGCATTCTGCCAAGAGTCGTTCACAATCTAGTCCGGTTGTGGCCACAAATAAACATTGTTTCAAGAAATAATCTTATTTGTATGCATAACAATCACACTTTGAAGCACACTTTAATACATCTCAGTCACCAATGGCAGCTCCAATGAGCCCCATATGGTGAACTAGAGGCTTGTAGAATCATGATTCTTTCTAGTCTTTAGTTAGTCCTTCGCTAGTAGGGGGTCCTGCGTGCTCTGGGCATTACTGAATCAAATTAATGAAAAGAGTTGATATGTTCTTTTCACTGAACTAGTTGAAAAGATCCAAGCCTCCAACAACACCCATACCGACAGTCTAAAGGCCTACTGCTTAATAAGCAGCTATCAGCACAATACAGTGTGTTAACAAAGTCTTGGCCTGGTTCTGTACATACTCTGCATTGATACATTATTTTAACATAATTTATTTTATGCACAACGTTTCGTTTCATTTTCACATGCCTTCATGGTTACACATTTCACGGTGTGCTACTCCACTGTGACATTCCTGGTGAATGTACCAGGCTATATGCCTTGTTTTTGGGAACATTTCCTTGGACTCTCATGTTGGCAATTTGCCGTGAGAGAATTGCATCTCACTTTAGTGCCACTTGATCCTTAGGAAATTGGCATCATTTTACGCCCTATAATTTGGGTCTCATCCTATTTACTGCCTGTATGGTTAGTTTAAGCATTTTGGCTTATTGGTGTGCAAGGTCATTCTATCCCTTATAGGAAGTCATTTTAAACCCTCACTGCTTGTCTCAATGTGTTTGTGAGCAGACTTTATGGTGTGTGCTTCTTGGTTGTCAGGGAGTTAGTTAAAGCAAACTTACCTGGCCTTCTCTCTCTCTCTCTTAGATGAGAACACACAGAGGATTAAAGGAGATGAGCCACTCTCTGAGCAGAGTTATAAAGCCAAGAGCCTATTACCAACACCCAGCACGAGGAGCATCTGTCTGTCAGACTGCTCTGCAAACACGTGGCCTGATGTTATCACCTGTAGTGTTTTTCAGGATCACCATGTTAGCCACTACGTAGTCTAGGGCCATATAGCTAAATATTTAAAGGGTTGTTCCATTTGATTTCATTTGATTTTAACAAAACTTTCCATTCATATTTTCCCATGGTAGAAGTGGCTAGAAAGTAACTTTTTGGACATAAATACCAAAACATTCAGGAGATACAGGTGTTCAAAGTTAACCCATTTTGTAAACCCCACCATACCATTAGACATCAAAGTCTTCACTGAAAAATATGAATGGTTAAGTTTGATATCATTTAAAAGCTTACAAACAGTGTTATCAAACTATTTTATAATTTCTTGATAAAAAAAAGAATACATATTTTTTACCTTTAAACAGTTTTTAAATAATAGACTTTAAAGGAAAAAAAAGGACAATCTTTATCGCAACATTTCTTTTTTCAAGAAATTAGAAAATAGTTCAACAACCCTGTTAACCCACAGTTATCTTTTGACCATCCATTAATTCACATCAATTTCACATCTAATGGTAGCTTTTCAAAACATGAAAACGTGTATCAATGTGCATTATAATTCCCTATACACTCCTACTGAAATGTAAATCCAGGGCTTGGAGGTTGAAATAGCATTTTGTATGCCTTTTATTTGAACACACTGAAATCCATTATTCATGTTTCGCGCAAATTGTACTTAATTTTAGAGATATAGGGCATATATAAGGCGTCGTATGTAATGTGACAAGACATGTAATTATCTGTGGTAATGTATAAACAAATGTACACTTTTTAAAATCTTATTAGGAGATTAGGAGTGTAAAATGGTTTAGGCATGGTTGTCTGTTTTAGGGCTATGGGATTGGGCTCTTGTCAGTAAAATAACTCCATTTTCTTATTAATGGGTTTTTACATCTCATTCTCTAGTCCTTTAGCGTATAAATTAAAAGCTTTGCAACATTTGAGCTTTAGAATTTCAGTTGACATGACCTCTGTGGCATGTGTGCCCTAATGAACACGCTGACAGTACACATGCACTCACGCACATACCAACACACATACCAACCCACACTGGCAACACTTGTAACTACAAGTATTTACATTTTCACATGACAATACTAAAACATAAACTGTAAGTACAAGGCACATGGTTGTTACTCGGTAGTTACATAGATTATAGGGGGGTGGGTGGACTGTTAAAAACCGTATTGTTTCCCATTGATTGTACTGATAACGTGACTCAATAAAAACAATTGTTGACAAAAGTTATACTGGTACAGTTTGTCTGGTATGAGGCCTATGTTTTGTAATGTAAAGTTTGGTGACATTTCTTTACTAGCACAATATAAAATATAAATCAATATCCTTATGTACTTTATCAGAACACTAAACAATGGACAAATTAGATATCCAAAGAGAAAGTTTTGGTTTGAAATAAATTCAAATTACAATCCAATCACTGAATAAAATGAAGCCAAAGGAAAACAAGAAAACACCATGTGCAACGTTTCAAAGTAATCCTATTAAAAAAGCAATTTGTTACACTTCCAACAGCCTTTTTTATTGCAGCTATGATAATGAACGCTCATGCCTCTTCAGGAGAACGAAAAGGGGAAAAGGATATTACGAGATGAAAACACACACAGGCTGATCATCCTGTTTCACTCTCTGAATTAGCTGGTAAACAGAGAAGTGACGGAAGTGATTGCATTTGAAACATGTTGAGCCAGAGGCGAGGAAAAAGAGCTGAGATGTATCTAGGTACCACAGTAGCTAGAGTTGAGGTGTACCCCAGTAGCTAGAACTGAGACGTATCTAGGTACCCCAGTAGCTAGAGCTGAGATGTATCTAGGTACCTCAGGAGCTAGAGTTGAGGTGCTGCAAGAGCTCTGGGAAGAGAGAATGAACACCCTTCCCTGAATACATGTCTGTTTTATTGTCTGTTTCAGAGTCTGCGTTCCCTCGTTAAAAAGAGCAAACAGCAGTGCATCATGGTTATTTTTCTAAATTCGCTTGTACGATATGTCAAAGTGCTGGGTAAACAGACAGCTAATAAACAATCGTCTTAATACCCTGCGCCGGCTAATGGTACCATGTGTCTTGACAGGAGCTATTAAAATCTGTCTTTAATGAATGAATTTTGCAATTTGTGCATTATTTCTTGAAAGGGATCACTAGCCTACCCAGGATTCCTACAATCCCAGTCTTCTTGGTAAAGGGCATGAAAAGAATGCTTTCCCTAACTTATCGCTGCAATGCAAATTCAAAAAATTCAAAAGTGCATCGCCACCGCGTCCGGAATCATTATAAACATTGGGTAGTGATGCTTCTCTGAAGCATTCACAATTACAGTACATGTATGAGCTAGTGATTTGTAATTCGTTTGACCATGTACATGTAATAGAATGTGTCAAGCGTTGCTGAGGTGAGTAATAACTTCCTGTCACATTGCCTTAAGTGACCAATGGGAGAGATGAAGTCATACACAAGGAAGTAATTACGAGAATGGTTTAGCGGTAAAGCATATTCCCAGAGAGAAAGACGAATGCAAAAACATTCAGAAAAGGAACCACCTGCATTGTGCCCGGCCGTGATTATTTCATGATCATTCAGCCGTAACTCTTACTCAACAAGCATGACTGACAAGAGTGAAAACGTTTTTTCTCCAACTCCCATCAGGTCCTAAACACCTGCTGGCCAATCTCCGCCTCCAGGTAGAAAACAATAACATCACCAACAAGGAAATAACCTGTGTTCAAGTTGAGTTCAACTGCTGCCTTTTGTCTAAGATCAAAATGAGTTCCTATGACAGGTGCATCGGCAGTCTTATGACAGGATTATGTAAGCACTATAATTATAGTTAAGTTTCACTTTACAAACCAGAATGAGGCAGCAGAAATGAGGGGATTGGCCTTTCAGAAATGCCCAGGCTTTAATTAAAATATACCACATCTGTCACATCCACTCTGCCTATTAGCATAATGCCTGAAAGCGTAAGGAGAGTGAATGCTAGTTAAATTCTAATTTACCCTTCATATTATGAAAAATAGAGTCAAATGTTTCGGAAAATACTTTTTCATACGATTTCATCATCCGCTGAGCTAAGTATTCGAAATATTGTTTTGATTTATGTTAATATTCTTGATGTGTTATGAGGATGTGATGAGCTATGTACTAATGATGCGTTGTTTAAAATTATTTTTAATCTGCCAAAGGTATTTGTTAAGAATAGGTAAGAAATATAAAGTCTCTAGCAGGTTGTAAGGTTTCTCTAGAAGATGTCAAGAAGGTCAACATTTTGCATTACTCATTTTTAATACTACATTGAAATAATGAAATTACTTTTTGTTGATAAAATGTTATAGTTGAAAAGGCTATTCCTTCACACATTTTTGTTTCAGGTTTACTTTTATGACTCCACCTGTAAATCTATGTAGTCTGAGAATATGAGTGACCCAATTGCTACATTGTTGAGTATCTGGTGAAAGAACAGGTTGTTTCACACACATTTGTATTGCAGTATCTAGATGTATAAAGATTTACCTCTCCCGGTGGTGTGGATGATTTCTATTAGGTCAAGACCTTTTCACCCTCACTCAATCTTATGGGATAAAAACTACCTCATGTTGATCAATGTACTAAAACTCCAGGCAGTTCACCACTCTAATATAGATTTCTGTGGGAGGAAAGTGTTTTTGTTCTATTAACTTTCCAGTATTAATTGTCCAGTGCTAGTGTGATGTAATTCCCATCTACAATGGACCAGACGTCAGAGATGTCTTGTCTAATGTTTTACTGTACCTCACCTCAATGGCTCCACTCTCATTAAGTTACAACTCATATCAAGTTACCACTTAATAAGGAGAAGATGATGGATTGTGTGGATATCCTTAAAAATTAAACACATGATTATAATCATTAATCACAGAGTACTCCTCAACCCAAATACACCATACTGTACAGCCAAACACGGTCATGCTGATGAACTCGTGACACATACATTCCTTCACATGCATTCAGAACATACAGTACCAGTCAACATTTTGGAAACACCTACTCATTCAAGGGTTTTTCTTCATTTTGACTATTTTCTACATTGTAGAATATTAGTGAAGACATCTTCACAATTAAATAACACATATGGAATCATGTAGTAACCAAAAGAGTGTTAAACAAATCAAAATATATTTTATATTCTTCAAAGTAGCCACCCTTTGCTTTGATGACAGCTTTGCACACTCTTGGAATTCTCTCAACCAGCTTCATGAGGAATGCTTTTCCAACAGTCTTGAAGGTGTTCCCACATATGCTGAGCACTTTTTGGCTGCTTTTCCTTCACTCTGCGGTCCAACTAATCCCAAACCATCTCAATTGGGTTGAGGTCGGGTGATTGTGGAGGCCAGGTCATCTGATGCAACACTCCATCACTCTCCTTCTTGGTCAAATAGCCCTTACAAATCCTGGAGGTGTGTTGGGTCATTGTACTGTTGAAAAACAAATGATAGTCCCACTAAGCGCAAATCAGATGGGTTGGCGTATCGCTGCAGAATTCTGTCATAGCCATGCTAGATAACCCTTGTGTAGTTTTAACAATCTGTATACTCCCCTTGTCCTAAGGGTTAAAAATGACCCCGGCTTCACTAAATCCTTAAAATAAAGCAGCTTAATAGAATTTTAAACCCCAAATCTATTTTGCATAAAGAAACAACCTGTCATTCATCACAAACTTTGTGAATATCTTGGTTTTCCCTCTTCACAATGCAGAAAGACTGCATTTAATCAGTGGACACATTCATTTTTATTACAACACACCTGTCAGAATTGTTTTCTTTACTAAAGTAGAGGTTTATTATTATTATTATTCTTGCTAAAGGTACTGCATAGGTGTAAACATACATTTTTTTGCAAGAGATAGAACTTGTACAGCATAAGAAAGTAGCAGAAATGTGCAGAAAGTAGTTTTGAATGCATTTTATTGAAGGGAATATGAACTTTTTTGGCAATAGTGATATATTCTTGTATACTGTACATTGAGGAATTCAACTACAAAATACTAGTCTTCTCCCATTTTTGTAACCATTGCCCCCACCCACAAGGTGTATAAACAACAACAATATGTCATGGATCCCTCTGGAACTTTTATTGCGCACACCTGTCCCCTATTCCCACTGATTAGTACTTGTATAGGTGGGCCCTTTGGTTTCCATTGGGCAGTTGATTATTGTTGCTATGTCCATTGGTGCGTGTGAGTACCTGTGCTGTGTGTTTTGGGCTTTCGTGCCCTTGTGGATTGCGCAGATGATTACGAGTCTCGCCCCGTGTGTCAATCATCGCCGTAATTTGGGGTATAATAAGAACCACTATTACGCATTCCTGCGCCTGTCTCCCGAAATCATTGTTACCAACGTGACAGAATAATCGACCATTAAGGGAAACAGCGGGAATGGCCCGTCCTGTGCTGTGTGTTTTGGGCTTTCGTGCCCTTGTGGATTGTGCAGATGATTACGAGTCTCGTCCCGTGTGTTAATCATTGTGTGCTTGTGTTATTTATTCGAGGTACTCCTCGCTCTTTTGTTTGGGTTTCAATCCTGTGTTTTTGTTGCGTGTTTGTTTGGTCTTTGTCCCCATGCTCTTACACGGCATGCCATAATTTGGGGTGTAATAAAAAAAACTATTAATAAGAATTAATAAGAATAAAATAAGACAATAGATACAAAATAAAAACGTGAAGAACATAAATCAATCAACTCTAATTAGCACGTGTAGAACAGTATGCAAGTGTCTGCATAGACTTTGCAGATGAATTTTTCAGATGTGTATTTGTTTTACAGTCCTTCTTTGGGGGGCAGAATTGGCATCTCCTCCCTTTGCCTCCCCAAGCTGCAGCCTCCGCTGGATCAGGACAAGATTCAGCCCCCTGAACAGCTTTCACGAGCGCTGCAGAGGCTGTTGTGTGGGGGAGGCGCTCCCTATTTTGAATGTGTGGGGTTACAAGTGCCTTTCCCTGCTGCTTCAGGAACACCCTCCTCTTGTTCCGCTTATCAGGCATCCAGGTAAGGTTGATCTTGTTCTATATCACGAAGGCACTGTATGAGCACACATCAATGATGTTATGGAAGATGACCAGGGACCAGCGGGCAGTCATCCTCCTGCAGCTGTAAGTTCCAATCACCTTGTCCAGGTTGTCCACGCCTCCGTTGTTGTGGTTGTAGTCCAGGATGATGGCTGGCTTCCTGTCCTCACGATCACTAATCTCTTGTGCAGTGTGCTCAGGAGAACCACATTCTTGTTCCTCTTTGGGAGGTGAGAAACTAGAGTGGTGGTGGGGGTGAAGGTAAACATTGATGACAAGGCCTCTCTCCCCCTTGTTGCGAGGAGTGCAGAGGGGAGCTCAGGCTTGTTTTTTCTAACTGTGCCAACCATGGTGATCTTCCTCTTCAGGAGCTACTGTCTGAGTTCAATCAGTAGCACACATAATCTCAATTTCTCATTGTGTGTGTGTGTGTGTCTTTGTGGTTTTTGTGGTGTGTATTCTTTTTTACAAATGCCGGGTCAAAAATGACCCTAAGACAATCGTTGTAACCTGGTGGTGTACAGCTTTCATGGTAATATTAACAAAGGCAAAGTTTAACGTTTTCAAATGTTGGGGTTGCTTTTGGAAAAGTCAGCAAATTTCAAGTTGAAAAAATATAATTTAGGGGGGTTTCTCTGCTGTTAAACATAGTGGCGGGTCATTTTATACCCTTAAGACAACACAAGGGTTAAGTGTGCCTTCAATTCTAAATAAATCAGTGACAGTGTTATCAGCAAAGCACCCCCACACCATCACACCTCCTTCTCCATGCTTCACGGTGGGAACCACATATGCGGAGGTCATCCGTTCACCTACTCTGCTTCTCACAAAGACATGGCAGTTTCATCAAAGCCCTTGATGGTTTTTATGACTGCAGTTGAAGAAACTTTCAAAGTTCTTAAAATTTTAGATTGACCTTCATGTCTTAATTCTTAGGGATAAGTGGTGCGCTAGCGCCCCACTCCCGACACTAACAGGTGAAATGCAAGACAAAATCCAAAAATTGAATTATTAAACATGCACCAATATACAAGTGTTTCATACTCATCAAAAGCTCTGCCTCTTGGCAATATCACAGCGTTGTCGGATTTCAAAAAGGCTTTACGGCGAAAGCACTACATTTGATTGTTTGAGGGTAGCACCTTCAATATTTTCCATAACCATGAAATCTTTAGCCAGCGCGGTCGATAGAAAATGCATTTCACAGGGAAAACCTGTGCCTTACCTTTTGTAGAACTTCTGCAGAGGGCTTCCTAAGTGTCCAACGAAGACAATCCGTGGGTATTTGGTTAGAAAAAGTAATTTATTATATCCTTAAATCTCCGTTTGGTTGGCACCTTGTGTTCAGAAAATCCAACGTGAAGAGAACGCATTCAACTAAACCTATAAACTNGCCATTAAACGTTACCTATACACTGCTGACATCCAGTGGAAGCAATAGGTACTACATTCAGTGTCCTGGTATAAATACTTTTCAATAGGCAGTCTCTCTAAGTGAGCCATAAGCCACCAGAATGACATTTCCGGATGGAATTTTCTCTGGTTTCTGCCTGCCAAATGAGTTCTGTTACACTCACAGACAAAATGTTAACACTTTTGGAAACCTCAGAGTGTTTCCTATCCAATAGTACTAATTATGTGCATATCCTATTTTCTGAGCCTGAGTGGCAAGCATTTTACTTTAGGCACGCCAGACTCTCCAAAACCGACCCCTCAGCTGCTACTCCCCAACAAGTTAAAGTAATGATGGACTGTCATTTCTCTTTGCTTATTTGTCTGTTCTTGTCATAATATGGACTTGGTATTTTACCAAATAGGGCTATTTTCTGTATACGATCCCTACCTTGTCACAACCCAACTGATTGGCTCAAACGCATTGAGAAGGAAAGACATTCCACAAATTAACTTTTAATAAGGCAGACCTGTTAATTGAAATGCTTTCCGGGTGACTACCTCATGAAGCTGCTTGAGAGAATGCCAAGAGTATGCAAAGCTGTCATCAAGGAAAAGGGTGGCTACTTTGAAGAATCTCATATATAAAATATATTTTGATTTGTTTAACACTTTGTTGGTTACCACATGATTCCATTATTATTTCTACCATTAGGAGGAGGATTATATTACTAACAGAGTGACTTAACCTCTCCATGACCTACTTATTATAACCAGCTCTGTCTATTAACCCCTATTGCCCACACATCACAGCACTTTCTCCATCTATAAAACATATTGAACATGATATGGCTGTGAGTTGTCAACATCATTTGATTTATTCGATATACATAAATATTGTGAAGTAGTTATGGTTGCCTGCCTAAAATCCTATTGAAATGTGCTCTAGAGATTAATAGGGAATGAAGAAAAATAATTTCATAAGTCAATTATTGAGTGTGTCTACCATGCTCCTATATGTTTGTATTTGTCCTTGGTTGTGTTCATAAGGGCACGTGACGGAAACTAAACATTGGAATGTTTCATATAGGACAAGTCCAGGTTGTCCCTATCTTTTTAGGCTCCTGAGTGGCACAGCGGTCTAATGCATCTCAGTGCTAGAGGCGTCACTACAGACCATGGTTTGATCACGGGCTGTTTCACAACCGGCCGTGATCGGGCGGTGCACAATTGGCTCAGTGTCGTCCGGGTTAGGGGAGGGTTTGTCCGGGATAGGCCATAATTCTAAAGAAGAATTTGTTCTTAACTGATTTGCCTAGTTAAATAAAAAAAATTACTTCTGTTTGGTGCTTATTGAAAACGACCCTGGTTGTGTGGTGTCCGGCCCCTTGGCTGTGTGATGTCATGCCCCCTGGTTGTGTGATTATCAGGCCCCCTGGCTGTGTGCTGTCAGGCCCCCAAGCTGTGTGAAGTCAGGCCCTCTGGCTGTGTGGTGTCAGGCCCCCTGGCTGTGTGATATCACACCACCTGATTGTTTGGTTCAGGCCCCTTGGCTGTGTGATTTCAGGCCTCCTGGTTGTGTGTTGTCAGGCCCCCTGGCTGTGTGATGTCAGGCCCTCTGGCTGTGTGGCCTCAGGCCCCCCATGACTGTCAGTTAATAATAAGCTCAGCACCTGTAATTATTTTAGCCAATTCCAAATTGTTAATCGCAGAGGCATTACATTCAGTCTGACAATTGGACACCTGGTGACCTTTTTAGACCTTACCAGCTAAAGTAAAGGCTATCCCGTTTAATTTCAATACTGAGACAACTTCAGGAATGGTGAATGGAGAACAACTTAAATGGCAAATTATTGACATATTTTATTTTCCCGTCAGGCAAGATGACATGTGACAACATAACAGCCCCAATCAGATGTGTTTCTGCAGCTCCACGGGGAAGGGTGGGGGTGCCAGATGGGATGGGTTGGTGTGAGTGTGAGTGTGTACGGAAGCTGACTAGCCACACGTCAACCCCATGGCCCCTGAACCCCAGGCCCCTTGATGCCAATTATCAGACAACCCTGAAATAGCTGTCAGGTGGTGGCGCGGGACCAAAACATCATTTGATTCTGATGTCCTCAGGGATTTCACAAAGACTAATCAGTGATTTACTTTTAAAAAGAGAGGGAAAAAAATACATGATTATAAATTATTTTCCCTTAAAGGAAGTCCAATGTATTAAAGTGAGGAAAATATAACACGCTCTCGCTATGATCACAAGGCTTGTTTGAATGTTCTTCAAAGGGGCCCTGCTTTGATGAAGTGATGAGACGGATATCACACACATATAATATACTAATCTACCACAAATCACAGCTTATTGCCAGATGTCGTCAGAAAATATAACAAATGGAGTCAGGTGGGTATTCTTTGGAATATTTCAATGGAGGTTATTGCTGAATAGATAATCTGTATCAAATCGTTAACATCTTAGACAGTTACAAAGTACGTATCACCAATGAATACAAATCCAAGTCAAGAAATCTGACCAGATGAGAGTTAGCATGCGGATCGTGTCTCCATGCCAGACATGAACATGCTTTGATGAGGAAGACTTCACTGTGGTATCTAGTAAACACTGCCACAGGGTATTTGTCTACCACTGGTCTGAGGGAGGGGAGGGATGGAGATGACGCGTGGCTCCCCCCGGGAATCAAAATTGAGCAAACCTTTCTCAAACGTTGATTAATGTTTGGAGATGGCCGTCTCCTTGGGCAGTATGGTTGGCTGACCTAGTTTAGGAATAGGGTGAAGTTTTCCCTGTAGATGCTGACCAGTTTTGCATTTTCCTCACTAATGGCTATGGTTAGCATTGGGGTAGAGGAAGCTGATCCTTGATCTGTACCTGAGTTTATCCCACATCATAAAGAAGCATGTACAGTAGATTCTCTAAATTGCGCCGTCATGTCAATCAAATTTTGAGGAGATACTCATGATGGTAGTTGGTGGAATTCATAATCTTTCTCTTAGTGGAGAAGATTTACTAAGTACAGGTGGGTATCCCAACTTTATTTACAACACGTGAACAGTGTCCAATGGCTTTTTTCACCACAGTATTTCAGAATAACCAAACCTGACAATATGTCACTGGGCCAATGATTTACAACCAAGACTGGGCTTGCAGTGGTCTAAGCTACTAAGGGATAACCTGAGGAAAGTGGGACATACTGTATAATGTCTGCAGTCATCATGTCATGTCTAATTGTGTTTAGTGTTAGATAGTTTTTTAGCATACTGTAGGATTGTGTGTATGTAACATAATACTATTATACACGCTTCAGACATGTAATAGATAGCAAACACAATATTATCATATGCTATACATATTCTTCCAGGTTTATACCATATGCTATCCATACATGGATTTGATGGCAAACTTGCTTGAATGCTTAATCCCTCCTAATACAATTGTATTCGTTAGCCTTATTCCCCCACTGTGACTTCCAACTCCACATAGAGAGAACATACTGTGCTCTATGAATTACCTACTGATGCTTATGTCAAGTATTGCATGTGCAATCACATGAACATACTGTATGACCTCTGGCATTACGATTTGTTAGAGCTGCCTTGAGAATCACTTAATCTTAAATACATAATGTTGGACCTGCCTGGGCTAAACTAGGAGAACATGTTATAATTTAATTAAAAAAATAAACATAAAATGATAATCAGATATTGGGTCATTGAGTCGGAATCATGATTGCTATTCCATTTATACATATACTGTGGATGAATACAATACTGTTTAATAAAACAGTGAGTACAAAGGATGGCATCTTACTATCAAATTACTTTTAACATTCATCACATAGTAAAATGTGAGAAGTAAAATGCATGTTCTATATCAGTCATGGCCGGTATCATTGATGTAGTAGTGATGAGCCCACTTGCTCCACCCACTGTACTATGTTATTGTGAATACAAAACTGTTACATTTCTATCTACACTGTTATTATGTGAGAAACTTTTCTTATCCCTCATAACAACAGAATTGGAAATATCGTTAACACTACTTAGGAGGAAGTCACAAATCAAATCAAATCACATTTTATTTGTCACATACACATAGTTAGCAGATGTTAATGCGAGTGTAGCGAAATGCTTGTGCTTCTAGTTCCAACCATGCAGTAGTATCAAACAATATTATATACAAAATTGTTTAAAGTGGCTAGTGATACATTTGTTACCTCCAATTCCTATTATTTAAAGTGGCTAGAGATTTAAGTCAGTATGTTGGCAGCAGCCACTCAATGTTAGTGGTGGCTGTTTAACAGTCTGATGGCCTTGAGAAAGAAGCTGTTTTTCAGTCTCTCGGTCCCAACTTTGATGCACCTGTACTGACCTCGCCTTCTGGATGATAGCGGGGTGAACAGGCAGTGGCTCGGGTGGTTGTTGTCCTTGATGATCTTTTTGGCCTTCCTGTGACATCGGGTGGTGTAGGTGTCCTGGAGGGCAGGTAGTTTACCCCCGGTGATGCGTTGTGCAGTCCTCACTACCCTCTGGAGAGCCTTACGGTTGTGGGCGGAGCAGTTGCCGTACCAGGCGGTGATACAGTCCGACAGGATGCTGTCGATTGTGCATCTGTAGAAGTTTGTGAGTGTTTTTGGTGACAAGCTGAATTTCTTCAGCCTACTGAGGTTGAAGAGGCGCTGTTGCACCTTCTTCACCACGCTGTCTGTGTGGGTGGACCATTTCAGTTTGTCTGTGATGTGTACGCCGAGGAACTTAAAGCTTTCCACCTTCTCCACTACTGTCCCGTCGATGTGGATAGGCGGGTGCTCCCTCTGCTGTTTCCTGAAGTCCACGATCATCTCCTTAGTTTTATTGATGTTGAGTGAGAGGTTATTTACTGACACCATACTCCGAGGGCCCTCACCTCCTCCCTGTAGGCCGTCTCGTCGTTGTTGCTAATCAAGCCTACCACTGTAGTGTCGTCAGCAAACTTGATGATTGAGTGGGAGGCGTGCTTGGCCACGCAGTCATGGGTGAACAGGGAGTACAGGAGAGGGCTGAGAACGCACCCTTGTGGGGATGTTGAGGATCAGCGGGGTGGAGATGTTGTTTTCTACCCTCACCACCTGGGGCCGGCCCGTCAGGAAGTCCAGGACCCAGTTGCACAGGGCTGGGTCGAGACCTAGGGTCTCGAGCTTAATGACGAGCTTGGAGGGTACTATGATGTTAAATGCTGAGCTGTAGTCGATGAACAGCATTCTTACATAGGTATTCCTCTTAGGTATTCCTCTTGTCCAGATGGGTTAGGGCAGTATGCAGTGTGATTGTGATTGCGTCGTCTGTGGACCTATTGGGAAGGTAAGCAAATTGGAGTGGGTCCAGGGTGTCTGGCAGGATGGAGGTGATATGATCCTTGACTAGTCTCTCAAAGCACTTCATGATGACGGAAGTGAGTGCTACGGGGCGATAGTCATTTAGCTCAGTTACCTTAGCTTTCTTGGGAACAGGAACAATGGTGGCCCTCTTGAAGCATGTGGGAACAGCAGACTGGGATAGGGACTGATTGAATATGTCCGTAAACACACCAGCCAGCTGGTCTGCGCATGCTCTGAGGACACG
>QNTS01000656.1:274573-339615 GCA_003317085.1 Hucho hucho
TGTTGAGGATCAGCGGGGTGGAGATGTTGTTTTCTACCCTCACCACCTGGGGCCGGCCCGTCAGGAAGTCCAGGACCCAGTTGCACAGGGCTGGGTCGAGACCTAGGGTCTCGAGCTTAATGACGAGCTTGGAGGGTACTATGATGTTAAATGCTGAGCTGTAGTCGATGAACAGCATTCTTACATAGGTATTCCTCTTAGGTATTCCTCTTGTCCAGATGGGTTAGGGCAGTATGCAGTGTGATTGTGATTGCGTCGTCTGTGGACCTATTGGGAAGGTAAGCAAATTGGAGTGGGTCCAGGGTGTCTGGCAGGATGGAGGTGATATGATCCTTGACTAGTCTCTCAAAGCACTTCATGATGACGGAAGTGAGTGCTACGGGGCGATAGTCATTTAGCTCAGTTACCTTAGCTTTCTTGGGAACAGGAACAATGGTGGCCCTCTTGAAGCATGTGGGAACAGCAGACTGGGATAGGGACTGATTGAATATGTCCGTAAACACACCAGCCAGCTGGTCTGCGCAGGCTCTGAGGACACGGCCAGGGATGCCATCTGGGCCGGCAGCCTTGCGACGTGCTGGTTTTCTTTTTGTAGTCCGTGATTGACTGTAGACCCTGAGCCGTTGAATTGTGACTCTACTTTGTCTCTATATTGATGCTTAGCTTGTTTGATTGCCTCGCGGAGGGAATAGCTACACTGTTTGTATTCAGTCATGTTTCCGGTCGCCTTACCCTGGTTAACTACTTAGGGAGTGGTGGGGCGCTCCGGACACTACCCGGTGAAATGCAAGGCGCCAAATTCAAAATCCAAAAGTTGAATTATTAAACATTCATCAATATACAAGTGTAGCATTGTCATCAAAAGCTCTGCTTCTTGGCAATATCACAGTGTTGTCAGATTTCAAAAAGGCTTTACGGCGAAAGCACAACATTTGACTGTTTGATGGTAGCACCTCCAATATTTTCCCATTAGCATAAATTCATAAACCATCGCGGTTCACACAAAACACATTTCACAGCGAAAACAAATCCCTTACCTTTTAAAGAACTGAAAGGAAAAAACCACAGCGCGCGTGAGCCCGTGAACGTGCATCCTCTTCTGTTTACATCTGGTGACCAGTTCGAAATTCTTCTTCTATTACCATCCAGAGTATTCTAACATCATCAAACACTGTCTAGAGACTGTTGACATCCAGTGGAAGCAATAGGTACTGAAATCTTACTCCTATATATAGCTGTTTTTAATAGGGAGGAGTTCAAAATGATGAAATGTGTCATAAACACTTTTTCCAGGACAGAAATTCCTCGGATTTTCGCCTGCTATATCCGTTCTGTTATACTCACAGACAATATTTTAACACTCAGAAACTTCAGAGTGTTTCCTATCCAATAGTACTAATTATGTGCATATCCTATTTTCTGGGCCTGAGTGGGAGGCATTTTACTTTGGGCACGCCAGACTCTCCAAAACCGTCACCTCGGGAGCCGCTCCCTAAGAAGTTAAAAGCAGTGGTTCGCGCTTTCAGTTTTGCGCGAATGCTGCCATCAATCCACAGTTTCTGGTTGCGGAAGTTTTTAATAGTTGCTATGGGTACAACATCACCGATGCACTTGCTAATAAACTCACTCACCGAATCAGCATATACATCAATGTTGTTGTCTGATGCTATCTGGAACATATCCCAGTCCACGTGCTCGAAGCAATCTTGCAGCGTGGAATCAGATTGGTCGGACCAGCGTTGAACAGACCTGAGCACAGGCGTTTCCTGTAGTTCCTCCCGGTTGTATGTAATAAAACTTAAGATTTCCCGGGGTAACAATGTAAGGAGTAATCCATAAAAAAACTAAATACTGCATAGCTTCCTGAGAACGTGAAGTTAGGCGGCCATCTCTGTCGGCGCCGGAACAGAGTACAATAATGTGAGAGTTTGCAAGGCCTTTTTATGAATACCTTTAGATAATGACTGTTTCTCTAACATGAGACAGCGATGGCTAGACATCCTTGAAAATGTTCACAGACAGCCTTTGTGCCAGTGGCTAAGAGGCAAGCTTTTATAAAGCATTTCCGGAACATTTATTGTATTGAACGTGTTCAGACTCGTGCTACCAAGCACTGATTATATTTGTTCACATGTTGCATATTGGTTCTCCCACCAGGGGCATATGTGCATAGGATTTCAGTGATGGAGTGTGTTCATTTGATCCTTACAATCATCCCATCATATTTACCCTGGTGTTTGCTCACAGGGCTAACCAAACAAGATAAGATATCCCCTCAGATTCAAATCCCCACCGAAGAAGTCAACCGCAGCAGATTCCTAAACATGCGCTGTCCTACATGTATAACTGTCCGTTCAGCTGGAAGAGGCCGTTTCATTGCTTTGATAACATGGCAGAACAGCACAGTACAAAAGAGGATTGTTCATACTAAGACTAATGTTGGGATTAGGGCTGACACAGTACCTATCCCATGCTGTTGTCATTGCTGCACAGAAGCTGAAAACCCACGATGGATGGTTGGGTGGGTTGGTAAATAGATCCAAGGAAGGACGGCTAGAGGGATGAATGGTCAGTCTAATATATACCTAAATGGTCAGTCTAATATACCATGTACATTGAATTTTGGGAAAATGTATTTAAATGTTCCATATGAGCATAAATACAATCACTAAAACGCGAATGGGCACCAGAAATGTTCTCAGGGATACAGCAGTGAAATGCTACTTGAACAAATACCATTTTACAGACGCGTTCTTATATTGTCCTATAAAGTCAAAGGTTAAAAAACCTTAGTGTAAGTTGCCAATGTTTCATGTTTTAATTTTGCTGAAAGCACAAACTGTGTTATCTCAATTGAATGCTTCCATTTTTAAAACATGAAGATTTTTTTTTATCTTGCTTTTTAGTTTATTAAAAACTCAAGGTTTTTAAATAGTATGTCCTGTGCTCCTTTGCTATTCAGTTGAAGTCGGAAGTTTACATACACTTAGGTTGAAGTCATTAAAACTTGTTTTTCAACCACTCTACAAATTTCTTGATAACAAACTATAGTTTTGGCAAGTCGGTAAGCACATCTACTTTGTGCATGACAAGTAATTTTTCCAAAAATTGTTTACAGACAGATTATTTCACTTGTAATTCATTGTATCACAATTCCAGTGAGTCAGATGTTTACACTAAGTTCGCTGTGCCTTTAAACAGCTTGGAAAATTCCAGAAAATGATGTCATGACTTTAGAAGCTTCTGATAGTCTATTTGACATAATTTTAGTCAATTGGAGGTGTACCTGTGGATGTATTTCAAGGCCTACCTTCAAACTCAGCGCCTCTTTGCTTGAGACCTCACCCAAGACCTAAGAAAAAAAATTGGTACCTCCAAACGCCTGAAGGTACCACGTCCTTCTGTACAAACAATAGTATGCAAGTATAAACACCATGGGACCACGCAGCCGTCATACTGCTCAGGAAGGAGATGCGTTCTGTCTCCTAGAGATGAACGTACTTTGGTGTGAAAAGTGCAAATCAATTGCAGGACAACAGCAAAGGACCTTGTGAAGATGCTGGAGAAAACAGGTGCAAAAGTATCTATATCCACAGTAAAACGAGTCCTATATTGACATAACCTGAAAGGCCGCTGAGTAAGGAAGAAGCCACTGCTCCAAAACCGACATAAAAAAGCCAGACTACGGTTTGCAACTGCACATGGGGACAAAGATTGTACTTGTTGGAGATATGTTCTCTGGTCTGATGAAACAAAAATAGAACTGTTTGGCCATAATGACCATCGTTATGTTTGTAGGAAAAAGGGGGAGGCTTGCAAGCCGAAGAACACCATCCCAAATGTGAAGCACGGGGGTGGCAGCATCATGTTGTGGGGGTGCTTTGCTGCAGGAGGGACTGGTGCACTTCACAAAATAGATGGCATCATGAGGATGGAAAATGATGTGGATATATTGAAGCAACACCTCAAGACATCAGTCAGGAAGTTAACACTTGGTCAAAAATGGGTCTTCCAAATGGACAATGACCCCAAGCATACTTCTAAAGTTGTGGCAAAACAGCTTAAGGACAACAAAGTCAAGGTATTGGAGTGGCCATCACCAAGCCCTGACCTCAATCCTATAGAAATATTGTGGGCAGAACAGAAAAAGTGTGTGTGAGTAAGGAGGCCTACAAACCTGCCTCAGTTACACCAGCTCTGTCAGGAGGAATGGGCCAAAATTCACCCAATTTATTGTGGGAAGCTTGTGAAAGGCTACCCGAAACGTTTGACCCAAGTTAAACAATTTTAAGGCAATGCTACCAAATACTCTTTGAGTGTATGTAAATTTCTGACCCACTGGGAATGTGATAAAAGAAATAAAAGCTGAATTAAATCATTCTCTCTACTATTATTCTGAAATTTCACATTCTTAAAATGAAGTTGTGATCCTAAATGACCTAAAAAAGGGATTTTTTACTAGGATCAAATGTCAGGAGTTGTGAAAAACTGAGTTTAAATGCATTTGGCTAAGGTGTATGTAAACTTTCGACTTCAACTGTATGTCTGATAGTACATCCAAGCAATTCAATACATTCTCAAGCAATGTCTGCCGCCAGCTCCAGTGTTTTTGACAGAACTAATAATTAGCCATGACTATTGTCTACATAAAGTATGTTTCTATAGCTGCTTGATGGGGAATGTTTACCATTGGACACTCGTAGCAACAACTAATACAGTGCCATGCAAAAGTACTCATCCCCCTTGCATTTTTCCTATTTTGTGGCATTACAACGTGTAATTTAAATGGATTTTGGGGGGATTTCATGTAATGGACATACACAAAATTGTAAAAATTGGTCAAGTGAAATGAAAAACATTACTTATTTCAAAGAATTCTAACAAAAAAAACGGTGGTGCGTGCATATGTATACACCCCCTTTGCTATGAAGCCCCTAAATACGATCTGGTGCAACCAATTACCTTCATAAGTCACGTAATTAGTTAAATAAAGTACACCTGTGCGCAATCTAAGTGTCACATGATCTGTCACATGATCTCAGTATATATACACCTGTTCTGAAAGGCCCCAGAGTCTGTAACACCACTAAGCAAGGGGCACCACTAAGCAAGCGGCACCATGAAGACCAAGGAGTTCTCCAAACAGGTCAAGGACAAAGTAGCGGAGAAGTACAGATTAGGGTTTGGTTATAAAAAAACATCAGAATCTTTGAACATCCCACGAAGCACCATGAAATCCATTATAAAATAATGTCAAGAATATGCCACGACAACAAACCTGCCAAGAGAGGGCCGCCCACCAAAACTCACGGACCAGGCAAGGAGGGCATTAATCAGAGAGGCCACAAAGAGACCAGATAATCCTGAAGGAGCTACAAAGCTCCACAGTAGAGATTGGAGAATCTGTCCATGGGACCACTTTAAGCCGTACAATCCACAGAGCTGGGCTTTATGGAAGAGTGTCCAGAAAAAAATCATTGCTTAAAGAAGAAATAAGCAAACACGTTTGGTGCTTGCCAAAAGGCATGTGGGAGACTCCCCAAACATATGGAAGAAAGTAATGAGACAAATGAGACAAATATGAGACAAATGAGACAAATATTTCGCTTTTTGGCCATCAAGGAAAACACTATGTCTGGTGCAAACCCAACACCTCTCATCACCCCGAGAATACCATCCCCACAGTGTATCATGGTGGTGGCAGCATCATGCTGTGGGGATGTTTTTAATCGGCATTGACTGGGAAACTGGTCAGAATTGAAGGAATGATGGATGGCGCTAAATACAGGGAAATTCTTGAGGGAAACCTGTTTCAGTCTTCCAGAGATTTGAGAATGGCACGGAGGTTCACCTTCTAGCAGGACAATGACCCTAAGCATACTGCTAAAGCAACACTCAAGTGGATTAAGGGGAAACATTCTTGGAATGGCCTTGTCAAAGCCCAGACCTCAATCCAATTGAGAATCTGTGGTATGATTTAAAAATTGCTGTACACCAGTGGAAGCCATCCAACTTGAAGGAGCTGGAGCAGTTTTGCCTTGAAGAATGGGCATTGAACCCAATGGCTAGATGTGCCAAGCTTATAGAGACATACCCCAAGAGATTTGCAGCTGTAATTGCTGCAAAAGGTGGCTCTACAAAGTATTGACTTTCTTGTTTGCTTCACAATAAAACATATTTGGATTCTTCAAAGTGGTAGGCATGCTGTGTAAATCAAATGATACAAACCCCCAAAATTACAACCTAATTCCAGGTTGTAAGGCAAGAAAATAGGAAAAATGTCAAGGGGGAGGAATACTTTCGCAAGCCACTGTAGACATAAAAATGTTATATTGTTTTTAACATTTTCCAAATAATGTAACTTCGATGTCTTTATTGTCCCTGTAAAAGAGAGTTACAGTTCATATAAGTAAATCAGCCTATGGATATAAATTCAATAGGCCCTAATCTATGGATTTCACACGACTAAGAATACAGATATGCATCTGTTCGTCATAGATACCTTCAAAGAAAGTGGTGTGAGTGTGACCACCATTTGCCTCTTGCAGCGCGCGACACATCTCCTTTGCATAGAGTTAATCAGGCTGTTGATTGTGGCCTGTGGAATGTTGTCCCACTCCTCTTCAATGGCTGTGCGAAGTTGCTGGATACTGGCGGGAACTGGAACACGCTGTCGTACACGTAAATCCAGAGCATCCCAAACATGCTCAATGGGGGAGATGTCTGGTGAGTATGCAGTCTATGGAAGAAATTGGACTTTTTCAGCTTCCAAGAATTATGTAGTAATCCTTGTGACATGTGGCCGTGCATTATCATGCTGAAGCATGAGGTGATGGCGGCGGATGTATGGCATGGCAATGGGACTCAGGATCTAGTCCGTATCTCTGTACATTCAAATTGCCACCGATAAAATGCAATTGTGTTTGTTGTCCGTAGAATATATCTTTTCATTACCATAACCCCACTGCCACTGTAGAGCACAACATTGACATCAGCAAACTGTAGTCGTGATGAACATTAACTTCTCTGGCAACATTTCTGGTGGACATTCCTGCAGTCAGCTGAGATGTAAAAAAAAATGTAAAATGACTGCATTGGACCTTTAAAGTTAAAGTATTACAAACAACTAATTAAAATCAATTGTTTGCAAGTTAGTCTACTGATTAAACAAAATAGCCACAATCCAGTCCACGACAGTCAAATATTTGAAGTCAAAACTACCTGTGAATGTAACAAATCTTAAACTACAGCAGAAGCCGATGACCGAGCCAATCATCGAATACCTGGAGTTTGTGGTCAACGGGATATCCCTAATCAATTATTGACAGGCCAATCTGGGTTACCAGACCCCACAGCATCACTCAACCATCTCTATCTCTGCAACTGCACCAGCTTGTGGTCATCAACCAATCCAATGAACCTTAAAATGGTGGTGAGGGAATTGAGAAAGGGAATACCCTGTGCCAGTCACCATGGGAGAGATCAGGGAGCATGTTGGCACCAGACAGGTGACCCTTGCCACCCATCAAGCCCAGATGCTACCCCCTTGGCCCACCCACAGTCCCATCATCAGTCCTATCACAGACCTATGAATTATTCACTTCCCTCATCAGCCATAATCTGATTATTCATCGCCCCCAAAATGTGAATAATAAAGTTCCTCAGCCACGGCTTTGGCTTTTAGCACTAATTACCATATTCTCTGGGTGTGTTGTTTATCGGTTTGAAGGGAGGAGGAAAGGGAGATACGGATGGGGGGTTAGCAGGAGTGGCCCTCATCATATTCACCATCAGTCTTCTCTCTCTCTTCCTCTCTCTCTCTCTCTCTCTCTCTCTCTCTCTCTCTCTCTCTCTCTCTCTCTCTCTCTCTCTCTCTCTCGCTCTGTCTCTCTCTCTCTCACACATATCTTTTTGGCATTCAAAGCAGCAGGTGAATAATTCCCATTGAAATAATTGATTATTTGTCCGGTGGAGTGCTTGGTAAATAATGGATGGCTTCATCAGGGACTCCAGGAGCCCACCAGGGAGAGTGACGGCTGGTTTTAATAAGCAGGCCTCCTGAATGGCACCCGCTCTGCAGGGGTAAACACACGCCTGGAGCTTCACACAAAAGCTGCTTCCTTTCCACATCACAGAGGGGGAAATAAAGCTATGATACATTTTAAAGGATGCTGGATGTGTCCGAATACCCATTCTTGCATTCTAAATAGTAGGCTTTTTGTGTGTGCGAAATAGAACGTTTTATAGTATGTGAAAAATGTTGGATGCTTTAAAGGTCCAATGCTTCCGTTTTTATCTCAATATCAAATAATTTCTGGTGAACAATTAACTACCTTACTGTGATTGTTTTCATTAAAATGGTCAAAAATAAACAAAATATCTTCTTAGCAAAGAGCAATTTTGCTAGGACTGTCTGGGAGTTGTAACGTCTGCTTCCAACTCATACTCTCAAACACCTAGATCCCCTGAACGCAGCTCACATTCAAGCCAACTTTCCAGCTCACACTCTCAAACACATAGTTCCCCTCAACGCAGCTCACTCTCCAGATCCCAATCACCTGAATTCTGATCACCTGTTCACACACCTTTATGTCATTTACACACTCTATTTAGTTCAGTTCTTTGCACCCCATCATTGTGAGGTATTATATCTTTTTTTTGATACACGTTTCTATTCGGAGCTATGTTTTTTTCTCTTATTAGTCTTCCTGTGTATCATAGTTTTGGCCGCACTCACTAACGACGCCTTTTTGCCTATTCCCTGCCTTTACTTTTGCCTATTGGATTTCCTGTCAGAAACCTCTTGCCTGATCTCCTGGACTACGTTACTAGCCTTTTCCCTGCCTGTACTGTTGTCTTTTTGGACCCCCTGTGTATGACCTTCTGCCTGCCCCTGGACCCAGCTACCTGCCTCCTCCTGTGGTCCTTTACAAATAAACACCTGCTGTGCCCTGCGCTTGAAACCAGCTCTCTGTCTCCCAACGTATTCACTACAGGAGTGGTATGAGAGGGGAGGGGAAAAATGAAACCTAGCTGTTATTGGCAGAGAGGTTTTGAACTGTCTTTCTTATTTGTCTATTGACAAATTTAACCGGCAGCAGGCAGGCCAAAACTCCATCCGACCAGAACAGGCGGAAAGTTTTGGACCAATAAGCCATGTCCCATTGAGACACTGGTGGAAAAAGAAAAGTCTGATCCTTTTGGTTAAAACACTGGGGTAAATCCTGTATGAAAAAATAATGCTGCATTACCATACAGGATTTACCCCAGTGTTTTACCGAAAAGTCTCAGACTTTTCAGTTTCCATCTACACGGCTGGCAGCCATGTCTTGCTGGACCATGGCACGGCGAACCTGCTCTCACTTGAAATTAAATCATATTTTGTTAGTAACATGCGCCGAATACAGTGAAATTCTTAGTTTCTAGCCCCTAACCAACAATGCAGTAAAAAAAAAATATGAATTAGAATAAGAAATAAAAGAAACAAGTAATTAAAGAGCAGCAGTAGGATAACAATAGCGAGAATATATACAGGGGGGTACCATTACAGAGTCAATGTGCGGGGGCACCAGTTAGTTGAGGTAATATGTACATGTACGTAGAGTTATTAAGGTGACTATGCATAGATGTTAACAACAGAGAGTAGCAGCGGTGAAAAAGAGGGGAGGGGGTAAATAGTCTGGGTAGCCATTTGATTAGATGTTCAGGAGTCTTATGGCTTAGGGGTAGAAGCTGTTTAGAAGCCTCTTGGACCTAGACTTGGCGCTCCGGTACCACTTGCCATGCGGTAGCAGAGATAACAGTCTATGACTAGGGTGGCTGAAGTCTTCGACAATTCTTAGGGCCTTCCTCTGACACCGCCTGGTATAGAGGTCCTGGATTGCAGGAAGTTGGAACCAGTGATGTACTGGGCCGTACGCACTACCCTCTGTAGTGCCTTGCAGTCAGAGGCCGAGCAGTTGCCATACCAGGCAGTGATGCAACCCGTCAGGATGCTCACGATGGTGCAGCTGTAGAACATTTTGAGGACCCATGCCAAATCTTTTCAGTGTCCTGATAGGGAATAGTTTTTGTCGTGCCCTCTTCACGACTGTGTTGGTGTGCTTGGACCAAGTTAGTTTGTTGGTGATGTGGACACCAAGGAAGTTGAAGCTCTCAACTTGCTCCACTACAGCACCGTCGATGAGAATGGGGGCGTGCTCGGTCCTCTTTTTCCTGTAGTCCACAATCATCTCCTTTGTCTTGATCACATTGAGGGAGAGGTTGTTGTACTGGCACCACACGGCCAGGTCACTGACCTCCTCCCTATAGGCTGTCTTGTCGTTGTCGGTTATCAGGCCTACCACTGTTGTGTCATCAGCAAACTTGATGATGGTGTTGGAGTCGTGCCTGGCCGTGCAGTCATCAGTGAACAGGGAGTACAGGGGGGGACTGAGCATGCACCCCTGAGGGGCCCCTGTGTTGAGGATCAGCGTGGCGGATGTGTTGTTACCTACTCTCACCACCTGGTGGCGGCCCATCAGGAAATCCAGGATCCAGTTGTAGAGGGAAGTGTTTTGTCCCAGAGTCCTTAGCTTGTTGATGAGCTTTGATGGCACTATGGTGTTCCTTTTGTCCAGGTGGGAAAGGGCAGTGTGGAGTGCAATAGAGATTGCATCATCTGTGGAGCTGTTAGGGCGGTACGCAAATTGGAGTTGGTCTAGGGTTTCTGGGATAATGGTGTTGATGTGATCCATGACCAGCCTTTCAAAGCGCTTCATGGCTACAGATGTGAGTGCTACGTGTCGGTAGTCATTTAGGCTGGTTACCTTAGTATTCTTGGGCACAGGGACTATGGTGGTCTGCTTAAAACATGTTGGTATTACAGACTCAGACAAGGAGAGGTTGAAAATGTCAGTGAAGACATTTGCCACTTGATCAGCACATGCTCGCATTACACGTCCTGGTAATCCGTCTGGCCCTGCAGCCTTGTGAATGTTGACATGTTTAAGAGTCTTACTCACATCGACTGCGGAGAACGTGATCACACAGTCTTCCTGGACAGCTGTTGCTCTCATGAATGTTTCAGTGTTACTTGCTTCGAAGCCAGCACAGAAGTAGTTTAGCTCGTCTGGTAGGCTCGTGTCACTGGGCAGCTCTCGGCTGTGCTTCCCTTTATAGTCTGTAATGGTTTGCAAGCCCTGCCACATCCAACAAGCGTCAGAGATGGTGTAGTGCAATTCAATTTTAGGCCTGTATTGATGCCTAAAGAAATAAAATCTGATGATTTGATTTGATGCTTTGCCTGTTTGATGGTTCGTCAGAGGGCATAGTGGGATTTCGTATAAGCTTCTGGGTTAGAGTCCCACTCCTTGAAAGCGGCAGCTCTAGCCTTTAGCTCAGTGTGGATGTTACCTGTAATCCATGGCTTTTGGTTGGGGTATGTACGTACGGTCACTGTTGGGACAACGTCATTGATGCACTTAGTGATGAAGCCAATGACTGATGTGATGTACTCCTCAATGCCATCAGAGGAATCCCGGAACATATTCCAGTCTGTGCTAGAAAAACAGTCCTGTAGCTTAGTATCTGCTTCATCTGACCACTTATTTATTGATGGAGTCACTGGTGCTTCCTGCAATAATTTTTGCTTGTAAGCAGGAATCAGGAGGATAGAATTATGGTCAGAATTGCCAAATGGAGGGCGAGGGAGAGCTTTCTCTGTGTGTGGAGTAAAGGTAGTCCAGAGTTTTTTCCCCTCTAGTTGTGCATTTACCGTGGTGTCTCTGGGTGAACGTTTTCCTGTTTGCTTATGGCGGAATACAGCTCATTGAGTGCGGTCTTAGTGCCAGCATCTGTCTGCGGTGGTATGTAGACAGCTACGAAAAATAGATAGTATGGTAGATAGTATGGTCTACAGCTTATCATGAGATACTCAGGCTAGCAAAACCTCAAAACTTCCTTAGATATTGTGTACCAGCTTTTATTTACAAAAATACATAGTCCGCCGCCCCTTGTCTTACCAGACGCAGCTGTTCTATCCTGCCGATACAGCGTATAACCAGCCAGCTGTATGTTAATAATGTCATTGTTCAGCCAACACTCTGTGAAGCATAAGATATTACAGTATTTACTGTCCCGTTGGTAATTTAATCTTCCGTGTAGGTCATCGATTTAATTTTCCAAAGATTTCACATTTGCTAGCAAGAATGGAAGGAAGTAGTACCTGTGCCCAGGCCAAAGTACCAGTGCCCCGGCCAAAGCCAGGGCACTGGTACTTTTCAGATGACATTTACATAACAATGGCTAACTGTGAACAGTAATACCTTCTCACAAAGCAACTGTTTTGATTATGCAGATTATGTTGTTTCTGATCTTAACAAGTCCTCACTGTCAGCCCTAGCTATAGAAACACAATTTCTCTAGTAGAACATAAGAGTATGCAGTAATGTAACACTGGTGTTACAGTCGAAAAGCAGCATAACAGCATTGATTCAGTCAGATCGTTGAACCCATGCTGTACTAAACTGCAGTGCAAGCACTCATGGGGTTCCCTACCACATTGGTTGGTAGACTTGACAGTGCAAACTGATTGTCCCAGGGGAACATACATGTCAACACATTTCAATTACTTGGCAGTGGTCAACACATCCTTCAAATCAGTCAACTGTAAAGACGTGTTGACTATTTATATACAGAGGGGAGGTCATGGGGCCAGTGACCTCATCAGCATTTACCTTCAACAATTACAAGGCCAAAAGGTTATAGCATATACATCATACAGTTCTTAACTGTATGAATAAAATTAATTATGTCTATTAAAACCTTAAAATGAGGCATTTCCACATCGTGAGGGAGAATAAGGAAAATACATGCAATTGACTTATGGAACAGTATATTGTGTATTATGATTCATGTGCTTTTTATTGAGCTGCCCTCTTGGCCAGGTCTCAATGGGATTTCCTGGACAAATAAAGGTTCATAAATAAATCATATAAAGTTGTGTATACAAAGTCTTAGATAAGGATTGTGTGTGTCCTTACGGCATGCCTTATTACAGCTACATCACCATCTTCCGTTTTCATATTAATCAAATTCTGGACTGGATAAAATGTGACAAACAATGCTGTTCAGGGATGATTTTAATAAGACAGTCTGAACTATACAGTACAAATATATTGCACTCCAAATGAAAACAAATATGTCTGCCTGTGGGCAGAAAATACATGCTAGTTATGAGTCAACATTAAAGTGATGTTTTGTATAAAGGTTTTGTATCATTTCAGTCAGTAGTTTTGAAAGTAATGCTCATGAGCCAAATCGGGTCCCTGAAAATGGTACAATATGTTATGAATTCGTATAGTAAGTGCTTAAGATCCGGACTGAATATTTAACTGAGTCAATATAACAACAGGTCTATTAAACCACATAATGTTGTTTAAAATGCATAGTTCATTAGTCACAGGACTTCCCGTCTCAGAGCTCAAAACGGCACCCTATTCCCATTATAGTGCACTTATTTTGACCAGGGCCCATAGGGTAGTCCACTATATAGGGAATTGGGTGCCATTTGGGATACATCCTACACAAAATATCTGACAATGGGCTAACAGTCTTAATGAATTGCTAAATTAGACTTCAACATTATGTGGTTTAATAGGTTTAATAAACCTGTTGTGTGATTACTTATGTGTGATGTGTCTGGGTTTTAATTAGGCTTCTTCTCACCATTATTTGAAGTGATGTGTCTTGGTTTAAATTAGTGTTGCTTCTCAGCATTATTTGAAGTGATGTGTCTTGGTTAAAATGAGCGTTGCTTCTCAGAGACGTGTGCTCAGGAAATGCATGTGATTAAAACTAACACTAGTCTAGACCCATCTGTGGAATCGTGACTGAAGACAGGATCCTTCATAATTCTTAGCAGGGAGTCCAACAAAAAGTATAAGACAAGTGGTTAACCAAACATAAGTCCACAAAGTTGTCAGATGAATGTTAACAGTTTGGATTCATTGGTATGAACATGATTAAAGCGTATTAATACATTGTCCCTTGTAGAGAAAAGGGATCGGGGGTAATGTTGAACTGGCCTTTGATTCTCACACACAAGGTTATGTGCTAGACTGACCTGTGTTGTACTAGACTGACCAGTGTTGTACTAGACTGACCTGTGTTGTGCTAGACTGACCTGTGTTGTACTAGACTGACCTGTGTTGTGCTAGACTGACCTGTGTTGTACTAGACTGACCTGTGTTGTACTAGACTGACCTGTGGTGTACTAGACTGACCTGTGTCTTGCTAGACTGACCTGTGTTGTACTAGACTGACCTGTGTTGTGCTAGACTGACTTGTGTTGTACTAGACTGACCTGTGTTGTGCTAGACTGACCTTTGTTGTACTAGACTGACCTGTGTTGTACTAGACTGACCTGTGTTGTGCTAGACTGACCTGTGTTGTGCTAGACTGACCTGTGTCTTGCTAGACTGACCTGTGTTGTGCTAGACTGACCTGTGTTGTCTAGACTGACCTGTGTTGTGCTAGCTAGACAGACCTGTGAGTCGTAGTAGATCAGTCCATGTGCTGAGAGAGAGGGGGGAGAGAGAAAAAAGTGATAGAGAAAGAGAAAGAGAGAGAGAGAGAGACATAAAGAGGGAGAGATGGAGAGAGAGAATAATAAAGCCACGGTCGCACCCAAAAAATGTTGTATTGAACTGACCTTTTCCGGAGTGGAAGCTGATCTGTGACTTTCTGCCACAGCTCAGACTAATGGAGGATTCACAGTGCTCCAAACCACTAAGGTATATTTCCTATTTCCTTCCTTAGGCATGCATGTCCTGCCAACACACTATGGCTCATATGATATCAAGTCGTATTGCTGAATAACATCTTAATACAACAATGGCTTTTCACAATAATCCCCACAACCTCTGAAATGCTGCTTGGATTTCGAAACATTTTATTGTGTTACAAAGTGGGATTAAAATGGATTTAATGGTATTTTTTGTCAACAATTGACACATTGACTGTAATGTCAAAGTGGAAGAAAAATCATTGTTGTTTTGATAAATAAAACATTGTTGTATTCAGCCCCTATGTTAAGGAAAGCCTAAATTAGGAGTACATTTCGTCTTAACAAATCAATAGTTACATGGACTCAATCTGTGTAAAATATTATGGGTTCATATAATTTTTGAATGACTAACCCTTCTCTGTCCCACATACATACATACATACAACATCTGTAAGGTCCCTCAGTCAAGTATTGCATTTCTAGCACAGATTCAACTATAAAGATCACAGAGCTTTTCGAAAGACTCAAAAAGAAGGGCAGTGGTTGGTAGATGGATAACAATAACAAATCAGACCTTGAATATATCTTTAACTATGGTCAAATTAATTATTATGCTGTGGATTATGTATTAGATCGCCCAGACACATCAAAGATACAGTTGTCCTTCTGAACTGAGTGGTAGGACAGGAAGGAAACTGCTTGGGGTATCATAACTCAGGATAAGACCCAGATGCAGACAGATAGAGTCACAGATGTTTATTGACCCAAACAGGGGGCAGACAAAAGACAGATAGAGGTCCATAATCCAAGGCAGAGTCAATAAGGTACAGAACAGCAGGCAGGCCCGGGGTCAGAACAGGCAGAGGTTCGTAAACGGATCAGAGTCAGGCAGGTGCAGAACGGCAGGCAGGCTTGGGGTCAGGGCAGGCAGAATGGTCAGAACCGGGGAAACTAGGAAACAGAACTTGAGAAAGCAGGGAGACAGGAAAACACTCTGGTAAGACCTGACAAGACAAACTGGCAACAGACAAACATAGAACACAGGTATAAATACACTGGGGATAATGGGGAAGATGGGCGACATCTGGAGGGGGGAGGACACAAGCACAAAGACAGGTGAAAAAGATCAGGGTGTGACTCAGGGATTTTACCATGAGGCCATTTGTGATTTTAAAACAGCTAGTTCAATGGCTGTGATTTTAGAAAACAGGATGGATCAACAACATTGTAGTGACTCCAAAATATTGACCTAAATGACAGAGTGAAAAGAAAAATACAAATATACTGAAATAAAATATTCCAAGATATGCATATTGTATGCAAAAGGCGCTAAAGTAATACTGCAAAAAAACAGGAATACACTTTTTGGCCTAAATGCAAAGCCTCATGTTCAGTGCAAATCCAAAACAACACATCAATGAGTTACTGCCTCCTTATTTTCAAGCATGATGGTGGCTGCATCATAGTATGGGTGTGCTTGACGTCTGCAAACACTGGAGAGGTTTTCAGGGTAAAAAGAAAGGGGATGGAGCTAAGCACAGGCAAAATCCTATAGAAAGACCTGCTTCAGTCTGCTTTACACCAGACACTGGGAGAGGAATTCACCTATCAGCAGGACAATAACCTACAACACAAGGCTAAATCTACACTGGAGATGCTTACCAAGAAGACAGTGAATGTTCCTGATTTCCCAAGTTACAATTTTGACTTAAATCTGCTTGAAAATCTGTGGCAAGACTTGCTGTCTAGCCATGATCCCCAACATCTTGACAAAGCTTGAAGAATTTTGAAAATAACAATGCAAATATTTAACTATCGTAATAATCATAAATTTTTTTTAAAAAAAATACACTTTGACATTACAGAGTATTTCACTTTGTAACACAATTAAATGTGAAGAAATCTAAGGGGTCTGAACACTTTTGCGAGGCACTATACATGACTTTCTGAAGTTGATTATTGGATGGTATCACATACAGTTGAAGTCTGAGGTTTACATACACCTTAGCCAAATACATTTAAACTCAGTTTTTCACAATTCCTGACATTTAATCCTAGCCAAAATTACCTGTCTTAGTTCAGTTAGGATCACCACTTTATTTTAAGAATGTGAAATATCAGAATAATAGTAGAGAGAATGATTTTATTTCTTTCATCACATTCCCAGTGGGTCAGAAGTTTACATACACTCAATTAGTATTTGGTAGAATTGCCTTAAAATTGTTTAACTTGGGTCAAACATTTCGGGTAGCCTTCCACAAGCTTCCCACAAAAAGTTGGGTGAATTTTGACCCATTCCTCCTGACAGAGCTGGTGTAACTGAGGCAGGTTTGTAGGCCTCCTTGCTCGCACATGCTTTTTCAGTTCTGCCCACACATTTTCTATAGGATTGAGGTTAGGGCTTTGTGATGGCCACTCCAATACCTTGACTTTGTGGTACTTAAGCCATTTTTCCATTACCCCCTCCCCTTTTCATTGTTCATTTGAAAGACCCATTTGCAACCAAGCTTTACCTTCCTGACTGATGTCTTGAGATGTTGCTTCAATATATCCACATAATTGTCCTTCCTCATGATGCCATCTATTTTGTGAAGTGCACCAGTCCCTCCTGCAGCAAAGCACCCCCACAACATGATGCTGCCACCCCCGTGCTTCACGATTGGGATGGTGTTCTTCGGCTTGCATACCTCCCCCTTTTGCTTCCAAACATTACGATGGTCATTACGACCAAACAGTTCTATTTTTGTTTCATCAGACCAGAGGACATTTCTCCAAAAAGTACGACCTTTGTCCCCATGTGCAGTTGCAAACCGTAGTCTGGCATTTTTATGGCTGTTTTTGCGCAGTGGCTTCTTCCTTGCTGAGCGGCCTTTCAGGGTATGTCGATATAGGACTCGTTTTACTGTGGATATAGATACTTTTGTACCTGTTTCCTCCAGTATCTTCACAGGTTCCTTTGCTGTTTTTCTGGGATTGATTTGCACTTTTCACACCAAAGTACATTAATCTCTAGGAGACAGAACGTGTCTCCTTCCTGAGCGGTATGATGGCTGTGTGGTCCCATGGTGTTTATACTTGCGTACTATTTTTTGCACAGATGAACGTGGTACCTTCAGGCGTTTCGAAATTGCTCCCAAGGATGAACCAGACTTGTGGAGGTCTACAATTAGATTTCTGAGGTTATTTGACTATTTTCTTTTGATTTTCCCATTATATCAAGTAAAGAGGCACTGAGTTTGAAGGTAGGCCTTAAAATACATCCACAGGTACACCTCCAATTGACTCAAATTATGTCAAATAGACTATCAGAAGCTTCTAATGCCATGACATAATTTCTGGAATTTTCCAAGCTGTTTAAAGACACAGTCAACTTAGTGTATGTAAACTTCTGACCCACTGGAATTGTAATACAGTGAATTATAAGTTAAATAATCTGTCAGTAAACAATTGTTGGAAAAATTACTTGTGTCAAGCACAAAGTAGATGTCCTAACCGACTTGCCAAAACTATAGTTTGTTAACAAGAAATTTGTGGAGTGGTTGAAAAACGAGTTTTAATGACTCCAACCTAAGTGTATGTAAACTTCCGACTTCAACTGTAACTACAGCCCAGGTAACTGTTGTGTGTAGTGACAGTGTTATCATAAGCTCTATCAAATGGAGCTCTAAAGCAGATTGTCCTGGACTGCCACCATCAGAAACCAGCCTCAATGGACTGTGAGTCAATGCTGTGTCAAACAGGGAGTTACTGAGTAGTGCTGAGTGATCAGTGCTTTTTGAGGTAGGTTCGGTTTCGGTTCGATTACTAAAAACATATTACTGTTTCGATAATTTTTTAAAACATTAAATGCACTATGCATTATCAAATCAAATTGTATTAGTCACATGCGCCGAATACAACAGGTGTAGACCTTCCAGTGAAATGCTTACTTACAAGTCCCTAAACAACAGTGCAGTTTCAAAAGAATACGGATAAGAATAAGAGATAAAAGTAACAAGTAATTAAAGAGCAGCAGTAAAAAATAACTATATGTACAGGGGGGTGCCGGTTAGAGTCAATGTGCGGGGGCACCGGTTAGTTGAGGTAATATGTACATGTAGGTAAATATTATTAAAGTGACTATGCATAGATGACAACAGAGAGTGGCAGTGGTGTAGAGAGGGGGGAGGGCAAGACAAATAGTCTGGGTAGCCATTTGACTAGATGTTCAGGAGTCTTATGGCTTGGGGGTAGAAGCTGTTTAGAAGCCTCTTCGACCAAGACTTGGCGCTCTGGTACCGCTAGCCGTGCGGTAGCAGAGAGAACAGTTTATGACTGGAGTGGCTGGAGTCTGACAATTTTTAGGGCCATCCTCTGACAACACCTGGTATAGAGGTCCTGGATGGCAGGTTGAATGCTGTAACAACACAGAATGAAGCAATTAATAAAAGTCCCATGATGGTAGGAGCTATCCCTTGTCATGATGCAGCCCAGGTAACTGTAGTGTGGAGTGACATTGTTATGGTAGGAGCTATCCCTTGTCATGATGCAGCCCAGGAAACTGTAGTGTGGAGTGACAGTGTCATGGTTGGAGCTGTCCCTTGTCATGATGCAGCCCAGATAACTGTACTATGGAGTGACAGTGTTATGGTTGGAGCGATCCCTTGTCATGATGCAGCCCAGGTAACTGTAGTATAGAGTGACAGTGTTATGGTTGGAGCGATCCCTTGTCATGATGCAGCCCTGGTAACTGTAGTATGGAGTGACAGTGTTATGGTTGGAGCGATCCCTTGTCATGATGCAGCCCAGGTAACTGTAGTATGGAGTGACAGTGTTATGGTTGGAGCGATCCCTTGTCATGATGCAGCCCTGGTAACTGTAGTATGGAGTGACAGTGTTATGGTTGGAGCGATCCCTTGTCTCCATTCTTAATCATAAGCTCTATCAACTGGAGCTCTAAAGCAGATTGTCCTGGACTGCCATCATCAAAAACCAGCCTCAATGGACTGTGAGTCAATGCTGTGTCAAACAGGGAGTTACTGAGTAGTGCTGAACGATCAGTGCTTTTTGAGGTCGTGTCGGCTTAATTATTACAAAATAATTACTGTTTTCGATTTCTGTTTCAATTTTTTTTAAACATTAACTGCACTATGTATTATATGGGTTGAATGCTGTAACAACACAGAATAAAACAATGAATTCAAGTTCCATGATGGTAGTGATTGAACATTACTGCTTATCACTTATCATGTACCATCATGTACTCACATTACTTTCTTTAATAAAATATTTCAGTTGTTGTGTATACAGCATTTGTTTTATTTGATAACTTAATTATGGAACAATGGTCACTTTAATAATGTTTTCATATAGTACTGTTTTACTGATTTCATATGTACTGTATATTCTGTTTTCTAGTCAAGTCCACCATATTTAACTTTTGCTATACATACTGTATACTATTCTATCCACGTTTTCTTCATATATACTATATATTCTATCCACATACAATACTGTCCATAATGTCTATAAATCCCATCATATACAGTATATTCAAAATATATACATACTCCAGACTCCAACATTGCTTATCCTAATGTTTCTATATTTCTTAATTCCATTCTTGTACTTTTAGATTTGTGTGTATTGTTGTGTATTGTTAGATATTGCTCCACTGTTGGAGCTAGAAACATAAGCATTTCGCAACACTCACAATAACTTCTGCAAAATATATGTATGCGACAAATACAATTTGATTTGATTTACTTTATTCCAAGTCATCTCATCTCTATAGAGCTCTTGCCTATGCTGTCTGCCAAAATCACTATTTTGTAGTTCTTCAAAGTAAATCAGGCATACTTTTATGACTGCTGAATACCTACTATCAGTCACTTAGATCATGTATTTTTAGGTAGTGATACCTCACGAAGCAACAGCTGCGCTCTATATTACCTCACGATCACGCATTGTTCTGCTCTCCGTAGCAGGCGTAAAAGAGACATAGAAGGACAAGTAGATGCGCAATGGATTATGGTTATTGTAGTTAATTACCAAGTTGTATTCTCTAATCTATGTAGAATATTGGCTTGTTGGAAACAACAACTCCCTACTACATTGGACTGTTCAGGCTGGATCTGACTTAGAGAAACTGTGCGATGTGTGCATTGAGCTCAGAAAAGAAAAGAAATGAACAAAATGGAATTCAAATAATTTAACGGCCAATTAGTTGTTAAAAAAAAAAATGCATGCATACATACAGTAAATACGGCACACACAAGCAAAGACATACAAATATACATACACACACAACAACCACACACACATGCACACAAACACAAAGTCGAGGGGCTGTTTGATGTGTTGGAGTGTGGATGCAGCCTGAACTGGTTCCCAGCCAGGGTGGGAAATGGAACAAATCCAGGATTAGGGAAGCCTGGGAGACATAGGGGGACATGCTATGTATGATCTTCGGATTACTGATCCACTTTCCCCTTCATCAAAGGGACGAGGAGGAATGGGACGAGGAAGAAGGGGGTGAGGAGCGCGATTGAGGGAGCGGGAGTTTTGGAAAGAGTGTGACGATAAGGGTGGATTATTGTGGTGAAGATGCAGGCAGAGGGGCCACGTTGGGGAGAATTGTCAGAGATCACACACTTCTGGGAGACAAGAGATAAAAGGGTGTGAGATGGAGAAAGCTTTCATGAATACGGCATGTTATGTAAACATAAATACGAATGGGAACATGGGCTTCGACATGCGAAGTCGAATGAAAGAAGTGTAATTTGCACTTGCATTTGGAAATCAATATGCTAAATCTACAGTATACTGGTCATTTCTATTCATGCATATCAGGAGCAGCAGGAATGATGACAGAGTTCCTGGTAACAAAGACTGTCATTATTTCTACATCTGTGTCTCTCTTCCTGTCTTTCAATGGAACACCAAGTATAGATGCACCTTATCATTTTAACAAACACTATGATTAGACTGTTATTTCTTTAGCTCAAAGAAAGCAGAGTGAGATGCTCTGAGACGAGGTCCAGACTTGTCTAATGTGAGATGCCACTCTATTTCCCATATGCTGGAAGAAAGGGTCATCTACGGAACCATGGAAGGTGTGAATGTACTTTTGAAAACCGATTTCTGGGTGTACATGCAATACTTTTTAGTGTGCATGCAATACTTTTTTGTGTGCATGCAATATTTTTTTTGTGTGCATGCAATACTTTTTAGTACACATGCAAAACGTTTTTGGTGCATGCAATACTTTTTAGTGTACTTGCAATAGTTTTTAGTGTGCATGCAATAGTTTTGGGTGCAAACAGAATACTTTTAGTTATTGCCTGAAAAGTCTGTGTACCGGCAAATATTTCCATCTAAATTAGTTTCTAGCTAAACACTATTTTGACCAATACCAGACAAGCTTGCAAATTAGCTAAAGTTGAAGATATGGACATGCATGTGGGGATTCAATGACAGCGGACCACATTTACCATGGAGGGACTAGATGCATGTTTTTGTGTGCATGCAAATGTAACAAGCTAAGCACAACCTCTAGCTAAGCACAACACTTTTCCAAATAACCAGTTTTCAAAGAATACACATGATTTCTTCTTAATTTATGGTTATTTTTTTCTGTGTCATCCAATCATAGTTTTATGTCAAATGCATAATAACATTATCAGCCAAAGAGGGTTACAAACAATTGTATTTTAAGTAGCTGCTAGGTAGCTAGCTTCATAGCTGCCTTCCGAAGAAAAAAAAAAATATATATATTATTTAACCTTTATTTAACTAGGAAAGTCAGTTAAGAACAAAGTCTTATCTACAATGATGGCCTACAATTTTGTTTTATTGTGTGCACAACAAAAAGCAAAACAAAAACACACCGTGGCCCTTCCAGGGCTCCATAGTAACCATAGTAACGATAGGCAATTCACAAGTGAAGCATATGAATGTAAAACCAATGTAACACATAATACACCAGTAGTAAGATAGTTCTTCATTTATTCCCCACATGGAAAATTTACATATCCAGATTGATCATCATACTCAGACAAACATTATGTTATCTTATTGAAAGACTATAATAGACTGTAATTAAATGAACAAAGAGAAGTGCTCTTCACCCTGTTGTGATGAATTAACAATCAATTCCCGCCAATTCAACATATGAGAATAAGCACTCTCCATTTACCTCAGAGATGCATTTTGTCCATCTCATTTCCATAGTGAATTATAGGGCTGGGTGGCCACACAGGTGGAGAAGGGGAAAACAAAACAGATAAAAAAAAGCCCTTTGGGATGATGCAAATGAGTTGCTCGTGTGTGTTTCTGTTAAAGTGTGTGTGTGTGTGTGTATGTGTGTGTCTGTGTGAGTGCGCTTGCGTGTTGAAGTGTGTGAGTGTGTGTGAGTGAGGTTGTTTTTCTTTCCGCTATATCCTCTAAGGATAAAGGACTACTCGTAAAATGGAGAGCCAACTCTTTGTGCAGCTCCTCTCCCTCAATAAATTGGCTTCCCATGCCTTTCCAGCAGAGTTCTTTATTAACCAACCCTCCTCCATTGACAAAGAAAGGAAGAGATAGAGAGATACTAACAAAATCAATACCTTAGTGACAGGCTTGCTGTTTAGCATGTGGAGAGGGAAGCGGAAGCTCTTTCAGTGTGATACAAACGCAAATCACACTGTTCGCTTTGATATTTCAAGCCTCTCCAAGATGGAGATGTGCCCCCACTTCTTCTGTCTGCGTGCACACACACACACACACACACACACACACACACACACACACACACACGCATGCATACAGATACACACAAGCCATCATGGGCAGATGATTCATCCTCATCCACTGCTGGTGAGTAGAAAGGTGAATGAACTAGCACTGGTTCCCACACATAGTATCAGCTAATCTTCTAGCTGTTGAAGTAAATGTAATGCCAAAGTAGAAACCTTTAATTTAAGTGTGTGTGTGTATGCCGGGAGAATACTGTGAATACTGATGATACCTGATGGTAATAGCGTGCCGTTTTGAATTATTTAGTTTGAAGCCTTCCCCAAACCATAGCCCTAACCTTAACCACTCGGAATCAATGCCTAAACTGTTAGCCTTTGAGTTGTTACTGTTTTAACCTTCTAACCATGCTGAATTAACCCTGTAACCACTCAGAATTAATGCGAAAAAATAGACGTTGATGCATAACACATCGAATTTCGAAGTGAAGCTATGAGATCTTGTTGGGGAGGTAGGAAGGTTAAAAAATAAGCCTCATGAACATATTTATCTGTCTTTCTACGTACAGACACATACACACACACACACACACATACACACACACACACACACACACACTCACAGAAAGGTACACATTGACAGCATACAAACTCACACCTATAACACACACACAGCTCGCTCAGAGCGCAGCGCATCTTGTCATAGCGGAGTCAGCGTCCCGTGATGCGGACAGGTCCAGATGGTGCTGTCACGGCTGTCACCAAATCCCATCTCCCAGAATACACCTGTGACAGCTGGAACATGTGTGCCCAGTCGCAGCACCAAAGCAACGGAGACTAATTATCACCACCAGTCATGGACGGGCCACTCTTTCTCATAGACGGGCCTCTCATTCTTATAGACGGGTCGCTCTTTCTCATAGACGGGTCACTCTTTCTCGTAGACGGACCACTCTTTCTAATAGACGGGTCACTCTTTCTAATAGACGGGTTATTCTTTCTCATAAATGGGTCACTCTTTCTCATAGACGGGTCACTCTTTCTCATAGATGGGTCACTCTTTCTCATAGACGGACCACTCTCTCATAGACAGGCCACTCTTTCTCAGAGACGGGCCACTCTTTCTCACAGACGGGCCTGTCACGTCCTGATTTAGGTCAGGACGTGACTAGGGGGGTTCTAGTTATTTTATTTCTGTTGGTTTTTTGTATGGTTCCCAATTAGAGGCAGCTGTTAGTCGTTGCCTCTAATTGGGGATCATACTTAGGGTGTTCATTTACCCACATGCATTTGTGGGAAATTGTATTTTGGTTAGTGCGTGTGAGCGCTACGAATGTTATCAGTTGTCTTCTTTATTGTTTTTGACGTTTCACTTTGAATAAATAATGTGGAACTCTACGCACGCTGCACCTTGGTCCGTTTATTGTTACGATGATCGTAACAGAATATCCCACCAGTCCAGGACCAAGCAGCATGCGCCAAGGGTTAAGGAGAGTTGGACCTGGGAAGAAATTCTAGGAGGAAGCGAGACACTTCCTTGGCGGGAGTTGCAGAGGAATAAAGAGGGACAGCAACGACGCCGGGGTCCGCAGCCACACGCAGCCCAGGGGCAACCCCAATATTTCTTTTGGGGGGGGGCACATGGGGCGGTCGGCCAAGCCGAGGGGTGAACCAGAGCCAGAATGGGAGACATTTGAGGAGTTTGAGGAAGGATATAGGAGAGAGGTGTTGGCAAGGAGTATGCTGCTGTGCAGGCGTTCAGAGGAGCATCTTCCCAGTCCGGTGCGTCCTGTGCCGGCTCCAAGCATTCGCCCTAAAGAGCGTGTCACCAGTCCGGTGCAACCTGTGCCGGCTCCACGCACCAGGCCTCCAGTGCGCCTTCCCAGCCCGGTACGTTCTGTGCCAGCTCCCAGCACTCGCCCTGAAGAGCGTGTCACCAGTCCGGTGCAACCAGTGCCGGCTCCACGCACCAGGCCTCCAGTGCGCCTTCACAGCCCGGTGTGTCCTGTGCCGGCTCCCCGCACTCGCCCTGAAGAGCGTGTCACCAGTCCGGTGCAACCTGTGCCGGCTCCACGCACCAGGCCTCCAGTGCGCCTTCACAGCCCGGTGTGTCTTGTGCTGGCTCCCCGCACTCGCCCTGAAGAGCGTGTCACCAGTCCGGTGCAACCTGTGCCGGCTCCACGCACCAGGCCTCCAGTGCGCCTTCACAGCACGGTGTGTCCTGTGCCGGCTCCCCGCACTTGCCCTGAAGAGCGTGTCACCAGTCCGGTGCAACCTGTGCCAGCTCCACGCACCAGGCCTCCAGTGCGCCAGCACGGTGACAGGGCCGGAGCCAGCCCGGTGACAGGGCCGGAGCACTCCTCTGCGCCGGTACCCAGTCCAGGCACGGCGTCCAGTCCCGCTACTAGGCCGGAGCTTTCCTCTGCGCCGGTGACCAGTCCAGGGACGGCGTTCAGCCCGGCTCCAGGATGTGACTAGGGGGGTTCTAGTTATTTTATTTCTATGTTTTTTTTTTGTATGGTTCCCAATTAGAGGCAGCTGTTAGTCGTTGACTCTAATTGGGGATCATACTTAGGGTGTTCATTTTCGCACCTGCATTTGTGGGATATTGTATTTTGGTTAGTGCGTGTGAGTGCTACGAATGTTACGATCAGTTGTCTTCTTTATTGTTTTTGAAGTTTCACTTTGAATAAATAATGTGGAACTCTACGCACGCTGTGCCTTGGTCCGTTTATTGTTACGACAATGGTAACAGGGCCACTCTTTCTCAGACGGGCCACTCATTCTCATAGATGACCATTCTTTCTCATAGACGAGCCACTCTTTCTCATAGATGGGTCACTCTTTCTCAGACGGGCCACTCTTTCTCAGACGGGACACTCTTTCTCATAGACGGGACACTCTTTCTCATAGACGGCCACTCTTTCTCATAGATGGACCATTCTTTCTCACAGACGGGCCACTGTTTCTCAAAGATGGACCATTCTTTCAACTTCCAAGGATGCGAAGATGAGACGCCAAATCATGTTCGTCTTCATCTGCTATTCACATAAACATATTCCCTGTTGCCATGGATACATGCAGTACATAGTTGTCTAGTTCGCATACTCAGACACCATACAAAGTGATGTTTTTATTTCAGGGTCAGACTTCAGTAATAGTCGCTGATTGAATGACCCTGGTCTTGCATTGTATGTCTCTTTCTATGACAAAAGGCAGTGTTGTTGGATAAATGTTGGATAAATGTATTACATTGAATTAATTTCTTTGAGTGTTATCCTGTCATAAATGTTGCCCTGGAGGAAGAACTGAGCTATTACCACTAGATGACACAGCTGGAAAGTTAAAATTGGCTCTACACTCATAGAAAAAAGGTGTTATCTAAAATCTGAAAGGGTTTTGCAGCTGTCCCCATAAGAGATCCCTTTGAAGAACCCATTTTGGTTCCAGGTAGAACCCTTTTGGGATCATTGTAGAACCCTTTCCACAGAGGGTTGATGAAGCAAAAATGATTTTACCTGGAACCAAAAAGGGTTCTCCCATGGGGGCAGACAAATAACCATTTTAGAATCGTAACATGTTTTATTTTTGGTCTAATTTTAAGGTTAGGGTTAGGCATTAGTGTTAGCAGTGTGGTTAAGGTTAGGGTTAAGTTTACGGTGAGGTTTAAAATCAGATTTAATAAAATTTTGTGGCTGTGCCAGCTAGTGGCCACGTTGCAGAGCTGTCTCCAGTACATGAGTCTTCCCAATAAATGCCTACCTGCGTTCATGTCTTCCAATGGCTCTCTGTCTGCTGTAGTTTGAGATGGAGCGGTGCTGGATATACAAACACAGACTCAACACAATGCTGCGTTGCATATGGTAATTGTTGTAATAGATGCAGCCGTTGCTTAAGGGTGGATGTTTTCAAATTGTTATTGAGTTAATTACTGATTTGCATAATTCTGCTTGCACATTCAAAGTGTGATCCTCTCCTGAGTCACATTAAAAACCATCAAAAATAATAACATTGACTATATACTTTGGATCTTTGTTTTGTCTTTTGCTCTGAGGCCAGCGGTACAATTATATTTAGTGACTTTGAAACGAAAATGCGGAACCCACAGTTTTTATAATTCAATAATGCTTTTTGAAATGCGGTGCCTCCAGCTGTGTACTTTTAGCAGAGTGCGTGACTGTTTCATCAACATCTTTAAGCCTGTCACCCCAATCCTCAGGTATAATGATTACCCCTGTAGCTAATGCAATACTAGGTAATTATTCTCTTCCAACTTTCATCTCTTTCAATTAAAACAAGAATTAGAAGTGTTCTATAAAGAAATGTAAATTGAATGATCTTCAATTTGCCATGTTACATTCCTTTTGCATCAATTTGGCAGGAGTGAAATATTTAATTAATTAACTCTTTGTCCAGCAAAATGTCATTAGGGCTCTGACACTTTTGAAATGTTCATTGCATTACAGTGTCTCACGGATGAACAAGCGTCTCTGTTTGCTCAAACAGATGGCTCAACACACCATTTACACCATTACCCTGTCCCTCTGTGTCCCTCACGTACAGTGATGGATGATGAGCCATAATGGGCGTGACCCCAAAATAATGGGCGTGACCCTAAAATAATGCATGCCCCCCTGTCCACCCCATAGCAATTATATGTTAAAACAGAGAACAATTACAAAACACTTGATAGCCTGTCAACCAGATTTATATTTTGTCATTACTTTGTTTACCATTTCACATCCAAGTGTGGATCCATGGATCATCCAAATGTTCAGTATAGAACTAAAACTAAACCACATGGAAATCCAAGAGAAGGAGAAGAGTGTGTGTTTGTAAAAATGTCTACAAAGGGAGCTGCTTGTAGGCTTTCACCTCAGCTGGCCCTGTTGAATGAACTGGAGTGGTAAGTAGGGACAAGAACACCCACATTGCACTCTGTTGCCTACGTAGTACACTACTTAATTATTAATAAAATGCAATTATTGTAATATTTTGTTTTATTTTAGACCAGGGCCCATGGGGTCTGGTCAAAAGTAGTGCACTACGAAGGGAACACAGTGCCATTTGAGACTCACACCTGTTCTGCTTAGTGGCAGACTCGCCTATCATTAACCTCTCTCTGCATTAATAGCAGCTTAATTACTCCGCCTCCTCAATCCATAATGTTGAGTCAAGAAATGTACGTTAATTTGGATCTAGTTAGGCTTTCGCAATGCCATTATGTCACTCTGCTATGCTGAACATGTGATGAGAGGCCTGGGCATACTGTATGTGGCTCCGTTTAATATAGTTTGGGTTGTGGTGTTGTAGACATCAACCCTGTAAAACCCTGCACCGCTATCAATCAATCAATCAATCAATTGTATTTGTCACATTCTTCGTAAACAACAGGTGTAGACTAACAGTGAATTACTTACTTACTGGCCCTTCCTGACAATGCAGAGAGAAACAATTTGAAATAATAGAACATTTGTAAAATAATAACACAAGGAGTAAATACAAAATGAGAAACGGTAACTTGGCTATATTTTTTTTTAATTTTTATTTCACCTTTATTTAACCAGGTAGGAAAGTTGAGAACAAGTTATCATTTACAACTGCGACCTGGCCAAGATAAAGCAAAGCAGTGCGACACAAACAACACAGAGTTTCACATTGAATAAACAAACGTACAGTCAATAACACAATAGAAAAGTCTATATACAGTGTGTGCAAATGAAGTAAGCAATAAATAGGCCATAGTGGCGAAATTATTACAATTTAGCAATTAAACACTGGAGTGATAGATTAGCAAAAGATGACTGTGCAAGTAGAGATACTGGGGTGCAAAGGAGCAAAAAAATAAATAACAATATGGGGATGAGGTAGTTGGTTGAGCTATTTACAGATGGGCTAGGTACAGGTGCAATGATTAGTAAGGGAGATATGAGTCTCCAGTTTCAGTGATTTTTTACAATTTGTTCCAGTCATTGGCAGCAGAGAACTGGAAGGAAAGGCGGCCAAGATAGGAGTTGGCTTTGGGGGTGACCAGTGAAATATACCTGCTGGAGCGCGTGCTACAGGTGGATGCTGCTATGGTGACCAGTGAGTTGCGATAAGGCGGGGCTTTACCTAGCAAAGACGTATAGATGAGATGGAGCCAGTGGGTTTGAGGATGAATATGAAGCGAGGGCCAGCCAACGAGAGCATGCAGGTCACAGTGGTGGGTAGTATATGGGGCTTTGGTGACAAAACGGATGGCACTGTGATAGACTACATCCAATTTGCTGAGTAGAGTGTTGAAGGCTATTTTGTAAATGACATCGCCGAAGTCAAGGATGGGTAGGATAGTCAGTTTTACGAGGGTATGTTTGGCAGCATGAGTGAAGGATGCTTTGTTTGCGAAATAGGAAGCTAATTCTAGATTTAATTTTGGATTGGTGATGCTTAATGTGAGTCTGGAAGGAGAGTTTACAGTTTAGCCAGACACCTAGGTATTTGTAGGTGTCCACATATTCTAAGTCAGAACCGTCCAGAGTAGTGTTGCTGAGCGGGTGGGCAGGTGTGGGCAGTGATCGTTTGAAGAGCATGTGTTTAGTTGTACTTGCATTTAAGAGTAAGGCCACGGAAGGAGAGTTGTATGGCATTGAAGCTCGTCTGGGGGTTAGTTAACACAGTGTCCAAAGAAGGGCCAGAAGTATACAGAATGGTGTCGTCTGCGTAGAGGTGGATCAGATAATCACCAGCAGCAAGAGTGACATCATTGATGTATACAGAGAAAAGAGTCGGCCCGAGGATTGAACCCTGTGGCACCCCCATAGAGACTGCCAGAGGTCCGGACACCTGACCCTCCGATTTGACACACGGAACTCTGTCTGAGAAGTAGTTGGTGAAGCAGGCGAGGCAGTCATTTGAGAAACGAAGGCTGTTGAGTCTGCCGATAAGAATGCGGTGATTGACAGAGTGGAAAGCCTTGGCCAGGTCGATGAATATGGTGGTACAGTATTGTCTCTTATTGATGACGGTTATGATATTGTTTAGGACCTTGAGCGTGGCTGAGGTGCACCCATGACTAGCTCGGAAACCAGATTGCATAGCGTAAAAGGTACGGTGGGATTCGAAATGGTCAGTGATCCGTTTGTTTACTTGGCTTTCGAAGACTTTAGAAATCAAATCAAATTTTATTTGTCACATACACATAGCTAGCAGATGTTAATGCGAGTTTAGCGAAATGCTTGTGCTTCTAGTTCCGCCCATGCAGTAGTATCTAATAATCTAACAGTAATCTAACAATCTAACAAAGGCAGGGTAGGATAGATATAGGTCTGTAACAGTTTGGGTCTAGGGTGTCTCCCTCTTTTAAAAGGGGGGTGACCACGGCAGCTTTCCAATCTTTAGGGATCTCAGACGATACAAAAAAGAAGTTGAACAGGCTAGTAATAGGGGTTGCAACAATTGCGGTGGATCATTTTAGAAAGAGAGGGTCCAGATTGTCTAGCCCAGATGAGTTGTAGGGGTCCAGATTCTGCAGCTCTTTCAGAATATCAGCTATCTGGATTCCGGTGAAGGAGAAATGGTAAGGCTTGGGCAAGTTGCTGTGGGGGGGTGCAGAGCTGTTGACCAGGGTAGGGGTAGGGGTAGCCAGGTGGAAAGCATGAAATTCTCGATTATAGTAAATGTATTGGTGGTGACAGTGTTTCCTAGCCTCAGTGCAGTGGGCAGCTGGGAGGAGGTGCTCTTATTCTCCATGGACTTTACAGTGTCCCAGAACTTTTTGGAGTTATACACAGGTTACCAGTACCAAATCTATGTGCAGCCTTAGATGCCTGTAGCTTAGCAACCACTTAGTCAATGTTTATTGTAAACCCACCTTAAAACCATTACTGAAAGCTGCAATAAAAAAATTACATTTGTGAAAACGTTCAAATGGAACACAGGTCTTTAGCTCTGGAGACTGGGCTAATAACACTATGTTTTAATTAGCTGAAAAGTGACATCTAAAATATTTGTAAATTGTGATTTCACATAGTGTACAATTAGCAAGTGGTTTAACATCAAAACTGGAAATTTCTTGATCTTTCATATACCAAACGTGTATCACTTAAAAGTCCTATGTGGCAACAAACTCTAAATTATTTCCACACCAATTCCACACTTTTGATTATAATACATTCTTCCAAATGTCTTATTGTTATTTTTTTTTGTAAATGTATAACAATTTCCTTAAATTTATGACTGTACGAATGGCTTTATCTGAGTATTTTGAATATATATGGCGTTGGTGCTTTAATTTTCCACAAGAAACCATTAGCAAATTAGCAAAAACTCCATCAGCAAACCACCGTTAGCGGAACCTTCCTCCCTCATCTCTGAAAATTAGAGAGAGACTCACAATGTAATGAAGATAATGGCCCATTATCCACACGCTACCATACCATTGACACTACGGTGCTGCAAAGTGCTGAGATCTAACACTGTGTAACTCTCTCATTTCCACCCAGAAGTAGAAATGCATACTGTAGTCTCTCACTGACTGGTCAGACGAGACCTGACCCTCCCAGCCCTTTTATGATTTTGTGATTAAATGTTCATCTTTGAACTGGCTAGGACAGTGACGGAAAAATGCACTACCCAAGGGATGACAGTCTCTTCAAAACTAAACGTCTCTGATTTGACATTTTAATAAAGCACAGTGTCACTAGTTCTCGATGATGACTTCTCGCTGAAGTCCATGAAAAATAACTTAGTTGGTCTGATTTTCTTTCTACCGGTATGTCCAGTTGTCAGCTCATATCAACTGAAATAAGGGACAAGAATAATATGAATCAATGTAGAGATACATACAGAATACCATTATGAAAGGCTATAAATGTACATTATAGAGGGCTGCACAATGGATAATGAGTGCCTTGAGCCTGGAGGTTATTTAGTATGTGGCCAATTTGTTTTACATTGCTTCGTTGCATTACCTCAGACATGAGCGTGACCGTAGTGACCACTGTGCATTTTCAGATAACTGGCTTACTTTCTCTCAGTATTATTTATCAAGTTCAAGTTATGTTAATATCCAATCATAGATGAAATGCATAGGTATAGGCTAATAAAGAAAAAAACACTAATTTAAAGGGAAACAACAAGTAAGAATGACAAGTAGTCATATAGTACATGGTGTGAGGGAGGGGGATCCACAAAGAGTCTTGTGAATTCGGTGGCAGAAGTAGGGTGTTGTTTTGTATCTCTCAGTCCTGGCCTGTGGGATAGAGATGTGGTGGATGCCTGTCAATTGTTCTCCACAGGCAGGTAGCCAGTCTTGGGCCGGGCTAGTGCACATTACCTGATGCACTTCTTTGGCAATAACCATATAAACCTTCATCAAATAACCACCATGATAAGAACATATTTCTGAAAGCGATGTTTGAATTTGAGTCAAAGTCATTGTTACCTAGCCTACAATCCTGTTCCACTTATTTTTCTTATAAAGTACACCTAAAGTATACAAACCTGGCTTAACACTCTCTACTGGCATCACACACTCTACTGGCATCACACACTCCACTGATGAAGTGGAACATTAATAACTAACACACAAAAGTGATTGGCTATAACTCCTGCTGTATTCTACAAACGTGCAGATTTTTTAACTAAAACATTGAGAACTTTTGGTTATTCCATTCGCTCTGATTCTAGCTCTTCGGCACCTTCAAGTCAACACACATTGGCCACATCTGAGGCATTTAGTTATTTGGCAATTTTCCAATATATTTTTCTTTTAGCTGGGGTTATCTAGGCCACCCAATACATCCACTGACAAACAACCTACCCAGATATGTGTTTGTTTTTCCACACAGTTTATTTTGACTCTTCTCCAGTTTTCTTGTTTGTTTTTCTTTGAAATTAGGTGAAGTACACTGAAAAAGTCAAATTGGCAGACACTGAGTACACTGTTGGTGTTCGGAACATATCATATGAGACATTTACTTCCCAAACAGTTGTAGGTTTACTGAAGTTATGAGCTTGTTAATTCGTCAGGTAAGTCTGGTCTTCGTGACAGTCCATTAGCAAATGGCTGCTTGGAATCAGAGTCTGTCATAGTTTCCTGTCAGAATGTTACACAGGTTAACTTCTTTGGGAGCAGCACACGAGGTGACCGTTTTGGAGAGCCTGGCGTGCCCAAAGTTAAATGCCTCCCATTCAGGCCCAGAAAATAGGATATGCACATATTTAGTACCATTGGATAGGAAACACTCTGAATTTTCTAAAAGTGTTAACATTTTGTCTGTGAGTATAACAGAACGGATATGGCAGGCAAAAACCCGAGGAATTTCTGTCCTGGAAAAAGTGGTTTTGACACATTGCCTCATTTAGAACCCCTCCCTTATGAAAATGCCCATATAAGGGCATATGAATGCAGTACCTAGTGCTTCCTCTGGATGTCAACAGTCTCGAGAAAGTGTTCTGATTCTTTTTAGATGCTTTTAGAGCAAAGAAGAAGAGGAATAAGGAAGTGGCCACACAGATGTCAATAGAAGTAAATGCGCGTTCACGGCTGGCGCGCTCTGTGGTTTTTTTCTTTCTTATCGCCCAGTTTATATTCCGGTTGAAATAATATACTATTTATACATAAAAGTGTTCCTAAGGATACATTTACAATTATGTTTGATTGTTCTTGGACAAGTTTATAGGTATAAGTTGAACGAGGTCTCTCCACGTTTCAATGGACGATTGGAGGCTGTATTTTCTTATCATAACGTGCCAACCAAACGGAGATTTATAGATATAATACATTACTTTTTCTAACAAAAGAACCATGGATTGTCTTCGTTGGACACTTGGGAAGCCCTCAGCAGAAGTTCTTCAAAAGGTAATTGATTTGTTTTCGCTGTGAAATGTGTTTTCTGTGAACCGTGATAGCTTATGAATTTATGGTAATGGGAAAAATATGTTAGGTGCCACCCTCAAACAATCAAATGTGGTGCTTTCGCCGTAAAGCCCCACCACTCTGCCCCACCACTCCGTAAGAAGTTAAGTCTACTGTCTCGCACTCTCATCTGTCGTCTGCCTGTTACTTTAACCGAAGGATCCGTGGATCCAAAAGCATCTCTCCACAAAGTGTTTTTGATCTGATTCAAAGGCCACATGCTAACAACAAGTACAGACCCCAGAGTTCTCCTTTGCGGAAAAATTAAGGGATATCAGAAGAGATGAGCCATTGCCGGAGATGTGACGGATACATGCTGGGCTGTCACGCTGGCAGCAGCTTTGTCCGTAGAACGGAATTCAGGGAAAGGGGAAGGCAGAGGGGGATTCTTAATGGAACCTGGCTGAACTTTGGAGCTGGTTTCTAGTAGGGGTAAGAGGCGTAAAAGCACATTCATTTCTGACATGTTATTTTTGGGTTAACTTTTGCTGGATTTGTTTAGTATGTTAGTTCTGAAGGCCTCTCAATTGGAAATGTGTTTCAATGTCCTCTGAGGCTGTTTTACAAAAGGATAGATAAAAAAGGAAGATAAACCTGGATTTTTCGGCAGGTACATATGCAGGATGATACCCTCCACAGCATGGCCTTCGCTCCAGATCAAAACTCCAAACCTACAACCTAATTTTGACCAAAATTAACCAGAGAGATTACTGCTTCCAAGGTTTTATTTTTCCAAGCTATACGGAGGGCGCTCAAGCAAACAAACAGCAGAGACCTGAGAACACCATCCAACCTGGAACTGAGTGACTAGTGTTTGGTCGGATGTTATTTTGAAAGACAATAAGAAAAAAAAAAACTATGAAAAACTTAAAAAGTACATTACAATGATATATTTTATTTTATGGTGACTGAATGCTGAGATAAGGTTCCCAGGCTTGCAAGGACAGACCAGATAAAAATTCAATTATCAGTAAGCTGTGAAGTAAAAGGTGTTGAAGCCTTTGGGCCCAACAAGTTACAGGAGTCTTTGACACATCCTCTGAAGCTGACACATCCTCTGAAGCCTCCTCCCACTGTTCAAAGACCATTCAGTGGCATTTTTTACAAGAAATCTGCATCCAGAAATAAAAGCTTCTCCCAAGTGGGTGTGACACATACTCCCGTTGCCTGCTGCACTGCTGCTTAGATTCCACCTGGCGTTCTGTTCACTGTCTGCCCTGGCCTGTCTCCCCCTGTCTGGTACAGGTACCCCCACCACACTCACCCCTCTCTCCCGAGCTTTCACTCTCCTCCAGCACTCATGCACTGTTGGGGTGAGTGACTCTGAACTTACAATGGCCAGCCCCAAGATTTTCTTTTGTGCATTTAGCTATTTTGCTATTTGCCTCATGATTCCTGCATACTTTGTTGACTACAAACTTTCTTTACCCAACCATGGGACAGACTATGTTTGTTCACACACTCGGGACTTCCGACTCTCTATTGGTTACATCGACTTTTGGCCTCCCATCCTATCCTAACCACCACTCGCCGGCTTTGTATTCATGTTACCTGATGAAATTGCTGTACAATATGATCTTGTTTCCATCTGAAGCACATTCTTATATCATAAATCAGCACTACAGAGCTCTCCCTCTACTGTCGCTAGCCGCAATTCTGACTTGTGCTCTGATATCTGCTTCACTGATTTCTTCTCTCATAAAAGCCTGGGTTTTCTGCATGTTAACACTAAAAGCTTTTTACCTAAAATGGATCAATTGAAAGTGTGGGTTCACAACTCCAATCCAGATATGTTGTTCGTTACTGAGACATGGTTAAGGAAGAGTGTTTTGCATACTGATGTTAAACTTTCTGATTATAATCTTTTTCGGAAAGACAGATCTTCCAAAGGTGGAGGAGTGGCAATCTTTACCAAGGATCACCATCAGTGCTCGGTTGTCTCCACCAAGTCTGTCCCCAAACAATTTGATTTGCTGGATTTAAGCATTAAACTTTCAAAAAGCTCTTTGTTGACTGTTGCTGGGTGCTATCGTCCTCCATCAGCACTGGCCGGTACCCTACCTGCCCTAAGCTCTCTCCTGGCCCCTTACACTAAGTCTGAATTTGTTCTGCTCGGTGACCTAAACTGGGACATGGTTAAACCACCTGACCAAGTCACTAGGCTACCTGGGGCGGCAGGTAGCCTAGTGGGCCAGTAACCGAAAGGTTGCAAGATCAAATCCCCGAGCTGACAAGGTAAAAATCTGTCATTCTGGCCCTGAACAAGGCAGTTAACCCACTGTTCCTACGCTGTCATTGAAAATAAGAATTTGTTCTTAACTGACTTGCCTAGTTAAATAAAGGTAAAATAAAAATAAAATAAAGCAATGGGACTCCCTAGATCTTTCTTAGATTATTACCAATACAACAAGGTATGACTCCAAACACCCAGAAAAGGCTACTCTCCTCAATGTTATCCTCACAAATAATCCTGATAGGTATCAGTCTGGTGTTTTCTGTAATGACCTTAGTAATCACTGTTTCACAGCCTGTGTTTGTAATGGCTGCTCAGTGAAATGATCTGTCCTGATTTGTCATAGACTTGCCAAAAAACTTTCATGAGCAAGCCTTCCTTCATGAACTTGCCTCTGTAAAATGGTATAGAATCAGCTGATCCCCTCTTTCAAAGACGCTCTCACCTTCTTTTTTGATATTTTCAGTGGTATTGTCAACAAACAAGCCCCCATAAAGACAATGAGAATTAAAAACAGCTTCAGCCTCTGGTTCGACCGTGATCTTGCAGAGTTACTCCACCTCAAGAATTGCATTTGGCGAAAGGCTTGGCACACGCATACTCAGGCTGACTGACTATCGTTCAGACACATGAGAAAGCTTTTATGATCACTCGGCTACGCATGCCTCTCCATAATATGAATATGCCTTGTCCATTGCTGTCTTGGTTAGTAATTGTTGGCTTATTTCACTGTAGAGCCTCTAGCCCTGCTCAATATGCCTTAGTTAAAACTACTTAGGGTGTGGTGGGGCGCATAAATTCATAAACCATCGCAGTTCACACAAAACACATTTCACAGCGAAAACAAATCCCTTACCTTTTGAAGAACTTCTGCTTCCCAAGTGTCCAACGAAGACAATCCATGGTTCTTTTGTTAGAAAAAGTCATTTATTATATCCATAAATCTCAGTTTGGTTGGTGCGTTATGATCAGAAAATACAGCGTCCACTCGCCCATTGAACCGTGAAGAGAACTCGTTCAACCTATACCTATACACTTGTCCAAGAACAATCAAACATTATTGATAATGTATCCTTAGGAACACTTTTATGTATATTTAGTATAATATTTCAACCGGATTATAAACTGGGTGATAGGAAAGGAATAAACCACAGCGCGCGCAAGCCTGTGAACGCGCAACTAAACATAATCAAAACACTGTCTAGAGACTGTTGACATCCAGTGGAAGCAATAGGTTTGGGGGCGGCAGGTAGCCTAGTGGTTAGAGCGTTGGACTTGTAACCGGAGGGTTGCAAGTTCGAATCCCCGAGCTGACAAGGAAAAAAATCTGTCGTTCTGCTCCCCGGGCGCCGAAGACGTGGATGTCGATTAAGGCAGCCCCCCGCACCTCTCTGATTCAGAGGGGTTGGGTAAAATACGGAAGAAACATTTCGGTTGAAGGCATTCGGTTGTACAACTGACTAATAATGGTGACTTTGACTTTTTTTATAGGTACTGAAATCTTACTCCCTTATATGGTCATTTTCAATAGGGAGGGGTTCAAAATGAGGCAATGTGTCAAATACACTTTTTCCAGGACAGAAATTCCTCGGGTTTTCGCCTGCTATATCCGTTCTGTTATACTCACAGACAATATTTTAACACTCTTAGAAACTTCAGAGTGTTTCCTATCCAATAGTACTAATTATGTGCATATCCTATTTTCTGGGCCTGAGTGGGAGGCATTTTACTTTGGGCACGCCAGACTCTCCAAAACCGTCACCTCGGGAGCTGCTCCCTAAGAAGTTAACCCTTTAGTTCCACCTCCCACACATGCCGTGACCTCACCTGGTTTATGTTACGATTCTAGGGAACTTTTCTCTCTCATCATCACTCAGTGCATTGGTTTACCTCCACTGTATTCACATCCTACCATACCTTTGTTTGTACATTATGCCTTGAATCTTTTCTACCATGCCCAGAAACCTGCTCCTTTAACTCTCTGTTCCGAACATACTAGACGACCACTTCTTATAGCCTTTAGCCGTACCCTTGTCATACTCTGTTCCACTGGTGATGTGGAGGTTAATCCAGGCCCTGCAGTGCNAGCCCGTGAACGCGCATCCTCTTCTGTTTACATCTGGTGACCACTTCCCAATTCTTCTTCTATTACCATCCAGAGCAACTAAACATAATCAAAACACTGTCTAGAGACTGTTGACATCCAGTGGAAGCAATAGGTTTGGGGGCGGCAGGTAGCCTAGTGGTTAGAGCGTTGGACTTGTAACCGGAGGGTTGCAAGTTCGAATCCCCGAGCTGACAAGGAAAAAAATCTGTCGTTCTGCTCCTGAACAAGGCAGTTAACCCACTGTTCCCCGGGCGCCGAAGACGTGGATGTCGATTAAGGCAGCCCCCCGCACCTCTCTGATTCAGAGGGGTTGGGTAAAATACGGAAGAAACATTTCGGTTGAAGGCATTCGGTTGTACAACTGACTAATAATGGTGACTTTGACTTTTTTTATAGGTACTGAAATCTTACTCCCTTATATGGTCATTTTCAATAGGGAGGGGTTCAAAATGAGGCAATGTGTCAAATACACTTTTTCCAGGACAGAAATTCCTCGGGTTTTCGCCTGCTATATCCGTTCTGTTATACTCACAGACAATATTTTAACACTCTTAGAAACTTCAGAGTGTTTCCTATCCAATAGTACTAATTATGTGCATATCCTATTTTCTGGGCCTGAGTGGGAGGCATTTTACTTTGGGCACGCCAGACTCTCCAAAACCGTCACCTCGGGAGCTGCTCCCTAAGAAGTTAACCCTTTAGTTCCACCTCCCACACATGCCGTGACCTCACCTGGTTTATGTTACGATTCTAGGGAACTTTTCTCTCTCATCATCACTCAGTGCATTGGTTTACCTCCACTGTATTCACATCCTACCATACCTTTGTTTGTACATTATGCCTTGAATCTTTTCTACCATGCCCAGAAACCTGCTCCTTTAACTCTCTGTTCCGAACATACTAGACGACCACTTCTTATAGCCTTTAGCCGTACCCTTGTCATACTCTGTTCCACTGGTGATGTGGAGGTTAATCCAGGCCCTGCAGTGCCTAGCTCCACTCCCATTCCCCAGGTGCTCTCATTTGATGACTTCTGTAACCTTAAAAGCCTTGGATTCATGCATGTTAACATTAGAAGCCTCCTCCCTAAGTTTGTTTTATTCACTGCCTTAGCTCACTCTGCCAACCTGGATGTCCCAGCTGTGACTGAATCCTGGTTTAGGAAGACCACCAAAAACACTGACATTTCCATCCCTAACTATAACATTTTGCGACAAGATAGAACTGCCAAAGGGGGCGGAGTTGCAATCTACTGCAGAGATAGCCTGCAGAGTTCAATCTTACTATCCAGGTCTGTGCCCAAACAATTTGAGCTACTTTTAAAAATCCACCTTTCCAGAAAAAAGTCTCTCACCGTTGCAGCTTGCTATAGACCACTTTCTGCCCCCAGCTGTGCCCTGGACACCATATGTGAATTGATTGCCCCCCATCTTTCTTCAGAGCTTGTGCTGTTAGGTGACCTAAACTGGGACATGATTAACAGCCCGGCCGTCCTGCAATCTAAGCTTGATGCCCTCAATCTCACTCAAATTATCAATGAATCTACCAGGTACAAACCCAAATCCGTAAACATGGGCACCCTCATAGATGTCATCCTAAACAACCTGCCCTCCAAATACACCTCTGCTGTCTTCAACCAGGATCTCAGCGATCACTGCCTCATTGCCTGCGTCCGCAATGGGTCTGCGGTCAAACGACCACCGCTCATCACTGTCAAACGCTCCATAAAACACTTAATCAAACTCGCCCAGGTATCCTGGAAGGACATTGACCTTATTCCGTAAGTAGAGGATGCCTGGTTATTCTTTAAAAGTGCTTTCCTCACCTTCTAAATAAGCATGTCCCATTCAAAAAATGTAGAACCAGGAACAGATATAGCCCCTGGATCTCTCCAGACCTGACTGCCCTTGACCAGCACAAAAACATCCTGTGGCGTACTGCATTAGCTTCGAATAGCCCCCACGATAAGCAACTTTTCAGGGAAGTTAGGAACAAATATACACAGGCAGTTAGGAAAGAAAAGGCTAGCTTTTTCAAACAGAAATTTGCATCCTGTAGCACAAACTCCAAAAAGTTCTGGGACACTGTAAAGTCCATGGAGAATAAGAGCACCTCCTCCCAGCTGCCCACTACAATGAGGCTAGGAAACACTTGAGAATTTCAATAAGCATTTTTCTACGGCTGGCCATGCTTTCCACCTGGCTACCCCTACCCCGGTCAACAGCCATGCACCCCCCACAGAAACTTGCCCAAGCCTCCCCATTTTTCCTTCAACCAAATCCAGATAGCTGATGTTCTGAAAGAGCTGCACAATCTGGACCCCTACAAATCAGCCGGGCTAGAGAATCTGGACCCTCTCTTTCTAAAATGATCCGCTTAAATTGTTGCAACCCCTATTACTAGCCTGTTCAACTTTTCTATCGTACTGTCTGAAATCCCCAAAGATTGGAAAGCTGCCGCGGTCATCCCCCTCTTCAAAGGGGGAGACACTCTTTGAAAGGTCTTCGAAATCCAAGTAAACAAACAGATCACCGACCATTTCGAATCCCACGCCACCTTCTCCGCTATGCAACCTGGTTTCCAAGCTGTTCATGGGTGCACCTCAGCCAAGCTCAAGGTCATAAACGGTATCATAACCGCCATCGATGAGACAATACTGTGCCGCCATATTCATTAACCTGGCCAAGGCTTTCCACTCTGTCAATCACCGCATTCTTATCGGCAGACTCAACAGCCTTCGTTTCTCAAATGACTGCCTCGCCTGCTTCACCAACTACTTCTCAGACAGAGTTCAGTGTGTCAAATCGGAGGGTCTGGTGTCCGGACCTCTGGCAGTCTCTATGAGGGTGCCACAGGGTTCAATCCTTGGGCCAACTCTTTTCTCTGTATACATCAATGATGTCGCTCTTGCTGCTGGTGATTCTCTGATCCACCTCTACGCAGACGACACCATTCTGTATACTTCTGGCCCTTCTTTGAAAACTGTGTTAACTTCTTAGGGATCACTGCACAACTTGACCGTTTTGGAGAGCCTGGCGTGCCCAAAGTAAAATGCCTCCCATTCAGGCCCAGAAAATAGGATATGCACATATTTGGTACCATTGGATAGGAAACACTCTGAATTTTGTAAAACTGTTAACCATTTGTCTGTGAGTAAAACAGAACGGATATGGCAGGCAAAACCCCGAGGAATTTCTGTCCTGGAGAAAGTGGTTTTCACAGAGTGCCTCATTTGGAACCCCTCCCTCATGAAAATGCCCATAAAAGGGCATATGAATGCAGTACCTATCGCTTCCTCTGGATGTCCTTTGTCTCTAGAAAGTGGTTTCATGCTGTTCAGATGAGTTAGAACAGAGAAGAAGAGAGAATCAGGAAGTGCCTCTTTGGAACTCTGTAGGACTGGGCACGCGCTCTCGCCAAGCGCGCACTGTGTTTCCCTCGGTCTGTAGAGCTCAGTTTATATTCCGGTTGATTTATTATAGTAAATATACGTAAAAGTGTTCCTAAGGATACATTTAAAATGATGTTTGATTGTTCTTGGACAAGTTTATAGGTATAAGATGAACGAGTTCGCGCCACGTTTCAATGGACTAGTGGAGGCTGTCGTTTCTGACTATGACGCGTGAACCAAATGGAGATTTATGGATATAATACATGACTTTTTCTAACAAAAGAACCATGGATTGTCTTCGTTGGACACTTAGGATGACCTCAGCAGAAGTTCTTCAACAGGTAATTGATTTGTTTTTGCTGTGAAATGTGTTATGTGTGTGCCACGCTGGCTAATGAATTCATGGCTATGTGAAAAGTATGTGAGGTGCTGTCCTCAAACAATCAAATGTAGTGCTTTCGCCGTAAAGCCTTTTTGAAATCTGACAACGCTGTGATATTGCCAAGAAACAGAGCTTTTGATGAGTATGAAACACTTGTATATTGGTGGATTTTTAATAATTCAACTTTGGGATTTTGAATTTGGCGCTTTACATTTNGTGTTAACTTCTTAGGGATCACTGCACAACTTGACCGTTTTGGAGAGCCTGGCGTGCCCAAAGTAAAATGCCTCCCATTCAGGCCCAGAAAATAGGATATGCACATATTTGGTACCATTGGATAGGAAACACTCTGAATTTTGTAAAACTGTTAACCATTTGTCTGTGAGTAAAACAGAACGGATATGGCAGGCAAAACCCCGAGGAATTTCTGTCCTGGAGAAAGTGGTTTTCACAGAGTGCCTCATTTGGAACCCCTCCCTCATGAAAATGCCCATAAAAGGGCATATGAATGCAGTACCTATCGCTTCCTCTGGATGTCCTTTGTCTCTAGAAAGTGGTTTCATGCTGTTCAGATGAGTTAGAACAGAGAAGAAGAGAGAATCAGGAAGTGCCTCTTTGGAACTCTGTAGGACTGGGCACGCGCTCTCGCCAAGCGCGCACTGTGTTTCCCTCGGTCTGTAGAGCTCAGTTTATATTCCGGTTGATTTATTATAGTAAATATACGTAAAAGTGTTCCTAAGGATACATTTAAAATGATGTTTGATTGTTCTTGGACAAGTTTATAGGTATAAGATGAACGAGTTCGCGCCACGTTTCAATGGACTAGTTAAGGCTGTCGTTTCTGACTATGACGCGCGAACCAAATGGAGATTTATGGATATAATACATGACTTTTTCTAACAAAAGAACCATGGATTGTCTTCGTTGGACACTTAGGATGACCTCAGCAGAAGTTCTTCAACAGGTAATTGATTTGTTTTTGCTGTGAAATGTGTTATGTGTGTGCCACGCTGGCTAATGAATTCATGGCTATGTGAAAAGTATGTGAGGTGCTGTCCTCAAACAATCAAATGTAGTGCTTTCGCCGTAAAGCCTTTTTGAAATCTGACAACGCTGTGATATTGCCAAGAAACAGAGCTTTTGATGAGTATGAAACACTTGTATATTGGTGGATTTTTAATAATTCAACTTTGGGATTTTGAATTTGGCGCTTTACATTTTACCTGGTGGTGTCGGGAGTGGGTCGCTAGCGCCCCAATGATCCCTGAGAGGTTAACTAACCTCCAGACGAACTTCAATGCTGTACAACTCTCCTTTCGTGGCCTTACTCTTAAATGCAAGTACAACTAAACGCATGCTCTTCAACCGATCGCTGCCCACACCTGCCCGCCCGCATCTGTAAATAGCCCATCCAACTACCTCATCCCCATACTGTTATCTATTTTATTTATTTTTGCTCCTTTGCACTCCAGCATCTTGACTTGTACAGTCGTGGCCAAAAGTTGTGAGAATGACACAAATATACATTTTCACAAAGTGCTGCCTCAGTTTGTATGATGGCAATTTGCATACACTCCAGAATGTTACGAAGAGTGATCATATGAATTGCAATTAATTGCAAAGTCCCTATTTGCCATGCAAATGAACTGAATCCCCCAAAAACATTTCCACTGCATTTCAGCCTTGCCACAAAAGGACCAGCTGACATCATGTCAGTGATTCTCTCGTTTACACAGGTTTGAGTGTTGACGAGGACAAGGCTGGAGATCACTCTGCTGATTGAGTTCGAATAACAGACTGGAAACTTCAAAAGGAGGGTGGTGCTTGGAATCATTGTTATTCCTCTGTCTACCATGGTTACCTGCAAGGAAACACGTGCCGTCATCATTGCTTTGCACAAAAAGGGCTTCACAGGCAAGGATATCGCTGCCAGTAAGATTGCACCTAAATCAACCATTTATCGGATCATCAAGAACTTCAAGGAGAGCGGTTCAATTGTTGTGAAGAAGGCTTCAGGGCGCCCAAGAAAGTCCAGCAAGTGCTAGGACTGTCTCCTAAAGTTGATTCAGCTGCGGGATCGGGGCACCGCCAGTACAGAGCTTGCTCAGGAATGGCAGCAGGCAGGTGTGAGTGCATCTGTACGCACAGTGAGGTGAAGACTTTTGGAGGATGGCCTGGTGTCAAGACAGGCAGCAAAGAAGCCACTTCTCTCCAGGAAAAACATCAGGGACAGACTGATATTCTGCAAAAGGTACAAGGATTGGACTGCTGAGGACTGGGTTAAAGTCATTTTCTCTGATGAATCCCCTTTCCGATTGTTTGGGGCCTTCGGAAAAAAGCTTGTCCGGAGAAGACAAGGTGAGCTCTAACATCAGTCCTGTGTCATGCCAACAGTAAAGCATCCTGAGACCCTTCATGTGTGGGGTTTCTTCTCAGCCAAGAGAGTGGGCTCACTCACAATTTTGCCTAAGAACACAACCATGAATAAAGAATGGTACCAACACATCCTCAGAGAACAACTTCTCCCAACCATCCAGGAACAGTTTGGTGACGAACAATGCCTTTTCCAGCATGATGGAGCACCTTGCTATGAGGCTAAAGTAATAACAAAGTTCCTCGGGGAACAAAACATCGATATGTTGGGTCCATGGCCAGGAAACTCCCCAGACCTTAATCCCATTGAGGAGGGTGGACAAACAAAAACCCACAAATTCTGACAAACTCCAAGCATTGATTATGCAAGAATGGGCTGCCATCAGTCAGGATGTGGCCCAGATGTTAATTGACAGCATGCCAGGGCGGATTGCAGAGGTCTTGAAAAAGAAGGGTCAACACTGCAAATATTGACTCTTTGCATCAACTTCATGTAATTGTCAATATAAGCCTTTGACACTTATGAAATTATACTTCAGTATTACATACAGTATTCGGACAAAAATATCTAAACACACTGAAGCATCAAACTTAGTGGAAATTAATATTTGTGTCATTCTCAAAACGTTTGGCCACGACTGTACACTCATGTTCTGCACATCTGTCACTCCAGTGTTTAATTGCTATATTGTAATCATTTCGCCACTATGGTCTATTTATTGCCTTACCTCCGTTATCCTACCTCATTTGCACACACTGTATGTAGACTTTTTCAACTGTATTATTGACTGTATTTGTTTATTCCATGTGTAACTCTGTGTTGTTGTTTGTGTTGCACTGCTTTGCTTTATCTTGGCCAGGTCGCAGTTGTAAATGAGAACTTGTTCTCAACTAGCCTAGCTGGTTAAATAAAGGTGAAATGAAATAAAAAAATCTGGAAGGCCAAAGTTAGTTACTTTAAGGAGCAGTTCTCTCTCTGTGGGTCCAACCCCAAGAAGTTCTGGAAAACGGTTAACGACCTGGAGAATAAACCCTCTTCCTCACAGCTGCCCATGTTCCTTAATGTTGATGATGTGGTTGTTACTGACATGAAGCACATGGCTGAGCTCTTTATTCACCACTTCATTAATTCAGGATGCCTATTTGACTCAGCCATGCCTCCTTACCCATCCAACATTTCCTCATCTCCCACCCCTTCTAATGCGACTATCCCCAAAGCTTCTCCCTCTTTTTTCCCTAAGCCGCTACAAAGTTTCTCCCTGCAGGCAGTCACTGAGTCAGAGGTGCTAAAGGAGCTCCTTAAACTTGACCCCAAAAAAACATCTTGGTCAGATGGTTTAGACCCTTCTTTCTTTAAGGTTGCTGCCCCTATCATCGCCAAGCCTATCTCCAACTTTTTAACCTGTCACTCCTTTCTTGGGAGGTCCCCATTGCTTGAAAGGCAGCCAAGGTTTGTCCTTCATTTAAAGGGGGAGATCAAGCTGATCCTAACTGGTATAGGCCTATTTCTATTTTGCCCTGTTTATCAAAAGTATTGGACAAACTTGTCAAAAATCAACTGTCTGGCTTTCTTGATGTCTATAGTATTCTTTCAGGTATGCAATCTGGTTTCTGCTCAGGTTATGGATGTGTCACTGCAACCTTAAATGTCCTCAATGATGTCACCATTGCCATTGATTCTAAGCAATATTGTGCTGCTATTTTTATTGACTTGGCCAAAGCTTTTTAAAATGTAGACCATTCCATTCTTGTGGGCTGGGCTAAGGAGTATTGGTGTCTCTGAGGGGTCTTTGGGCTGGTTTGCTAACTACCTCTCTCAAAGAGTCGAGTGTATACAGTCAGAAAATCTGCTGTCTCAGCCACTGCCTGTCACCAAGGGAGTACCCCAAGGCTTGATCCTAGGTCCCACGCTCTTCTCAGTTTACATCATCAACATATCTCTGGCAGTAGGAAGCTCTCTCATCCATTTATATGCAGATGATACAGTCTTATACTCAACTGGCCCCTCCCCAGATTTTGTGTTAAATGCTCTACAACAAAGCTTTCTTAGTGTCCAACAAGCTTTCTGTAACCTTAACCTTGTTCTGAACACCTCCAAAAAAAAGCAATGTGGTTTGGTAAGAATAATGCCCCTCCTCCCACAGGTGTTATTACTACCTCCGAGGGTTTAGAGCTTGGGAGAATGTCTAGACAGTGCACTGTCCTTCTCTCAGCACATATCAAAACTGCAGGCTACTGTTAAATCTAGACATGGTTTCCTCTATCGTAATCGCTCCTCTTTCACCTCAACTGCCAATATAACCCTGATTCAGATGACCATCCTACCCATGCTAGATTACAGAGACATAATTTATAGATCGGCAGGTAAGCGTGCTCTCAAGTGGCTAGATGTTCTTTACCATTTGGCCATCAGATTTGCCACCAATGCTCCTTATAGGACACATCATTGCACTCTATACTCCTCTGTAAACTGGTCATCTCTGCATAGCCGTCGCAAGACCCACTGGTTGATGCTTATTTATAAAACCCTTTTAGTCCTCACTCCCCCATATCTGAGATATCTACTGCAGCCCTCATCTTCCACATACAACACCCATTTTGCCAGTTACAATCTGTTAAAGGTCCCCGAAGCACACACATCCCTGGGTCACTCCTCTTTTCAGTTTGCTGCAGCTAGCGACTGGAACGAGCTGCAACAAACACTCAAACTGGACAGTTTTATCTCAATCTCTTCATTCAAAGACTCAATCATGGACACTCTTACTGACAGTTGTGGCTGCTTTGTGTGATGTATTGTTGTCTCTACCTTCCTGCTCTTTGTGCTATTGTCTGTGCCCAAAAATGTTTGTGCCATGTTTTGTGCTGCTACCATGTTGTGTTGCTATCATGCTGTGTTGTCATGTGTTGCTGCCTTGCTATGTTGTTGTCTTGGGTCTCTCTTTAAGTAGTGTTGTGTTGTCTCCCTTGTTGTGATGTGTGTTTTGTCTGATCTTTATATTGTATTTTTTTTTTTTTTTTTATCCCAGGCCCCCGTCCCCGCAGGAGGCCTTTTGTCTTTTGGTAAGCCGTCATTGTAAATAAGAATTTGTTCTTAACTGACCTAGTTAAATAAAGGTTAAATAAAATAAAAATAAATGTTTAGGTTTCAAAGATTTCCGACAGGTTTCCTACAGCTCTACATGTTTAATATCAGTACAAGAAATGTATACTGAACAAAAATATAAACGCAAAATGTAAAGTGTTTCATAAGCTGAAATAAATGATCCCACAAATCGTTCAGACACACAAACAAATAAGTGTTTACATCCCTGTTAGTGAACATTTCTCCTTTGCCAATATAATCCATCCACCTGACAGGTGTGGCATATCAAGAAGCTGAATAAACAGCATGATCCTTACACAGGTGCACCTTGTACTGGAAACAATAAAAGGACACTAAAATGTCCAGTTTTTTCACACAACACAATGCCACAGATGTCTCAAGTTTTGAGGGAATGTACTATTGGCATGCTGATTGCAGGAATGTCCACCAGAGCTGTTGCCAGAGAATTGCATTTTAATTTCTATACCAATATCGTTTTAGAGAATATGACAGTACGTTCAACCGGCCTCACAACCGCATACCAAGTGTATGGCGTCGTGTGGGCGAGCGGATTGCTGATGTCAACATTGTGAACAGTGTGCCCCATAGTGGCGATGGGGTTATGGTATGGGCAGGCATAAGTTACGGACAACGAACACAATTGCATTTTATCAATGTAATTTGAACGCACAGAGATACCGTGAGGAGATCATGAGGCCCATTGTTGTGCCATTCATCCGCCGCCATCACCTCATGTTTCAGCATGATAACGCATGGCCCCATGTCACAAGGATCTGTACACAGTTCCTGTAAACTGAATATGTCCCAGTTCATATCACAATGCATACATTAATTTTGGACACAATTTAAATCCACCCCCAATATCTTTGGACGCATTAGCTAGTTTAGTAATAGTGTGGATGATAAAGTAGCCCTATCATTGGCTTTACCCTTTCTTGATAATTTGCCTGTCAGCATTATAAAGCCAATTGAGTCTGACTCCTAGCAGAATAAACTTCCCATGAATCAATGGAACTGGGTTAACTTGTGGGCAATAAATAATTGCAATTAAAAAATACTGGTTATTTCATAAATTAGGTAATCAATTAAGTTGCATTTGGTATTCATGCACTGCTTACTTGAACTGTAGTTTGAGTTATAGCCTCTAACAGTGTGTCTGTGTTTCAGTGAGATTGTGTCAGTGTGCTTTTCTTACTGTGAGTGTGGGTACATTTGCTTTGGTGTGAGTGTGTATGTGTTGTGTACATTAATGTGTGTGTGTGTGAGTGAGTGCGTGTGTGTATATTTGTTTTTTTTATGTGAGAGATAGAGGAGCGAGGGAGTTGTGTGTGTATCTGCCTGTATGTGATAAAGAGCTGTAAAGTCACTAATAGCCCATTTTTACCTCTGCACATCAGAGACCTCTCATATATAGGTGTCCATTAGCGCACCTCTGTCATTGTTAAGAGCAGGAAGTGGGAGTACACATTAGCTGAAAGCTAACTCATATGACATTAGTGCAGAGAATGTATCCCTTTACTTCAGTGAGGTCTCCAATCCTAGCTGCCAGTATATACAGTGCATTTGGAAAGTATTCAGACCCCTTGACTTTATTCACATTTTGTTGCATTACAGCCTTATTCTAAAATGGATTAAATGTTTTTCTTCCGTCATCAATCTATGCATAATGCCCCATAAAGACAAAGCAAAAACAGGTTTTAATAAATTTTAGCAAATTATGCAAACTAAAAATGGAAATATCACATTTACATAAGTATTCAGACGCTTTACTCAGTACTTGAAGCACCTTTGGCAGCGATTACAGCCTCGAGTCTTCTTGGATATGTCATTACAAGCTTGGCAGACCTGTATTTGGGGAGTTTCTCCCATTCTTCTCTGCAGATCCTCTCAAGCTTTCTCAGTTTGGATGGGGAGAGTATCTGCACAGCTATTTTCTGGTCTCTCCAGAGATGTTCAATTGGGTTCAAGTCTGGGCTCAAGGACATTCAGAAACTTGTCCCAAGCCACTCCTGTCTTTGCTGAGTGTTTAGGTTTGTTGTCGTGTTGGAAGGTGAACCTTTACCCCAGTCTCTGGAGCAGGTTTTCATCAAGAATCTCTCTGTACTTGTTCATCTTTGGCTCGATCCTGACTAGTCTCCCAGTCCCTGCCGCTGAAAAACATCCCCACAGCATGATGATGCCACCCCCATTTCTCACTGTAGGGATGGTGCCTGGTTTCCTCCAAACGTGGCGCTTGTCATTCAGGCCAAAGAGTTTCATCTTGGTTTCATCAGACCAGAGAATCTTGTTTCTCATGATCTGAGAGTCCTTTAGGTGCCTTTTGGCAAACTCCAAGAGGGCTGTCATGTGCCTTTTACTGAGGAGTGGCTTCCGTCTGGCCACTCTACCGTAAAGGCCTGATTGGTGGAGTGCTGCAGAGATGGTTGTCCTTCTGGAAGGTTCGCCCATCTCCACAGATGAACTCTAGACCTCTGTCATAGTGACCAACGGGTTCTTGGTCACCTCCTTGACCAATGCCCTTCTCCCCCGATTGCTCAGTTGTAATTTCTAGGCAGAGTCTTGGGGGTTCCAAACTTCTTTCATTTAAGAATGATGGAGACCACTGTGTTCTTGGAGACCTTCAATGCTGCAGGAAAGTTTTGATACCCTTCCCCAGATCTGTGCCTCGACACAATCCTGTCTTGGATCTCTACAGACAACTCCTTCGACCTCATGGCTTGGTTTTTGCTCTGACATGCACTGTCAGCTGTGGAACTTTATATAGACAGGTGTGTGCCTTTCCAAATCATGTCCAATCAAGTTGTAGAAACCTCTCAAGGAGGATCAATGGAAACAATGCACCTGAGCTCAATTTTGAGTCTCATAGCAAAGGGTCTAAATACTTATCTAAATAAGGTATTTCTGTTTTATTTCATCCATTTTTGAATAAGGCTGTAACATAACAAAATGTGGAAAAAGTGAATGGGTCTGAATACTTTCCAAATGCACTGTACCTAAAAAGAGAACGAGAGAAAAAACATGGATTAATCTAAACAAATGACTCAGTGAACACTGTGTAAACTAGCTCCGTGAGCAGATTTTATATCAGTAATGATATTATCATAACCTAATAGGAGTGTTTATCAAGGGTAAACTTTTGGGGACAAGTCAAGTGCAGAATAGACAAAAGCAGCAGTACCAGAGATGTATCAGTCTTCCGAGGATGGAAAAGAATGCTGCTGCCATTCTTAATGTGTTCTGTGAGAATTGGGTGTCAGTGCTGCAATCTGTTAGCTTAGCGTACACTCTCGCGTTGACACTCACGCTTTGACTTTGTTTAATATAACCCAATTTCTCAGACGCTCCAATTAAAGGATGGAAAGTGAGGGAACTGAGTGAACCCATTGCCTAAAAAAAAACGTAGTTTTATTTTTTTGTTATTTTCCCTAGGTAGTTAATTGCACGTAAATCCACAATACCTTCGCTACAGCCCCATATTGCAGAACCGCCATGCTTGTACTCTAAATATTATATAAGGAACCTAAGTAACAATTGTTGTTCTTTTGCACATCAACTATTCATGTTCGCTAAGTGAGGTGCACCTTGGGAGAGAAACGAAAAAGAACCCCACAGGAAGTCTTTACCCTATTTCAGTGTATTGAAGGCAACGTGCAGTCTCAGTTTATGCTTTAACAACCTTTCCAGAGCAAGACAAGGGGTCTAACTTACAAGTCCTTATTAACTTCTGTCTGTGTAACGCACAGTTGACCAAAGGCTGATGAGAGGGGTTTTCATGCTATTCGTCCAGCTTCATTATTAAGTAACTGTTTTCCTCCCCTTGGGCCACAATGAGACTGTATGAGAAACACATCTACAGTAGCGCATGACAGCAGCTTCCAGACGAAGCAAAACTCAAACACGATTTTGAACAGTAAACCCTGAAAATCGCTCCAGACCAGACACACAAAAGACAGCGGACATCATTGATGTTCCGCTTCCCCCTGCTTTAGAACTAAATCCATCATACATTGTGTTTTTGTTTTTTTCCACCCACCAACAAATCGACCGCGTCTGAGTCTGGTAACCTGTGCATACAGGAGCTGACCTTGCTTGGCTATGAGGGAATTACCATGTTTAAGGCCTTCTGATTCAGCCATCTTCAAACAAGAAAAATATGACATGAACTATTGATACATTTCTCACTCAGTGTGTACATTTTCACCATATCCCACTTCTTTGTTAAGTTGTTGTTGTTATTGTTGTTGTTGTTTTCCAAGGCCAACCTTTGAACCTCTAAGCGCCCCAGTATATAAACTGAGTGTACAAAACTTTAAGAACACCTTCCTAATATTGAGTTGCACCCGCTTTTGCCCTCAGAACTGCCTCAATTCGTCAGGGCATGGACTCCACAAGGTGTCAAAAGCGTTCCACAGGGATGCTGGCCTATGTTGACTCCAATGCTTCCCACAGTTGTGTCAAGTTGTCTAGATGTCCTTTGGGTGGTGGACCATTCTTGATACACACGTGAAACTGTTGAGTGTGAAAACCCCAGCAACGTTGCAGTTCTTGACACAAACTGGTGCACCTGGCACCTACTACCATACCCCGTTTAAAGGAACTTAAATATTTTGTCTTGCCTATTCACCCTCTGAATGGCACATGCATAGAATCCATGTCTCAATTGTCTTGACAATTGTCTCGACTTCTTTAATCAATAAGGGATCATAGCTTTCACCTGGATTCACCTGGTCAGTCTATATCATGTAAAGAGCATTAGAAAATTGGTATTAGGGGCTCATATACCATATGCATAATATGTAAATAAATGGGATATAATGTGTAACTTTACTATACACCAGTGGCGGTCAGTGCCGTTTAGGATGAGGGAGGACGATTTTCTTTCATGAGCATGGCCTTATTTATATCACAGCATATTGGATGACTCTCATTCATATTCTATTCACTCAGTTCAATGTAACAGCGATAGGTTTAGGCTACTACATCATACTAAATTTTTCCCTATACCCATCATGAGGTTGCTACAACCTAGCCTATGAATGAAGTTTACAATGTAGGTGCACACAGGTCGAGAGACAAATTTGAGGTGACAGACAGTGACATTCTCTTGCCTGATATAGGGTGTAATCATTGGTCCAAAAGTTGCAAACAAGAGTTTCTATTGGACAAATTCACTCTCATAACAGCCATGTTGTATTCCTTCTCTTCTCTTCACTTGTGGACTTCAATGCACAACACATCGGCTGTATGTGACCAGACAAAAAAAACTTTCCAAGCCAAACCGCTACACAGAGCCTACATCATTGTCACCCTATTAGCTTAACGTCATAGTCAGCATAGCTAATAGAACTAACGTGTTAGTAAACCCACTACAATCATGGAGTAACGTTAGTGTACAGTCAGTAAGCAGTTACACCGGCTGGCCCCGGTGGGAATAAATTAGTAATAACAAAAGCTTACCTTGACTTGGAAGAGTTCCAGTGTTTTGTTGGAAAGTAATAGCCAGCTAGCTAACATAGCATCCCTCTGTTTGAGGAGGGTGTTTCAGTCGGCTAAACTTGCCAGCTGCATTTGCTAGCTAAGTGAAACTGAAAGTGAAAAGAAATTACCTCTCTCTCTCTCTCTCTCTGTCTCTATTTCTCACTTGCTTCTCCTTTATTTTGGAAGAAAGTAATATGCTCAAAACTGTTCAACTATTGTCTTTCTCTCTCTGTGAATCAACTACCCACCACATTTTATACACTGCAGTGCTAGCAATCTGTAGCTAATGCTATCAGTACTAAATTCATTCTCTGATCCTTTGACTGGGTTAAAAACATGCCAGTTCATGCTGCAAGTGCTCTGATGAGCTGGAGAACGTCCTCTGGAAGTTGTCATGATTACTGTGTAAGTCTATGGAAGGGGGTGAGAACCATGAACCTCTTAGGTTTTGTATTGAAGTCAATGTACTCAGAGGAGGACAGAAGCTAGCTGCCCTCCGGCTACACCATGGTGCTACCCTACAGAGTGCTGTTGAGGCTACTGTAGACCTTCTTTGCAAAACAGTGTGTTTTAATCAGTTATTTTGGTGACATGGGATTATATTTAGTATAGTTTTATCTAAAAAGGATACATTTTTTTATGTTTTACAATTTACATTTTTTATGAAATTCAGTGAGGAAGATGGTCCTCCCCTTCCTCCTCTGAGGAGCCTTCACTGCTATACACACATGCACGAATAGAGGCACAAACACGCAGACATGCTCTCTCTCTCTCTCTCTCTCTCTCTCTCTCTCTCTCTCTCTCTCTCTCTCTCTCTCTCTCACAAACACACACACACACACATGAAAAGTAATGTGCGCGCTCACATAAACACACACACACAATTTTACTCTCTCACAGTATTCTCACACATACACACACCGTAGACCTAACAAAAGAGCTCTGGGAGATAATTCAGAGACTAATAACCTTCACTGACAGGTATAATGCTATCAGGGTAGAATCAGCGATAGCAATTAGATAGTCTTTGGGTGTGGGGATCCTAACTGGGGTCAATTAAAGAGGCTGGGACCATCGCTGACTCCCACTACATCCCTCTGTCTGTCACTAGTGGAGCACTCCATTCTTAATTACATAGTATAAATGTATCTCACATTGGCTTACTCCCTCCCTCTGTCTCTATAGACCACAACGGAAAATGGGTTTCCTGCCCTACTGCTTGCCCCAAACTACTTTTCCCATGACCTGCAGGAAAGTTCCCTTATTTATTTTCAAATAAACTCTTATGATAACTGATAACCCTTTCTCTTTAATGATAATAACCGTATTCCCAACCGACTACCCTATGTGGTCCTATCCATATGTGTTGAGAAAGCTAATCACCTTGTATGAGAAGACAGTGGGACGTACGTACCACTGGGACGTCATTATCTGATCTGAGCGCGAGCACCGACAATTACCAGAGGAACCCGTCTTCACACGCTTTCTTCCCTAAATATGAACCCATCTGTGCTTGGCAGGGAGTATTGTGTGATGTTGTTCACACTTCACCACACAGTGTATAATGCAATGCTCATTTAAAGTTTATGATTGGGGATGTGCCTTTCCTGAAGCCCATCACAGAGCCTTGATGGTAGCCCCTGGGTTAAACTGCATTACAGTGTAGTTGCATGTCAGGATAGAGGGGGATTGGATATGTCAAATTACATGGTCTTGACAATGGGATCTCTAACCCAGCACATCCCTCATATGTGTCATTTTACGGCTGAGGGATCATGGTGTTCAGGTGATGGTGTTCATATCATAGTGTTCAGGTGATGGTGTTCAAATCATAGTGTTCAGATCAGTGTGTTCAGATCATGGTGTTCAGGTGATGGGGTTCAGGTGATGGTGTTCAGATCATGGTGTTCAGGTGATGGTGTTCAGGTGATGGTGTTCAGATCATGGTGTTCAGGTGATGGTGTTCAGGTGATGTTGTTCAGGAGATGGTGTTCAGATCATGGTGTTCAGATCATGGTGTTCAGGTGATGCGGTGTGTTTATTGTTTACCTGCCAGCCTTCAACTAAAGAGTTGGCGTGCATCACCAGGTAACTAGTAAGGAAGAAGTAATTGCACACGTGGGGATAGGTAGGGGTTTATATATATGTGTGTGTGTGTGTGTGCGTGTGTGTGTGAAAGCGAGAGAGAGAGAGAGAGAGAGAGAGACAGAGAGAGAGAGAGAGAGAGAGAGAGAGAGAGAGGTGTCTATATGTGTGTGTGTAAGAGAGTGTGTGTTTGTGTGCACTTGCAAGCACAAGTCTGTGTGTGTGTGGTTCGTTATCTGTTTGTGTGCAGCTGTGTGTGATTGTGTGCAGAGAGCTGTACATTTCAGAACTCCTTGGAGAGTGAAGTTGGCACAGGTGTCAAAAAAGTGTTTAATTAGCAAACAAACAAACAAACAAGCAAGCCAACTAGCTCAACTTAGGAGTAATGGAGTTCCTCAAGGAGAGAAGGCTATGACAGAAGGCAACCGTCACCAGTTGAAGCATTTTAAAGGTGATATGGAGAATGACAAGGGAAAATTAGGAACATTTTGAAGAACGTTATTGGTTCTATGTAAACTACAGCTTGATTTACATTGAATAGTAGACATTTCAGCTTATTTATTAGTTTTTATTGTCATTTTACTGAACAATGTGGTTACAAAAAATTATACCACAACATAAATATCAGACTAAATGTTAAAGCCAACATGGTGTATAAAAAGGGATACAACCCTAAACAGAGGCCTTTGCCTCTTCACAACAAATTAATTCAATGAAAACGTCTGTGTGTAGGTTGCCAACTGAAGTATTTCAGCACACTTTCATGAGAGTGAAAAATTCTAATATCAAAAATAAACTCAATGTACCCAGAGGAGAATGTTACAGAAATAACCTCAAAGCTCTCACAACTATGTACGGAACTATGTTCAGCCCCACCCATTCTGACCACTCAAACAAACTAGGTCAAATAGGCTGTCTAAAACTAATAATGCATCTTTCTTAATTGCCCTTACTGTAAGTTAATTTCGAGACAGATGCCATCATCACTAATTATGTGGAATAACTGACACCAATGTACAAAGAAACTTTTTTTTTTGGCCCTCGTTTAATGGCCCCACCAAATTAAAAGTGTTGTGAACTAGCTACCACGCTGACACACCAATTAAAAACTAAGAATCACTCATGCTCCAACTTTGTCCCCAAGGCTTACATGAAAGGTCTGTTCTTTTTACAGAGATGTTTTGGGAATGAAGAGAATTTCAGAGACAAGGAGCTTAAGGCAACCTGGGACTTAAACTCAATTTCTCCAAAGTCATATCTCCATTATGTGCAGATCTCAGCTGCATTAGTCATTCACCTGTAGTTCTGATAAACTTTTCACTGTCAAATGTAATATATATATCTGCAAGTCAGTTAATTGACATTGTTATTTAGTTGAAGAGTCCTATATACAGCATACTGAAACTTGGTACAGTATGCACTCAGAATCAGAATTAAAATCAGAATCACTTTACTCACAGACTTACATATATCCTGAATTTGACTAAGTCCCCAATTTCCTTTTTTGTATGCACTTTTCTCTCTATGCGTATTCTGACCTTGAATTTAAGCATGAGTATAGCATGCTATTCACCCACTTTTGGTCGGGGATTGAGATCTATGAAATGAAGGTGTTCAATTTGGAAACCCAAGCTGTGGGCTTCTGTAGGGCTGAACCTGCCGAGTTGATGTACAGTGCCTTTAGAATGTATTCACACCACTTGACTTTTTCAACATTTTGTTGTGTTGCAGCCTGAATTTAACACACAACACCCCATAATGTCAAGTGGAAAATATGTTTTTCAAAGTTTTTACATATAAATAAAATTGAAAAGCTGAAATGTCTCGAGTCAATAAGTATTCACCCCATTTGTTATGGCAAGCCTAAATAAGTTTAGGAGTTAAAATGTGCTGAACAAGTCACATAATAAGCATGGACTCAGTAAGTGTTGAATCGGATTTCTGAATGACTACATCATCTCTGTACCCCCCACACACAAATATATCAAACATAGAAGCCTGTACAGAATACAAATATTCCAACGCATGCATCCTGGAAATTCACTTTTTTCTTGAATAGAAAATGTTATGTTTGGGGCAAATCCAATACAACACATTGCTGAGTACCACTCTCCATATTTTCAAGCATAGTGGTGACTGCATCATGCTATGGGTATTTTTGTAATCGTTAAAGACTGGGGAGTTTTTCAGGATAAAAAATATACAGAATGGAGCTAAGTTCAGGCAAAATCCTAGGGGAAAACCTGGTTCAGTCTGCGTCAACCAGACACTGGGACATGAATTCACCAAGACAATAGTTGCTTACCAAGAAGACAGTGAATGTTCCTGAGTGGCCAAAGTTACAGTTTTGATTTACATATTCTTGAAAAGACTTGAAAATGGTTGTCTAGCAATGATCAAAAACCCATTTTACAGAGCTTGAAGAATTTTGAACAGAATAATGGGCAAACATTGTACAATCCAGGTGTGCAAAACTTTTAGAGACTTACCCAGAAAGACTCACAGCTGTAATCGCTGCCAAAGTTCTAACATGTATTGACTGAAACGGTGTGAATACTTACTGTAAGTAATTTAGATATTTCATTTTCATTATCAATAAATATGCAAACATGTCTAAAAACACGTTTTCACTTTGTCATTATGGGGTATTGTGTGTAGATGTTTGAGATTCTCAATTTAATCCATTTTGAATTCAGGCTGTAACACAACAAAATAAGTCAAGGGGTATGAATACTTTCTGAAGGCACTGTATGCACTTTAGAATGTTTTAATTATAGCCGATGTCTGGGCTTTTCTACATTTCATTTTACAATTTGTATTATGTTAAATCTTAGCCACTATTGGTAGCCACCGTCAGTAATACCCACATACCTTTATAACTGTCACTTTAGTGTTTGTTTCCTTACATTTTGTATCATTCCATTCCATTGTTACTGTAGTTTACTTTTCTTTCCTCTGTCACGTTTGTGGAAATTGTTCCTGAGGGTCGCTAGCATTAGTGGATCATATTATGCTGACATTGTTCAATAATGTGGGGTATGTAGCCTATTTGACTCATTATGGAACTGAGACCACACATAGCAGGTTAAACCTGGAGCCTGATGCATGGTTCACCACGACTGAACCGTTGTCATACAGTTCCATGATTAGTGAGGATTATTAGCGTAGATTTATAAGAGTACTGTTCAATCACTTTTGTACACGTTGGAACAAAGTGTACAAAATATTTAATAGATTGAACTTGAATATGCCAACTTCCGGGATGAATCAAACCACTGTATTTTTTATTCATCAATGTTGTGCATAAAGGCTCTCCAATCTGTTTTTTTTTATGATTCATACAGTACTTACTTACCTTTAAATTTGTTTAAATAATCGACAAGATCAGAGAAATCTTTATCTACCAGTTGGTGCTGAAACTGAGATTAATGTACAGATGGCTTTCTTTCAGTGATGCCTATTTTCTGAACATGCTCTCTCGATATATTCTATAGTCAGTCAACAAAATTCAACCTAAAGCTACACCTTATTTAAAGGGATAGCTTAAGATAAATGTACTGAAAACACTATTGAATGAACTCCATGAGAAAATCTGTTGGTCAGCAAGTGGGATGGTTTTCAATGTTTTAATTACATCTATTCAGAGTGTGCGAAGGAACCACGCCTGCAAAGCTCGTTACGCACCTTCATAAGGTAAGTCTGAATACCAACTACTGAAAAGTGTGTAGGAAAGGCATGCTAAAGAAAGGCATAATTTTCTACGTTTGAATCAGGCCCTTAGTGAATAGGTCCTGCCAGCAATAGACAATGTACAAAAAGAAGACAGACACAAAGTCAACACACAGAATATATAATATAAATACAGTGAACATGAAACATAAAACTCTGGAGTAAATCTGATTGACATTGAGGATATATAACTGATGTACACCCAGTCACACCCAATAACTGACAACCAAACCGCTGTTGATTGAAAGTTAGGAGGAAGCTCTTGGCCCATATTAATAAAGAGTCTCAGAGTAGGGGTGTTGATTTAGGATCAGTTTAGCCTTTTAGATCACAATGAATTACATTACACGGATGGGGGCGGGGAACTGACCCCAGATCAGCACTTCTACTCTGAGACGGTTAATATGACCCTTGCAAAATGTTATGATGAAACTACATTTTTATATTTTTGTCAGACGCTCTTTTCCAGAGTGACTTACAGCAGCAATTAGAGGTAAGAGCCTTGCTCAAGGGCACATCAAAAGATGTTTCACCTAGTCGGCTTGGGGATTTGAACTAGCAACCTTTCGTTAGTGGCCCAACACTCTTAAAGGGACAGAAAAATTCATAAAGTGTCAATCCATCTATGATGCCTCTCAATTTAACTCAGGATTCTGTTCATATATCGAACTCTCTCTGCCACAATAACACACCCATGATGTCAAACCCAAAGGGAAAGAACCAAGCCAAAGATAAATCTGAATGGAAAAGCATTGTGGTTGTAAATCCATCCATTTGAATGATAAATGAGCCTCATAAAGTACACACTTCACAGTAGATCTGAATAATTAAAGGAAAATAAAAGCATCAAACATGTTGTCTTTTTGGGAAACTCGTTTGCTTGACTTGTTGACTTATCAAAGGTAACAGAGTCAGGGGACCAAACAAATAAATTCCTCTGACAAGGGACACGTCTCAATGGATGACTCACTGACATGCTGTCATGTCCAAGGTGGATGAGAGAAGGCCATCGTGTGTCATAGCAGCCAACTCCAACACTCACACAGCAGTCTGGCACACTCACTGCTACACCTTGTTTCATACTAGCTTTTTCCACACCACGGTCTACACATTCTATATGCAATGAGTCCTACCCACCAAATTCAGGTCTACACATTCTATATTCCGTAAGTCCATCCGTCCACACCACAGTCTACACATTGCATTTGACATAAGTCCTACCGTAAACACGACAGTCTACACATTCTATATGCCATAACTCCAACCATACACACCACAGTCTACACATTCTTCATGTCATAAGTCCTACCCTCCACACAACAACCTCCACATTCTATTTTCCATAAGTCTTACCATCCACATCACAGTCTACACGTTCTATGTGGCACAAGTCTTACAGTCCACACCACAGTCTACACATTCTATATGCCATAAGTCCAAACGTCCACACCACAGTCTACACATTCTATATGCCATGAGTCCTACCATTCACACCAGAGTCAACACATTCTTCATGCCTTAAGTCCTACCGTCCACACAACAGCCTACACATTCTATATGCAATGAGTCCTACCGTCCACATCGCAGTCTACACATTCTATATGCCATAAGTCCATTCGTCCACAACACAGTCTAAACATTCTATATGCCATAAGTCCTCACGTCCACACAACAGCCTACACATTCTATGTGGCATAAGTCTTACAGTACACACCGCAGTCTACACATTCTATATGCGATGAGTCCTACCGTCCACACCACAGTCCACACATTCTATATGCTAAAAATCCATCCGTCCAAACCAAAGTCTAAACATTCTATAAGCCTTAAGTCCTACCGTCCACATCACAGTCTACACATTATATGTGGCAAAAGACTTACAGTCCACACCACAGCCTACACAATCTATATGTCATAAGTCCTACCATCCAAACAACAGCTTACACATTCTATATGCAATGAGTCCTACCGTCCACGCCACAGTCTAAACATTATATATGCCATACGTCCTACCGTCCACACAACCGCATACACATTATATATTCCATAAGTCTTACAGTCCACACCACAGTCTACATATTCTATATGCCATAAGACCAACCGTACATACCACAGTCTACACATTCTATTCTCAGTAAGTCCTACCGTCCACATCATAGTCTACACATTCTATGTGGCATAAGTCATACAGTACACACCGCAGTCTACACATTCTATATCCCATGAGTCCTACCGTCGACACAACAGTCTACACATTCTGTGAACCATAAGTCCTAAAGTCCACACCAGTCTACACATTCTACATGCCATGAGACCTACCGTCCACACGACAGTATACACATCCTATATGCCATCGTTCTACCATCCACACCACAGTGTACACATTCTATAAACCATAAGTCCTAAAGTCCACACCAGTCAAGAAATTCTATATACCAAAAGTCCTACCGTCCACACCACAGTCTACACATTCTGTGAACCATAAGTCCTAAAGTCCACACCAGTCTACACATTCTACATGCCATGAGACCTACCGTCCACACGACAGTATACACATCCTATATGCCATCGTTCTACCATCCACACCACAGTGTACACATTCTACATGCCATGAGACCTACCGTCCACACGACAGTATACACATCCTATATGCCATCGTTCTACCATCCACACCACAGTGTACACATTCTATAAACCATAAGTCCTAAAGTCCACACCAGTCAAGAAATTCTATATGCCATAAGTCCTACCGTCCACACCACAGTCCACACATNAAATACTTTTTTGCCCCACTGTATACTGTACTCCATACCATCTACTGCATCTTGCCTACGCCGGTCAGCCATCGCTCATCCATATATTTATATGTACATACTCGTATTCATTCCTTTACTCTTGTGTGTATAAGGTAGTTGTTGCTGTAAGTCCTACCATCAACACGACACTCTACACATTCTATATAACATAGGACCTACCGTCCACATCACAGTCCACACATTCTATATGCAATAAGGCCAAATGTCCACACCACAGTCTACACATTCTATATGCCATAAGTCAATCCGTCCACACCGCAGTTGACACAGTCTATATGCAATGAGTCCTACCGTCCACCCGACAATCTACACATTCTTTATGCCATAGGCCCTACCATCCACACCACAGTCCACACATTCTATATGCCATAAGTCCTACTGTCCACACCACAGTCTATACATTCTTTATCCAATGAGTCCTTCCGTCCACATCACAGTCTACATATTCTACATGCCACAAGTCCTTCTGTCCACACCACAGTCTACACATTCTATATGCCATGAGACCTACCGTCCACACGACAGTATACACATCCTATATGCCATCGTTCTACCATCCACACCACAGTGTACACATTCTATAAACCATAAGTCCTAAAGTACACACCAGTCTACACATTCCACATGCCATGAGACCTACCGTCCACACGACAGTATACACATCCTATATGCCATCGTTCTACCATCCACACCACAGTGTACACATTCTATAAACCATAAGTCCTAAAGTCCACACCAGTCAAGAAATTCTATATGCCATAAGTCCTACCGTCCACACCACAGTCCACACATTCTATATGCCATAAGTTCTACCATACACACCACAGTCTACACATTCGATATGGCAAAAATCCATCCGTCCACACCACAGTCTAAACATTCTATAAGCCATAAGTCCTACCGTCCTCATCACAGTCTACACATTATATGTGGCATAAGTCCAACAGTACACACCACGGTCTACACATACTATATGCCATAAGTCCTACCGTCCAAACAACAGCCTACACATTATATATTCCATAAGTCTTACCATCCACACCACAGTCTACTATTCCTCATGCCAATTGTCCTATCTTTTAAACCGCAGTCTACACATTCTATATGCCATGAGTCCTATCGTCCACACAGCAGCCTACACATTATATATTCCATAAGTCTTACCATCCACACCACAGTGTACACATCCTAAATGCCATTTGTCCTACCATCCACACCACAGTGTACACATCCTAAATGCCATTTGTCCTACCATCCACACCACAGTGTACACATTCCATAAGCCATAAGTCCTAAAGTCCACACCAGTTTACACATTATATATGCCATATGTCCTACCATCCACACCACAGTCCACACATTCTATATGCAATAAGTCCTACTGTCCACACCAAAGTCCACACATTCTATATGCCAAAAGTCTTACCGTACACACCACAGTCTACCATTCCTCATACCATTAGTCCTATCGTTTACACAGTAGTCTAAACATTCTATATGCCATAAGTCCTACAGTACACACCACAGTCTACACATTCTATGTGTCATAAGTCATACCGTACACACCACAGTCTAAACATTCTATATGCCATAATTCCAACCGTCCACACCACAGTCTACTATTCCTCATGCCATTAGTCCTATCGTTTACACCGCAGTCTACATATTCTATATGCCATGAGTCCTACCGTCCTCAACACAGTCTACACATTCTATATGTCATGAGTCCATCCGTCCACGCCACAGTCTCCACTTTCTATATGCCATAAGTCCATCCGTCCGCACCACAGTCTAAACATTATAAATGCCATATGTCCTACCGTACACACCAAGGTCTACACATTCTATGTGTCATAAGTCCAACCGTCCACACCACAGTCTACTATTCCTCATGCCATTTGTCCTACTGTTTTCACCGCAGTAAACACATTCTAAATGCCTTATGTCCAAACGTCCACACCACAGTCTACACATTCTATATGCCATAAGTCCATCCGTCCACACAACAGTCTAAACATTCTATATGCCATAAGTCATACCGTCCACACGACAGTTTACACATTCTATATAACATAAGACTTACCGTCCAAACCACAGTCTACCATTCCTCATGCCATTAGTCCTATCGTTTACACAGCAGTCTACACATTCTATATGCCATGAGTCCATACGTCCACACTACAGTCTACACATTTTATATGCCATAAGTCCAACGGTCCTCACCACAGTCTACCATTCCTCATACCATTAGTCCTATCGTTCACACAACAGACTAAACATTCTATATGCAAAACAACTTCTTCTAAACAACTTCTTTGCTCGCATTGAGGACAATACAGTGCCACCGACACGGCCCGCTACCAAAACCACCTTCACCGCAGCTAACGTGAGTAAAACATTTTAATGTGTTAACCCTCGCAAGGCTGCTGGCCCCGATGGCATCCCTGGCCGTGTCCTCAGAGTATGCGCAGACCAGCTGGCTGGTGTGTTTACGGACATATTCAATCAGTCCCTATCCCAGTCTGCTGTTCCCACATGCTTCAAGAGGGCCACCATTGTTCCTGTTCCCAAGAAAGCTAAGGTAACTGAGCTAAATGGCTATCGCCCCGTAGCACTCACTTCCGTCATCATGAAGTGCTTTGAGAGACTAGTCAAGGATCATATCACCTCCATCCTGCCAGACACCCTGGACCCACTCCAATTTGCTTACCGTCCCAATAGGTCCACAGACGACGCAATCGCAATCACACTGCATACTGCCCTAACCCATCTGGACAAGAGGAATACCTATGTAAGAATGCTGTTCATCGACTACAGCTCAGCATTTAACACCATAGTACCCTCCAAGCTCGTCATTAAGCTCGAGACCCTAGGTCTCGACCCAGCCCTGTGCAACTGGGTCCTGGACTTCCTGACGGGCCGGCCCCAGGTGGTGAGGGTAGGAAACAACATCTCCACCCCGCT
>QNTS01000656.1:342000-359943 GCA_003317085.1 Hucho hucho
ATTTATTTGCAAATTATGGTGGAAAATAAGTATTTGGTCACATACAAACAAGCAAGATTTCTGGCTCTCACAGACCTGTAACTTCTTCTTTAAGAGGCTCCTCTGTCCTCCACTCGTTACCTGTATTAATGGCACCTGTTTGAACTTGTTATCAGTATAAAAGACACCTGTCCACAACCTCAAACAGTCACACTCCAAACTCCACTATGGCCAAGACCAAAGAGCTGTCAAAGGACACCAGAAACAAAATTGTAGACCTGCACCAGGTTGGGAAGACTGAATCTGCAATAGGTAAGCAGCTTGGTTTGAAGAAATCAACTGTGGGAGCAATTATTAGGAAATGGAAGACATACAAGACCACTGATAATCTTCCTCGATCTGGGGCTCCACGCAAGATCTCACCCCGTGGGGTCAAAATGATCACAAGAACGGTGAGCAAAAATCCCAGAACCACACGGGGGGACCTAGTGAATGACCTGCAGAGAGCTGGGACCAAAGTAACAAAGCCTACCATCAGTAACACACTACGCCGCCAGGGACTCAAATCCTGCAGTGCCAGACGTGTCCCCCTGCTTAAGCCAGTACATGTTCAGGCCCGTCTGAAGTTTGCTAGAGAGCATTTGGATGATCCAGATGAGGATTGGGAGAATGTCATATGGTCAGATGAAACCAAAATAGAACTTTTTGGTAAAAACTCAACTCGTCGTGTTTGGAGGACAAAGAATGCTGAGTTGCATCCAAAGAACACCATACCTACTGTGAAGCATGGGGGTGGAAACATCATGCTTTGGGGCTGTTTTTCTGCAAAGGGACCAGGACGACTGATCCGTGTAAAGGAAAGAATGAATGGGGCCATGTATCGTGAGATTTTGAGTGAAAACCTCCTTCCATCAGCAAGGGCATTGAAGATGAAACGTGGCTGGGTCTTTCAGCATGACAATGATCCCAAACACACCGCCCGGGCAACGAAGGAGTGGCTTCGTAAGAAGCATTTCAAGGTCCTGGAGTGGCCTAGCCAGTCTCCAGATCTCAACCCCATAGAAAATCTTTGGAGGGAGTTGAAAGTCCGTGTTGCCCAGCGACAGCCCCAAAACATCACTGCTCTAGAGGAGATCTGCATGGAGGAATGGGCCAAAATACCAGCAACAGTGTGTGAAAACCTTGTGAAGACTTACAGAAAACGTTTGACCTCTGTCATTGCCAACAAAGGGTATATAACAAAGTATTGAGATAAACTTTTGTTATTGACCAAATACTTATTTTCCACCATAATTTGCAAATAAATAAATTAAAAATCCTACAATGTGATTTTCTGGATTTCTTTTTCTCATTTCGTCTGTCATAGTTGAAGTGTACCTATGATGAAAATTACAGGCCTCTCTCATCTTTTTAAGTTGGAGAACTTGCACAATTGGTGGCTGACTAAATACTTTTTTGCCCCACTGTATACTGTACTCCATACCATCTACTGCATCTTGCCTACGCCGGTCAGCCATCGCTCATCCATATATTTATATGTACATACTCGTATTCATTCCTTTACTCTTGTGTGTATAAGGTAGTTGTTGCTGTAAGTCCTACCATCAACACGACACTCTACACATTCTATATAACATAGGACCTACCGTCCACATCACAGTCCACACATTCTATATGCAATAAGGCCAAATGTCCACACCACAGTCTACACATTCTATATGCCATAAGTCAATCCGTCCACACCGCAGTTGACACAGTCTATATGCAATGAGTCCTACCGTCCACCCGACAATCTACACATTCTTTATGCCATAGGCCCTACCATCCACACCACAGTCCACACATTCTATATGCCATAAGTCCTACTGTCCACACCACAGTCTATACATTCTTTATCCAATGAGTCCTTCCGTCCACATCACAGTCTACATATTCTACATGCCACAAGTCCTTCTGTCCACACCACAGTCTACACATTCTATATGCCATGAGACCTACCGTCCACACGACAGTCCACACATTCTAAATGCCTTAAGTCCTAACGTCCACAAAACAGTCTACACAATACATGTGCCATAAGTCCTACCGTCCAAAACCATAGTCTAAACATTCTATATGCCATAAGTCCTACCGTTTACACCACAGTCTGCACGTTATATGCTATAAGTCCTTACGTCCACAACACAGTGTACACGTTCTATATGCCATAAGTCCTACCGTCCACTAGATAGTGCACACATTATACATGCCATGAGTCCTAACATCCACACCACAGTCTACACATTCTATATGCAATGAGTCCTACCATCCAAACCACTGTCTACACATTCTTCATGCCATAAGTCCTACCATCCACACCACAGTCTACACATTCTATTTGCCATTAGTCCTACCGTCCACACCACAGTCTATACAATCTATAAGCCTGAAGTCCTACCGTACACAATACAGTTTACAAATTCTATATGCCATATGTCCTACCGTTCACATTGCAGTCTACACATTCCATATCCATTGAGTCATACATTTCAAATGACAGTCTACACATTCTTTATGCCATTAGTCCTACCATCCACTAGGCAGTCTACACATTTTATATGCCATAAGTCCTTCAGTCCTCACCACAGTCTACACATTCTATATGCCATATTTTCTACCGTCCACACCACAGTCTACACATTCTAAGTCCACTGAGTCCTACCGTCCACACCACAGTCTACATATTCTATATTCAATGAGTCCTACCGTCCACACGACAGTCTAAACATTCTATATGCCATAAGTCCTACCGTCCACACCACAGTCTACATATTCTATATTCAATGAGTCATACCGTTCACATGACAGTCTACACATTCTATATGCCATTTGTCCTTCCGTTCACACGACATTCTACACATTCTATATGCCATATTTCCTTCTGTTCACTCGACAGTCTACGTATTGTACAATGAGGGAAAAAAGTATTTGATCCCCTGCTGATTTTGTACGTTTGCCCACTGACAAAGAAATGATCAGTCTATAATTTTAATGGTAGGTTTATTTGAACAGTGAGAGACAGAATAACAACAAAAAAATCCAGAAAAACGCATGTTAAAAATGTTAGAAATTGATTTGCATTTTAATGAGGGAAATTAGTATTTGACCCCCTCTCAATCAGAAAGATTTCTGGCTCCCAGGTGTTTTTTATACAGGTAACGAGCTGAGATTAGGAGCACACTCTTAAAGGGAGTGCTCCTAATCTCAGCTTGTTACCTGTATAAAAGACACCTGTCCACAGAAGCAATCAATCAATCAGATTCCAAACTCTCCACCATGGCCAAGAACAAAGAGCTCTCCAAGGATGTCAGGGACAAGATTGTAGACCTATACAAGGCTGGAATGGGCTACAAGACCATTGCCAAGCAGCTTGGTGAGAAGGTGACAACAGTTGGTGCGATTATTCGCAAATGGAAGAAACACACAAGAACTGTCAATCTCCCTCGGCCTGGAGCTCCATGCAAGCTCTCACCTCATGGAGTTGCAATGATCATGAGAACGGTGAGGAATCAGCCCAGAACTACATGGGAGGATCTTGTCATGGAGGTGGAAACATTATGCTTTGGGGATGTTTTTCTGCTGACCTCTGTGATTGCCAACAAGGGTTTTGCCACCAAGTACCAAGTCATGTTTTGCAGAGGGGTCAAATACTTATTTCTCTCATTAAAATGCAAATCAATTTATAACATTTTTCACATGCGTTTTTCTGGATTTCTTTGTTGTTATTCTGTCTCTCACTGTTCAAATAAACCTACCATTAAAATTATAGACTGATCATTTCTTTGTCAGTGGGCAAACATACAAAATCATCAGGGGATCAAATACTTTTTTCCCTCACTGTATATGCCATAAGTCCTACCTAACCTATACACAAGCACTTCTAAACCCTTTTCACACGACCTGCATGGTTTGCTACATAGTAACGTTCTTCAATCGAAGCATACTTCACACCCTTCCTCCTTATTCCAGCTCTCCCCGTACAGTAAGCCATGGCAGAAAAACATCCTCTGCCATGCGACTTCCCGGTCCCTTAGCCGTGAGAATATCTCTGAGACAATCACCTGCGGCGAAGAAGCTAGCCTCTAATACCTCTGACACCGTTGTTACTGTGATACCTTTAAGAGGTGAAGCCCCCATCTCTGTTCTCACTGCCAAATCTCCATAGCACCAAGGACCTGATTGGCATACCGTCGGAGAGTTGAAACAGAGCAGGAGAGTGGAACAGAAAGAAGGCGAGAGAAAGAGAGGGAGAGGGGAGAGAGATAATCAAAGGCGTATGGTATTTGTTTGACAGGTACATGTCTCTATAGGCTAGTGCCTTTCCAATTTAAGAGGCCCTTAAGCCGGGAGAGGAGGCTTAGCTTTATTCACTGTGAAATCATGCCGCTCTCCTTTTTTGCTTTCTTTCTCTTTCTAAATCCACCTCCGACCCTTCAAGGACATCCATTCAAAGTGTTTCATCATTTAGGCAGAGTTTTAATTATTTTGTAGCTGCAAATGTGAGTGTTCCTTCTGAAAGAAAATTGCAAATGGTAAAAAGAAGAAAGATAGTTTGGACAGGGTAGACAGGATGGACAGACATGGTAGACAGTGTGGACAGCTAAACAGACTGTATTTCGGACTGCTCAATTTAAGACTTCTTTGCCCAAGAAATACATTTTCACTTTTGATCAATAAAAAAGTGAGGTTCACCCAAAACATAGACATACTCCAAAAATATCTTCCTTTTGTGATTAATAAGTGATAACATGATTTGCAACAGCCTATTTGTTTGACAAAAATTAAATGGAAGTTATTGAAGTCTGTCAACTTTGAGTGTGAATCTACCCTATTTTTCTGTTTAATGGTTTTACTCATCAACTACTCATATACACTCCTCTACATATGTATTTGGACAGTAAAGATAACACTTTTAATTTGACTTTTTATTTTAGGGTATATTCATATAGACACTATATATACAGACGTATTTGGATACCCTTTCAAATGAGTGGAAGTGGATATTTCAGCCACAAACGTTCCTGAAAGTTGTATAAAATAGAGCACACAGCCATGCAATCTCTATAGACAAACACTGACAATAGAATGGCCGTATTAAAGAGTTCAGTGACTTTCAACGTGGCACCATCATAGGATGCCACCTTTCCAACAAGTAAGTTAGTCAAATTTCTGCCCTGCTAGACCTTCCCCGGTCAAATGTAAGTGTTGTTATTGTGAAGTGGAAACATCTAGGAGCAACAACGGCTCAGCCGCAAAGTGGTAGGCCACACAGACCGCAGAGTGCTGAGGTCATAGACTCTGGAGCAGTGGAAACGCGTTCACTGGAGTGATAAATCACGCTTTACCATCTGGCAATCCGACGGACTTATCTGGGTTTGGCGGATGCCAGGAGAACGCTACCTGCCCTAATACATAGTGCCAACTGTTTGGCGGAGTTTGGTGGAGGAGGAATAGTGGTCTCATGGTTCGGCCTAGTTCCAATAATGGGAAATCGTAACGCTACAGCATACAATGACATTCTAGATGATTCTGTGCTTCCAACATTGTGGCAACAGTTTGGGGCCCTTTCCTGTTTCAGCATGGCAATGCCCCCATGCACAAAGCGAGGTCCATACAGAAATGATTTGTCGAGATTGGTGTGGAAGAACTTGACTGGCCTGCAGAAAGCCCTGACCTCAACCCCATCAAACACCTTTGGGATTAATTGGAACGCCGACTACGTGCCAGGCCTAAACGCCCAACATCAGTGCCCGACCTCACTAATGCTCTTGTGGCTGAATGGAAGCACGTCCCAATAGCAATGTTCCAACATCTGGTGGAAATCCTTTCCAGATGAGTGGAGGCTGTTATAACAGCAAAGGGGGGACCAACTCCCTATTAATGCCCATGATTTTGAAATTAGATGTTCGACAAGCAGGTGTCCACATACTTTTGGTCATGTGGTGTATATATACAATATTCAGTATATTCTCATCTCATCGCAGGATGTGATTGTGTTAGGCCTTTCCATTACACAACATCTACTGCACAATGACTACAAAAGCTAATTGAAATTTGAATCTGGTATAATAATCTGTCTGTGACTATGATCTCTTTTGAGATACCTAGTGAAGAAGTTGAATACAAAAACAGTAATCCCATACATGAAATGTCACTCCCTGCTGCAAAAGGTTGGCATCAGGTTATGGCTCTAATAAAGTAATTTGTACTGAGATAAAATGTGTTGGTCATTTATATAAATGCCAATAGACCTTCCTGATTTCGTCATAGGTGTCTTTGTAGGATAGTCAAAGGCAATTCCACAGTAACAGATTGATGCTGCGACTCCGATTTCTCTCTTTAAAATGTATGTCAAACAAATTATCTCTCTCTCGCTCCCTCTATTCCAACACGGTAACAGAGTGATGTTGAGAGAGAGAGAGAGAGAGAGAGAGAGAGAGAGTAATCTCGTTTGGAAGTCATGGCTCGCCCGTACTCACAGTAAATTTCCTGGTGTAAACGGGGGCTAATGGGGGGAAAGGTCTGTGTAATCCTCTCACCATTAGCCTCTCAGGCGACTTTACAAAGTTGTTGGATGCATTTGCGGTTTGTTTTCATTGTGTTTTGGATTAAGTTTTGCCTAATAGAAATGAATGGTAAATAATGTATTGTGTCATTTTGGAGTCACTTTAATTGTAAGTAAGAATACAATATGTTTCTGAGCTCTTCTACAGTAATGTGGATGCTACCATGATTACGGATAATCATGAATGAATCATGAATAATGAGGTTCCAGAGGCACAAAGACCATACCCACAAGACATGTTCTGTTGTAGCCTCTGAACGACATCTCAATGATACACTGTTGTACATAAGAAACCTCCTTTCCCCCCTTGAAACCTAAATAAAAAAGAGCGACTGGTTATGCACTCGTTTGCTCATTGTGTCAAATTTCGTTTGAGATCATTTATTTTCCCTCGTGGTCAGGAAGACAACATGCCACTGTGGTGCTCCATGATAGCCCTTGGGCCTCCTGAACTTAACCATTTCCGCAGGGCCCTTCTCTATTCAACCCCTCTAATTACGGTTCCTTCATTGTCATAGCTAATTCAGCCCCGCTCCAAAGCTGCCACCAACACAGCCAACCCCGCTCAAATTAAAAACCCGCTCCCCACCGGGAGGGCTTTCTGTGCCTACCGTTCCCCCTATGGGGCTCCAGCTTAACCATGCCTCGGGAGTTAATCCTCACTGTCTTAGAAATGAACTGCGAGCTTATAAATGGGTGGGTACAAGTATAGCCCCCATCGGGTGACATCAATATCGGGGACGAATGTCAACATTGCTTAGCTAGATCTGAGGTCTTGACCTTCCATGCAAGACCTACCCTCAACGATACTGATTCTAGACAGCGAGGTCGAAGACATGTTGGGACACTGTTCAGGCATAATTTAAAATCAGGTAATGAGACAGGACAATGGGACTTTGGCTATCATTTACACCAACAGTGACAGAAATCTTTCAGGGCAGTTGTCAATTGTCGTGCCTTGACTTTAACATCTGAAGACTGTTATTTATCTAATTACCTAACTATTTTTAATTGTTACCATTTAAATTAATCATGTAACAATTAACTTATTAGGATCTGGGACACCACGAGAGCGTTTCTTTTAAAGAGTTACCATCTCCTGAATTAAACTCTAAAAAGTGTTTACCTATCAAATCTATAAACGGTCAACTTATTAATCATAACCTTGTATCGTATCATCATTCTGAACAGTCGTAACCTCCCTGCATCTGCAAAAACCAAAGCCTTACTTATGATTCAGTACTACACAATTTGGTTTAGTTATTTATTTACTAGCTAATTACATGGTAACACAGGATAAACATACACACTCTGCACCGGTTATTGACTGGAGACTTAATATGCTGAAAACAGGTCCCTAGCAGAATGACAACAACATTGATGCTTGTTAAAGAAGAGATGGAGAGTAATGGACATTTTTCATATTACATGCACAACGCAAGCTACAGTATTTCATTTATACAATTTTTAATGACATCACAAAATAACATCAGTGTTCTATAGATCGCCTCTGACCATTCCCCATGTTCTAGGTTAGAAATATTGTTCCAGTATTCGCATTTGAACATGTTAGAGTTTCGGCGGGAAAAAGTCTTTTGAAACAAAGAACATTCCTTTGGTGAATTTTGGAAAGGGAGAGAGAGATGTTCTCCCTTGATTTACAACAGGACGTGAGTTGTAAATCCCCACTAGTCCCCCCCCCCCTCCTCTACAGGTGAAAGGGGGTCTGGTTGAAGTTATTAATTGCAAACCTGATCAACCTATTTGGATTCATGTGGACAGTCATGACACCATCCTTACACTTGACTAAAGGGCAGATGCCGTGTTTCCATGTAAAGTTAGACCATACTGTATGTTATGGCCATATGGCATTTAAACACACTTATTAGGCCAGTGCTGTAAAAAGAGAGAGCTAGACATACATTTTCTATCCTGTTCTATTTCGACAGTGCAGAATCAGCATTCTTCAAGTGGTCACTTTCTCTTTTCACTCAACGCACCCTCCCATTGCTGACTAGACATCTCAGATTTTGTGTCATCTCTCCATCATGTTCTCTCCAAATTTGCATTGCTGCAGTAGGTTTATCAAGCAATTATCCCATGCAGGACATTTGTGATTTGATGAGTATCTTGTCCGACATGAGTGAACGAGGAAGAGGAGCAGTCCTTGGAGGAATTATACTAATACACTGACCCAGTAGTCAGTGATTACTGACAAAGTAATGGACACATCAAAACATGTATGGCATACTATAGTGTAGTATGCGGTTCCTGTGTGGCTCTGTTGGTAAGTGTGGTGCTAGCAACACTAAGGTTGTGGGTTCAATTCACCCAGGAATCACATACATCTACCAAAAATGTATGCTTTTGCTACAGTGTAAGGGACTTAAGAAAAAAGTGTCTGCTACATGGCATATGTACTATAGTATAATTAATGGGAAGACAAAACAGCACACATTGAGGCTCAACGGGTGGAGTTGAGATACCTGGATCAAGGACGATCTTCATAAAAGGCATGAAGCTTATCCAATACTCGATCTTCCACTATCATAAAGACGCATTGATACTTAGCCTACATTCGCTTCCACAATACCCAATTGAACACCCAAAACTGAAATCATAGAGTAAATCTATGCTTATCGAATACAAATGAACCACTCCACCTGTCACACGTCATCTTGTTCACCTGCTCTCCATCTAGAAAAAGAGAGAGAGAGAGACAACACACTGATCCATCCACGTGTACTCTGATTCCAGTGTCTCTTTTCCTCTCTGTTAAGTGCCTCCTCCACCACCATTCCATTTTCATATTCACATGCATGGCTGCCTTGACATTTAGTACAGTGAAATTGACTGTTTTCAGGGACTCTCTGGAGAGGACTGTATTACCATGTCCTGTCAAAAAAGATGTCTTCAAGGAAGGTGATGTCTGGGCATTAGTTGTTTATTACATTTACGGCCACCATTATTTCAGCACTTAGCATGATTGTATTAATCTTACACCTATTCCGCCAAGGTCAACTCCATGCAGCATTGTTCCTGGGTGACCATATGTGACCTTGCACAGGCCCAAAGACCAGAATTACCAGTGAAGGGATCCTTCAGGGATTTGACGTGTGGTAAAATAAAGGCATCTTGCCCAATGACAAACCAATCAACCAATGTCGGAGCCAGAGAGGTGTGATAATGACTGAGACGGAATAGGCAGGGGCCATGATGCGATTCCATATGGAGTGACATGCACAGGCTCTGGCTAACTCTTAAGGTCATCTCTTGGAAGTGTCACATTGATTGACCTTAGAGTGGGGGATATAGTTTCTCTCTTGATGTTGATGTTCACCAATCTCAGATCTTAGGTGGCTGTTTATTCTTGCAAGGTTGAGAGCTGTAATGCTGTTTGATTCAATTTCATGGTCAAGCAATGATTTTTCATAATAATCATTGTCACAGCATGGTTTAATGAATCCAAATCGTAGAGAGATGCAAATTGGTTATAATTCATTAAGACATTTACGAAATATGCAAAAAGTAGAAGTATCAATCAGTTCAATACTGAGGCCATGTGCTTGCTAATTATTGAACAGCAAAGATTCAGTCACATTGAAGTGGCTATTTTGCAGCTACTTCTAAGTCAAGTCCACAGGCTACCCTATTGTAAATATTAAAATTACATACCTGGAAAAAGTTGTGGTGAGATTAAGGCTGTCTAATATCTACAAAATACTTACCATTTACAAATGCAGTGATTAATTGGACTACCTGTCCTTATAGACACTAGTATTGACGCTGGTTGTATCCGTGTTGACTCCCACTCACAGACATACTTTATGACAAACCAAGAGAGGCACATTATCAAACGTAGACCGTAGATATTTAAAGAGTGTCATGTAATTACTGCTGATGGCGGCCTAATCTCAAACCCTCTCCACTCTCTCCATGCATTTGGGGCCAACGCGAGAGCACTGCATCCGATTTTAGCGAGCAGCTAATGGATAACGGTCCGTGAGAAGATAATGGATTTTCTGTAGAGGGCCATTCCTCCAATGTGGTGAGCAGAAACATTCTGACAGCCACAAAGAGTTCCACATCTAATGCACTGTACTTCTCCACAGCAAATGATATACGTACGATTATCCATGTCAAAATTGTACCGCCATTCATGTCCATTTCTGGCTCACCTCATTTGGATGATAATATCTATATGTGATATAATGACTGTAATTAGCGTTTCTACTCCTGGCTGGTTTTAATGTAAGGTGGACCACACTGGGAACTTCACAGGTAATGGCTGGTGTTTCTACGTTATAATGGTTAAGGTAGACCACTTTTTCTCTGCAGGGAGAATTTAGTAACATTTAAATGTAACATTATTCTGCAACCATTTTTTTTTATTTAACTCGGCAAGTCAGTTAAGAACAAATTCTTATTTACAATATGGCCTACCAGTGAACAGTGGGTTAACTGCCTTGTTCAGGGGCAGAACGATAGATTTTTACTATGTCAGCTCGTGGATTCAATCCAGCAACCTTTTGGTTACTGGCCCAACGCTTTAACCACTAGGCTACCTGCCGCCCCATTCTATTGTTCAACTAAACAATGGCATCATTTGGCTGTGGTCCACCAACATAACTAGAAAGACCAATTATGTGTTACTGGCTCTTAAAAATGAATGAATGCATCTTCGATAGGAAGCTAAAACATCTATTATGGCATACATTATTGTAACAGACGCTCAATGTACCTCAGGTGTGTATTTAATCCTGGTCTCCTTTAGTCCAACCATTCATGTCATTAAAACTCCATTATGGATAATAAAGGAAGAACTTGTAGCAATTTGCTGAGAGCTATTAAGATCTTATACTTTCTCTACACGATGCAACAATGCACGGCATAATTATTTTTAACATGTGTTAAACGCAGAGTTTTTTAATTAATGTAAATTCAATAGCAATTCTCTCAGCATCTCTCAAATCTATTTCTTTGGCCTGTGATGAAGCATTGTTCAGGCATTGTTCAGTTTTATACAAGCTACATGGATAGCCTTTAAAACGAGTACAAATTAGTCAAATATTGGTAGAAATTCACACTAAATTTATACAGATTGATAGGATACCAGTGTGAACTACGTGACACTGAGAAATGTGAATGATGCAAGAAAATGTCAGCCTGAAAATAAACCTCCAACTGTTCAGGTCCAACTAGGCACTGGACTTGCCCTATCACCAGGCATGACAGACATGACAAGCTGAGCAGTTAAGCTGACACTCACCCACACATATAGCCCTCGTTTATGCCATGTTCGGCGCAAAGGGAGGTCAGGGTCTCTGTCAGACAAACATGCTCACTCTGACAGATTTTGACAAGACTGGACGTCCACTGACATAGAAATAGCAGATGACCTGAGGAGTCACCTTCTCACGTTCTCTTTGAGAACAAACTTTTTATTTTCTACTTCCAAGTCTATTTGTTTTGAGAAGTGACTTGGATGTCATGGATTTTGTCTAACTCTCAAATGTTGTATCAACGTTAACTGCCTGGGGGTTACGTCAGTAGTCAATTAAAACACCACGGTGATTGTGCCTGGTGGGGGTCACATGGAGAGAAAGTCTGTGTGTTTTGGATTAGCCCTCTTGCGGCGCAGCCATCATGCCGCACCTTGTCACGTCATCTCCCGTTTCTTCATTCCGGTGGCGAGGTGCCCCGGCTTCGCATCTGTTCCCACCGTCTAGGAGCAAGCGAGGTAGAGGCGTGGACAGGGAACATATGGAGCACGTCGGCACAGAAACGACAGCTTATCATCGAGACATCGGCGGCTCACTTCTGCTTGGAAAAGGGGGCCGGATTTAAATACATTAGAATGTTAATGCACATCTATCCCAGTGATAAAGGAATTTACTAAATCCACCTCTTTCTCTCCTGTAGGACTTTATGAGAACAAGGCAACTGCTTTAGTTCTTACTAAGCAACATTGCAATTTAGGGTGGGGGGAATGTGAGAAAGATGATGGCTCATATCTCTTTGTTTTGGGTTGGAAAACCCAGTGCCCCTAATTTGGAGCTTGCTGACAATGCATTGAAGTTCAACCAACATCTTCAACCAACGTCATCAAGCACACACTAATGTGCTTAGTTCCCATCTAACCCAACCCATTTGCCAATGAGGATAAGGGGCTGTTGTATTTCACAGACGAAAAACAACAATCTGGACAGGATCATAGGAATCATTGTGTAGGCATCGTTGCCACCACTGTGACTATAGTGAAATCATTAGAGCATCACTTGCATGTCTATGGGTAGCCTATGAGTCACAACGTAAACTCGTTTTTTCAGCCTCTCACCTCTAAACCTTGAACTCAGGGTGATTGAATATTATGTCAACACAATGGTTTACAAGCTGAAAGGCAGATGTACTTAGTTAAAATTACCCAAATACAGACAGGGGGTACTGTCTATTAGAGAACAATGGTAAATGGCCTGTCTACCTTATATAACAATCCAACCAGTATTTAATTTTCTCAACTACCATATCAAGATGAAAGTATAATTGTTGCCTACACAACATCACAACAGTTCTTAGAAGTCCCTTCAAAATTCATTGAGAGTCAGTTTCAGAAATTACCTGGCCATTGTGGAAGAGTCAAACATCATGAAGGTTTGTAGTCATTGCATTCTAGATAGGCTCATTCTTTTTTACAAAATCATTTTCTTATTACCGCTTATCTTATTCCGCAGAAATGTCTGTTAGAAGTGTTTTACACAGTTGATGCAGAGATGTGGAGAGGCAAGTTGTTGCGTTTACTATAGCATCAGGGGAGAATATGGCTTGCGGTGACCGTGAGATACATAGAAATTGTAGTTTGCATGATATCTACCTGCACCCAATGTGATATTTATGAATTCATGAAATCCATTATGATGAATGTGTCCATCTGTCAGTGATGAGACAGAATAGTTTATAATTCCCATCCTGAACCTTTATGTCTGAATTATATTCCAGATATGCACAATTTAAGTATGAATTATAAAGTCCTTTGAATTAATTTTTATAAGACAGGTACTGGCGAAATCCTGCATAGGATATTAGGCCTACCGCTGATCTTAAGACGATTATCCTAAGTGAATGAAATTTAGACATACACAATGTCCTGGAATTTACATTTTTCTTAAACACATCCTTTTTAATTATTCTGACCTGTTTTAATGTGGTAGTGTCGCCTGTTGGGCTGATCTGCATTGTTGTATTATCTTCTGACAGACCCTGATCCTGGAACTGTCTGCGGTTCCGCATGACAGCTTAAAGAAAGAGAAAAAAAAACACATAGCTGATCTCAGTTCTTTAATGGGCCAAGATGACTGTTCACCTTTTGAGTTTAACATAGCCTTGAGGGAGGCAGGTAGATTTTTTTTATGGGATAGGGTGCTATCTCATAATGGCTTTTCCCATTGAGCATTCATCTCTCGTGCTAACTTCCCTTCTGAATGCAAATGCGCTTCTCACATCTCTTTGACTTCAGGCCCTTCTCTTTTTGTGGAAAACGTAAAGGATTAGCACTAGTGCGGGACTGATGGGAGGGACGTACGCAATCAGAATAAGTTATGGGGGGGGGGTCTTATGTCTCTCCTAGCTCTGATTCTGGAGTACTGGTGCTTGCTCTTTCATGCGTTCGGTTTTCCACAGCTTATGAAATGTGTGTTAGAAGAGAACAGGACTCCATTGGTCGGAATCTAATCCAAAGCGCTTTCTCAGGCGATATGACAGCACATCACCTTGAAGCCCTCATTACTGTCAATGTGAGATTGTAGTCTACCCTTCAGAATTGGGGTAACGGCAGGTGTAGGCGTTTCACTCTAACATATGCAGGTTGAAAATGGGTGATAAGTGACATGGAGCTGCTCAACACTATCATTTCAAAATGTGCCCTGGAACACGCATCTTACCATACCACTGTAGGATGTTTGTGTACACTTTTTTGGTCAGATCTCCTTCCCACCTGTGCAAGCCACAGTTTGTAAGAACATCATGTCCTCTCTATCATTGATTGTACCACTTCAATTAACTATATTTTCAATGGTAACTCATAGAGCACTATTATGATTCTGTTTTTAATTCACTTCTGAATGTAACAGCAACATGCATCTACCTAAACCACAATAGATGCAGATCGCTGCCAGTCCTGAAAGCAACAGGAGAAACTGAATACGCTACCAAAGGGGATTGGTGTTATTAGTGCCACATCTCTAACAGCCCGAGAGAAATCACCAATTTGAGTCAGCCCCCGTATGTATGTGCTGCTCCTATTTGAAGCTGATTGACGTCTCTTTATTAAGTGGCTTGACAATTGAAGAGTACAAATGCATTGGAAAATCCATACAGCTATAGCAAATGCAGGAGTGCCACTGTGTCTGCATTTCAAATGGCACCCTGTTCCCTATGTAGTGCACTGCTTTTGACCAGAGCCCTATGCGCCCTAGTCAAAAGTAGTGCACTATATAGTGAATAGGGTGTAATTTGGGATCTAACCTTGCCTGCTGCCTAGTTAATCAACAGCTGATTGGGGGAAATCGTAAAGCAGGTAAATGGGAAAGTCAGTCAAAGTAAATCATCTATTATTTGAATGTCTAGCTAAAACAGGAACTGGCAGGGAAAGAAGTTTGAGAGATGAGCTAAAAGTGTGGTCTTTATCAACCAGCCACGTAAGTGGCAAAAAAGGTTAGATTAGCTTCAACACAAAACACTGACATGCAGAAACATGTTTACAGAATCCTTACAGAACTGTTCATCCACAAACAGGCAGATGTGGTTCTTAATCCAGATCTTTAATCCAGATCTTTAATCCAACTCTTTAACATACTCAAGCTACATTACTGTGGAAGCAGCCATCACTGCCAGAATGTGTCGACACGGCCTATGCATGCCCTCCCATTCCGTGTAATCAACGTGGCAGCCCACTTCTTTGCACTCCTCTGTTTTCCCCCCTCGCTCTTCTAGATCTCCTAATCTCATGCTAGACTGCTATGACAGGTAGGTATTTGCAGTGGATTAAGGCTGTAATATTTTGGCATTAGCGTGAATTAATATCACAATGAATATGGAACATTTGGGTAATTACCAACTCTTATGCTTCCCATGCTGTTTCTAGGGACGTGTCAAAGGATTTACTTTTTTATTTATTTTAGAAAAATAAAAAAAAGATGTGTATGGCTGGGATGGGATTTTCCCTCAATTTATTATTTGTGATTATGCCAGTCCTACTCATAATCTCTTCTAGCCCCTATAAATTGGTTGAAAGCACGTATTATTATGGAGTAGTCCATGATGAAACAATTTTGCTCAATGCATGTAATTGTTTATAAATTAAATATTGACACAAGGCTTAAACACGGCTTGTCATACTCTGAGCAGAATTGGTCAGGACTGTGCATCATCCCCTTTCTCCTTTTGATGGGAGAGAGTATGAGGGAAATATCCTGTGGAAATATTTCATAACAAAGCAATCATTGCTGTTTGCACATGTGTGCATAGTGTGTGTGCGTGTACGTGTGTACGTGTGTACGTGTGACTTGACTTGGCATGAAAAACTTTCTCGGGCAAAAGCACCTTTCTCAGCACAAACACGTAGATAGATCAGTGTTGTGCCGTTTCAGTGCAGACATATTGGATAGAAAAAGAGGCGATGTGATACCTTGCTATTTCTGGGAAATCATTTTCAGCATGCATTTACATGCAAATGTTCCCCTTCCCAGCCACTCAGCAACACAGGAAATCATTGTCTCATCAGGTAAAAGATGGATTTCATCCCTAGGCCCTTGTTAAAGGAACCATCTGAATACACATGGCTTGTGTTGCTGTGCAGCACTGCTTCCTGGTTTAGATTACTCTGCTTCCTGGTTTAGACTGCTCTGCTTCCTGGTTTAGACTGCTCTGCTTCCTGGTTTAGACTACTCTGCTTCCTGGTTTAGACTACTTTTGGGCAGACATGGATATAGACAAGTGGCACTGTGTTATAGGGTATAAAGAGGACAGTTAGCATATATAGCACAGATCCAATGTAGCTTAAAGGTTGTCTCAAAGAAACATGTGGATGTTGTAATAATAATCCATGTCAATAATCATAATTATGACTCGCCATGTCAATAATACAGTAACAATGTACTGTATATCAACCAACAGGCTAGAGCTCTCATTTGACTTGGACACCAATTCAATTCAATAACTCAACAAACATTATTCGACAGATTCACAATTGTAACATATTGAATTATTCAGCAATGTTGTGTAGAGAGTTGCACCCTGGGAATTATTTGGTGACTTTCATGTTATCTTCAAGCTGTACACTTGTTCTGTAGTGGCAAACGGTGAACCCCCTCCGACCAGCCTGGTATCCTCCGACAGGGGAAATATAAACTTTTAGATTTAAAGGGGATAATCTATTCAATCAGTGCTCTCATACATGCATACTTATTAGTTGTAGATCAAAAGAATTACACTGACTCCTAAAGTTTATGGGATTATTTTATCCGTGGGCAAGACTTTTGTCAGCAGAGGATTGTGGGGATCTCAACTCAGCCTCAGAGGGCAACAATTGGATTTTGAGCAGAAAGTAGATTGCCTACAAAATCATATATACTGCTAAGAACTTTCCATTGAAATGCATTTTTCAATCCAGACTCTAGATCTGACAATATACAGAACCCTGTCAAAGGACTGAACAGTGCATTAACATGCAATATATGTAGAAACAGACTAGGAAGGGTTCATGTTTGTAACTTCTCCATTAAATTATGATTATTTCAAAAACTACACAACACTTTGTCCTTGGGTTTTCTTATTGTCTACAATGTTTGCTGTGATTAGTCATTGTGATTAGTAATTGTTAGTGATGTTAGTCACTGTTAGTGATGTTAGTCATTATGATTAGTCATTGTTAGTGATGTTAGTCATTTTTAGCAATGTTAGTCATTGTGATTAACTTCTTAGGGAGCGGCAGCTGAGGTGTCGGTTTTGGAGAGTCTGGCGTGCCCAAAGTAAAAGGCCTGCCACTCAGGCCCAGAAACTAGGATATGCACATAATTAGTACTATTGGATAGGAAACACTCTGAAGTTTCTAAGAGTGTTAAAATATTGTCTGTGAGTATAACAGAACTGATATAGCAGGCGAAAACCCGAGGAATTTCTGTCCTGGAAAAAGTGTTTTTGACACATTGCCTCATTTTGAACCCCTCCCTATTGAAAACAGACATATATGGGAGTAAGATTGCAGTACCTATTGCTTCCACTGGATGTCAACAGTCTCTAGACAGTGTTTGGTGATGTTAGGTTGCTCTGGATGGTAATAGAAGAAGAATTTCGAACTAGTCACC
>QNTS01000656.1:365507-437076 GCA_003317085.1 Hucho hucho
TATTTTGCTTCCTCTTTCAAAATAGCATTTGGTGAATCGTTGATAATTCCATAATTTGTAACGAGTTTCTGTAGAATTTCTATGTTGAAGATTCAAGAAACATTTTGTGCATTTTTCAAAATATTCCATCCAATTCGCTTTATTTTTGTAATACATTACACTTGATCTTTACTGAATAAGTACCTCCATTTCTTTTGTTTTTCCTCTAACCTATTTTGTGTCTCTATAGTACAGTTTCCATTACCATCTACCTCCACTGTTACTCCCGCTATTTCCTTTATTAGTCTAATCACTTTTGACAAAACTGCTTTTGTTTTAATGATGACAATTGTATTGAATGGCCTCTAAAAGTACATTTGAAAGTGTCCCATACAATAGGGGGATCTGCTGTACCTGTGTTGTACAAAAAAAAAAATATAGATATTATTTTGTCTTAGTTAAGAACAAATTGTCATCCAATAGGCTTGGATAAAATGTCTAATATCCCCGTCCATGTGGAAATTCTGTAATAGTTATATGGAGGCCATTTAGATGGTGGTCCGATCGCATTCAGTCTCTTATTAACACTTTTTTTTTACTTTTGATGCCAGCAAGAGGGAGACTAGGAAGTAATCAAGACGGCTAGCTTGATTAAGCCTCCTCCATGTATATCTCACTAGGTCAGGGTTTTTCATCCTCCGTATATCCACTAGTTCTAATGTATCCATGATATTTGTGATTAGTCATTGTTAGTGATGTTAGTCATTGTTAGTGATGTTAGTCATTTAGATTTTCAAGCTGAGAATCTGTGGCAAATAATCACATGCAGCAAACTCTCTATTTAATGTTGGTTGAATTAGCTAGTGATGTTTTAATGGATTTGAATGTCAACTATGCCAAAAGAAAAATATGTTTATCAAAGTATTTCTGCAGTAAACTCTCACCAGAGGAGCACTCACTAATTTACATCAGGGCTGACATTATATTCATTATCACCAGGGTTGTGAGTAACTGATTACATGTCATTTTAACGAAAAAAACTGTCATCATTTACTTCAATGTTCCCTCTAAACTGCACGCCACGCACTTCCTCCAGGACTGCCACTCAGAAGAAATGTCATGCCGCGCATAGACTCAAGAGATTGAACTTTAGTTTGCACTACATAGATAAACATATATGTGATCGAATCAACATTATATTAACCCCTTTTCAATGCAACCATCCAAAACAAATTTAACTTTGCAAGAATGAGTCTGAATTTGATGTAGGTTGAGCCAGAGCGCAATAGTGGTGAGGGTAGCCCACCAGCAGTCTTTTCAGATCAGAGTGCGCACATTTGTTGATATTCTTTGCTATTTAGCGAGTTATTAGCCCAGTTGTAAATAATTATAGGTCAGCAATGGGGAGTTACTGCTTCTTGCAAGAGCACAAAATGTGTAGGCTGTATTTGAAAGCGAGTCAGGTGAAAAGCTTATATCTTAATTAAAGAGGCAGTGTTGTAGATTGAGACAGGATTGAATATGAAAATATGCAGAGGAGTAGTATACAGATATGGCAGCTCTGCTTCTAGCGCCTTAGAAACTTTGCAGTATTTAGTTTTTTTTGTGTGTTATTTCTTACATTAGTAGCCCAGAACATTTTTTTGTGTTGTTACATACAGCCGGAAATAACTTTTGGATATCAAAGCAGCTGTATTTCACCAGCATTATGACCAGGAATACTTTCTCGAATTAGGTCCTTTGTTTGCTCCCCCCAAGGCAATTTAAATTATCCCAGAGACTGCTCCAAGATGCCGCCGGCGAGGAAGAGGTATTCAGAGTCGACTTCTAGTCCGACTCAGGAGGTGGACACACCATTCCCCGCTTCTGAGTATATTACTCGCTAATGTTCAGTCTCTGGACAATAAAGTAGACGAGCACAGGGCGAGGATCTCCTTCCAGAGAGACATCAAGGACTGTAACATAGTCTGTTTCACGGAATCATGGCTCTCTCCGGATATACCGTCCCCGTCCATACAGCCAGCTGTGTTCTCAGTACATCGCACAGACAGGAATAAAGAACAAGGGCGGTGGTGTATGTTTCATGATTAACCACTCATGGTGTGATTGTGACAACGTACAGAAACTTAGGTCCTTTTGTTCACCAAAACTAGAATGTCTCACAATGAAATGCCGACCATATTACCTGCTAAGAGAATACTCTTCGGTTATAGTCACAGCCGTGTAGCTGGAGATTTTAACAAATCAAATTTGAGGAAAATGCTGCCGAAGTTCTATCAACATTGTGAACATAGCACTCGCGCTGGGAAAACATATGACCACTGCTATTCTCTCTTCCGGGAAGTAACCTACTCATCCCTTATTATCACAATACCAAAAGCTATTCAGGATAAAAAAATATGGGGGTTGGGGGGCCTTGAGCGGAGCATGGAGGGGCCTCAAGCAGAGATTATTTTTTTTTTTAAGTATTACTAGTATATAGAGTACAATTCAAAAGTTTGGACACAGCGACTCATTACAGGGTTTTTCATTTTTTTACTATTTTCTACATTGTAGAATAATAGCGAAGACACCAACACTATGAAATAACACATATGGAATCATGTAGTAGCCAAAAAAGTTCAAAACAAATCAAATTATATTTTATATTTGAGATTCTTCAAAGTAGCCACGCTCTGCCTTGATGAGGGTGGCTACTAGGGACGGCAGGTAGCCTAGTGGCTAGAGCGTTGGGCCAGTAACCGAACTGACAAGTTAAAAATCCCACTGTTCCTAGGCTGTCATTGAAAATAAGAATTTGTTCTTAACTTTCTTGCCTAGTTAAAATAATAAAAAAAAAAATAAAAAAAGACAGCTTTGCACACTCTTGGCATTCTCTCAACCAGCTTAACGAAGTAGTCACCTGGAATGCATTTCAATTAACAGGTGTGCTTTGTTAAAATGTAATTTATGGAATTTATTTTCTTCTTAAGTGTTTGAGCCAGTCAGTTGTGTTGTGACAAGTTAGGGGTGGTAAACAGAAGATAACCCTACTTGGTCAAATACCAAGTCCATATTATGACAAGAACAGCTCAAATAATCAAAATGAAACGACAGTCCATCATTACTTTAAGACATGAAGGTCAGTCAACACAGAACATTTCAAGAACTTTGAAAGTTCCTTCAAGTGCAGTCGCAAAAACCTTCAAGCGCAATGATGAAACTGGCTCTCATGAGGACCGCCACAGGAAAGGAAGACCCAGAGTTAACTCTGCTGCAGAGGATAAGTTCATTAGAGTTACCAGCCTCAGAAATTGCAGCCCAAATAAACGCTTCACAGAGTTCAAGTAACAGACACATCTCAACATCAACTGTTCAGAGGACACTGCATGAATCAGGCCTTCATGTTTGAAATGCTGAAAAGAAACCACTACTAAATGACACCAATAATAAGAAGATGCTTGCTTGGGCCAAGAAACACAAGCAATGGACATCAGATCGGTGGAAATATGTCCTGATGAGTCTAAATTTGAGATTTTGGCACATCTCACATCTCTTTGTGAGACGCAGAGTAGGTGAACGGATGTGGTTCCCACAATGAAGCATGGAGGAGAAGGTGAGATGGTGTGGGGGTGCTTTGCTGGTGACCGTGTCTGTGATTTATTTAGAATTCAAGGCACACTTAACCAGCATGGCTACCACAGAATTCTGCATTGATACGCCATGCCATCTGCACTTAGTGGGATTATCATTTGTTTGTTTTTCAGCAGGACAATGACCAAACACAACTCAAGGCTGTGTAAGGGCAATTTGACCAAGAAGGAGAGTGATGGAGTGCTGCATCAGATGGCCTGGCTTCCACAATCACCCGACTTCAACCCAATAGAGATGGTTTGGGATGAGTTGGACCGCAGAGTAAAGGAAAAGTAGCTAACAAGTGCTCAGCATATGTGGGAACTCCTTCAAGACTGTTGGAAAAGCATTCCAGGGGAAGCTGGTTGAGAGAATGACAAGAGTGTGCAAAGCTGTCATGAAGGCAAAGGGTGGCTACTTTGAAGAATATAAAATATAACATATATTTGTATATTGGTTACTACATGATTCCATATGTGTTATTTCATAGTTTTGATGTCTTCACTATTATTCTACAATGTAGAAAAAAGTATTAGAAAAACCCTTGAGTGAGTAGGGTTGTCCAAACCTTTGACTGGGAATGTAAACTACCGTTCAAAAGTTTGGGGTCACTTAGAAATGTCCTATACACCATTCTTGCGTGTTCAGTAAGTAAAAAATATTTGAATGAGAAATGTCCTTGTTTTTTAAAGAAAATAATATTTTTGTCCATTAAAATAACATCAAATTGATCAGAAATACAGTGTAGACATCGTTAATGTTGTAAATGACTATTGTAGCTGGAAACGGCTTATTTTTTATGGAATATCTACATAGGCTTACAGAGGCCCATTATCAGCAACCATCACTCCTGTGTTCCAATGGCACATTGTGGTAGCTAATCCAAGTTTATCATTTTAAAAGGATAATTTATCATCAGAAAACCCTTTTGCAATTATGTTAGCACAGATGAAAACTATTGTTCTGATTTTAAGAAGCAATAAAACTGGCCTTCTATGGACTAGTTGAGTATCTGGAGCATCAGCAATTGTGGGTTCGATTACAGGATCAAAATGGCTGGAAACAAAGCACTTTCTTTTGAAACTCGTCAGTTTATTCTTGTTCTGAGAAATGAAGGCTATTCCATGCGAGAAATTGCCAAGAAACTGAAGATCTCGTACAACCCTACAATAGGACAAGTACATTAGAGTGTCTAGTTTAGAAACAGACGCCTCACAAGTCCTCAACTGGCAGCTTCATTAAATAGTACCTGCAAAACACCAGTCTCAATGTCAACAGTGAAGTGGTGACTCCGGGATGCTGGCCTTCTAGGCAGAGTTCCTCTGTCCAGTGTCTGTGTTCTTTTGCCCATCTTAATCTTTTCTTTTTATTGGCCAGTCTGAGATATGGCTTTTTCTTTTCAACTCTGCCTAGAAGGCCAGCATCCTGGAGTCGCCTCTTCGCTGTTGACATTGAGACTATTTTTTATCTGTCTTTTTTATCTTTCTACACTGTATTTGATTTTCTTTCAAAAACAAGGACATTTCTAATTGACCACAAACTTTTGAACGGTAGTGTATGTATATATATATATATATATATATATATATATATATATATATATATATATATATATTTATGTTTTTTTTTGCCTAGCTCATGAGCCCCCTTGATCCTTGATGATGTGAAGCCTGAGGCAATTGCCTCTTCTGCCAAATATTAAGTCCTGCACTGTTCTCACACACCACACGCCATTCAGACATATACAAATGGAGATTCTCCCCACTCTCTAGCCCAACATGGCTACCACCAGCCTGCGGTGGGTAGAGCTTTCATTTTCCTGCCTGTCCACTGTGCTGTGCTGTTGACTGAGAAGGGAGAATAAGCACTCACTCGGCTCCTATCTGCTAGTGTCTAGAGCAGATTCAAATCCTCTGGCTGTATCCCCCCAGGACTCTGTGAGCTCAGCCCAGGGCAGGGCTTCGTCTCTGGAGCTTCAGTCTAGACATGCCTCCTGGAGCGGAGCCCTATCTGACAGTCAACAATGAAATGGGGAGAAAAGGAGAGAGAACGAGAGATTCCTCTTCTAGCAGTATCTGTATCTATGTACATGTACAGTAAATTCGGGAAAGTATTCAGACCCCTTGACTTTTTCCACATTTCGTTACGTTATAGCCTCATTATAAAATTTATTAAATTGTTATTTTTCCACATCAATCTTTACACGATACCACACAATGACAAAAATAAAACAAGTTCTATTTTTTTTCCTAATGTCATAAAAATGTAAAACTGAAATATCACATTTACTTAAGTATTCAGACACTTTACTCAGTACTTTGTTAAAGCACCTTTGAAAGCAATTACAGCCTCAAGTTTTCTTGGGTAGGATGCTACAAGCATGGCACACCTGTATTTGGGGAGTTTCTTCCATTCTCCTCTGCAGATCCTCTCAAGCTCTCAGGTTAGATGGGGAGTGCCGCTGCACAGCTATTCTCCAGAGATGTTCGATCAGGTTCAAGTCCAGGCTCTGGCTGGCCCACTCAAGGACATTCAGAGACTTGTCCTGAAGCCATTCCTGCGTTGTCTTGACTGTGTGCTTTGGGTCGTTGTCCTGTTGGAAGATGAACCTTCGCCCTAGTCTGAGATCCTGAGTGCTTTGGAGCAGGTTTTCATCAAGGATCTCTCTGTACTTTGCTCCATTCATCTTTCCCTCGATCCTGTCTAGCCCAGGCCGCTGAAAAACATCCCCACAGCGTGATGCTGCAACCACCATGCTTCACTATAGAGATTGTGCCTGGTTTCCTCCAGACGTGAGGCTTGGCATTCAGGTTAAAGAGTTAAATCTTAGGATGTCCCAAGTGACGCAGTGGTCTAACGCACTGCATCGCAGTGCTATAGACGTCACTACAGACCTGGGTTCGATTCCGGGCTATGTCGATCCCGGGCTGTGTAATTTCGGATATCCATCCATAATAGGAACCCATCTTTACGATGACCACACTTACACATTACCTACATTATGTCGCATTCAAGACATTCTGATACTTTCCAAGTGGGATACTCGGACCTCGTCTTTCTGCAACAAGTTTCCAAATCTGACATTTATTTGTTCCGAGTTGGCTTGAATGCGGAGTTACACATCATGCTCTCTCATGCACGCTCACACACACATTCACACACACACACCCTCCCAAGATCAATATAACTTAACCATTCCAATGATACAGGAGGGGAAGGTAGAGAGTGAGAGTATGGCTCCAGGAAGAGAAGGAGATTATGGCTCCAGGAAGAGAGGGAGAGTATGGCTCCAGGAAGAGAGGGGGAGTATGGCTGCAGGAAGAGAGAGCGAGTATGGCTCCAGGAAGAGAAGGAGATTATGGCTCCAGGAAGATAGGGAGATTATGGCTCCAGGAAGAGATGGAGATTTTGGCTCCAGGAAGAGAGGGAGTGTATGGCTCCAGAAAGAGAGAGAGAATAGGGCGCCAGGAAGTGCGAGAGAGTATGGTTCCAGGAAGAGAGGGAGTGTATTTCAGGTGGAAATCAGCTTCTTCCATGTTTTATGGGCTTGATGGGTTAACCAAAGATCTCTAACTTTACTTGTTGTCTATACGTTTAAATGTAGGCTATTGTGTTTTTCCTTATCAATCCCTACAGGACATTTTAATTTGAGTCTAATTAGTCAGGACCTGGGCATGTAAGTGAACTGAATGTTGAAGCCTATTACCAAACGGTAATAATACACCTTCTGTACTGTGTCTGTCTGCCACATCAAAAACAGGGAAGTATTTTTTCTCTTTTGCGACCCGATGTCCTTGTAACACAGAGGACAATTTGTGATTCAATTCATATCTAAATCTTGGGTAGACATATCACAATTAGCGAAGATGAATAGCCCAAATGTTAATGGAATTCCTCGTCCTGCTTGTTGACAGCAACACGGGAGCCAGACAGTTGTTGTATTTTTCCTGTTCCTACGTTTGAGCTTCCTCACATCAGTATCAAAGGCAAAGTGCAAATCATTACACAGGTAAAAAATTACTACCTCATGAATCAACACAAATAAAACCTACATTCAGAGAGAGTCTAGTTTCTCTTTTCAAAGTCAACCCCCAATCAATGGGTCTATTCGAAATGGATATGAGAAAACAACATTTAGGAATTCGTAGAATGCATAGATTTTTTATATAGATGTGTAAGCCCGCCTTGCAAGCTATCACATCCATGTATCTTAATAAGCAGACTAGTGCTGAGAATTAAGCACTGCATCTGTTGCAGTTCATGTTTGTATCTGTCATCCTTTCCTAAGATGTGAAATGCATTATCATTGCTTGCCTTCATAGAACATAGTGTCACATATTAATGCAGGAAAAACTGCATGAACACAAATACACTCGCACGCACACACTTATACACACACATACGCACACACAAACACACACACACAAACCCACAAATAAAAACTGCACATCAGCAAAATACGCAGATGCATGCTGTCAAAATATAAATCAACAATCACTGCACTACATAAACACAAGTGCCAGACCAGCAGAAAAGAAGACAGGAATATATGAACATGAGTATGCAAGTTCCAGAGCTGCAACTCAGTCTTGATTTGAGTCTGAGTGCCAGAACAGAACTGGGGGTAAAACAATCTGTCTATAAATGTACTGAGGGGAAATTGCACCATTGGTGGAGGTAGAGTAGAAAAATAGTTTTACGGTAGACCAGAAGTCCAGAAGTATCTGAGAATCATAGTCAAAAATTTTGGGGGAAATAATGTGAGAAAAAAACTATACGATGAATACAATCACAAGTCATTACAAATATAAAATATTATAGTAACAAATAGTAGTCCTAGAATGGTAGAATTATGAATATTATTAGGAAGAAAATAAATTTATAAAAACATTATCCTGAACAACAGCAATCTGAGCAAAATCCCAAAAGAGACAGCAGAGTTGTCAGTAGGAAGGTGGTGTCATCCTCCACTGGCTAGCTGGTTGGAAATTCAGACTCATGGTCAATTAAGCTTAAAACACCATCATTCCAGTTGTCCAAAGCTGCACTTACTCTAACAGTATTGTGTGCTAATGTGATGCACTATTGTGTTAGCCCACTGAGCTTGTTCTCAGGCAAGTTTAGCTAGCTAGTTAGCTTGTCCAAAACAACATTGACAAGAAAATCAACATCACTTGCAGACTTAACTATCAATTGGGGATTTTTATCATACGAGAGGTTTAGGGATATGCAACAGTCCGTATGTAGCGTACCACATAATATGCATGTTTATGCTTGACACAATGTGTATCATCAAGAGAGTACAGTTGTTATATTTACATGAAATACACACACTGTTGCTTTCATCCCTTCTCCCTGATTGATATCCCCAGCAAACCGGATTCCAGCGATGGCCTCCATATTATGTTTTATTTACAGCTCTCGCACCCCCAACTCCCCTGTCAGGAGGAGAGGGGAGCAATGGAAAGAGGGAACCAGAAAAAGAAATCCATTGACTTGAATTCCGGGGGGCTGTTATTTTTAGCCAAAGCAGAAATAATTACCCAAGCAACGTCTAACAAAATTGTTCAGGCTCGGCTAGGCAATTAGGCCAGGCAGAGTGGCTAATGGAGAGAGAATTACACAGACCTTTCCCCCATTAGCCCCCGTGTACACCAGGACATTTACTGGGAGTACGGGCGAGCCATGACTTCCAAACGAGATTTTCTCTCTCTCTCTCTCTCTCTCTCTCTCTCTCTCTCTCTCTCTCTCTCTCTCTCTCTCTCTCTCTCTCTCCCTCTCCCAACACCCACTGGCCAAATCCTTTGTTAAGGGCTATTCCACAGTAACAGAGTGATGCTGTGATTCAGATTTTTCACTTTAAAATGTATGCCAAACACAAACCACTGATTGCAAAGTTAACCGCACAACTCTATCCACGGACAACTTTTAACTGTTTCCACAGATTTTTGCTTTACAAAAACACATTTACTTGAAGAACAGTGCAGATGCAAAGTTTGGTAACAGAATGACGGCACCAACAGCACAAACTGCAATTCTGCTATCAAACTTTGCATCTGCACTGTTTTCCAAGTACCTTATCAGATCAATAACCTGATGGCAACCTTTTGCAGCATGCAGTGACATTTCATTTATGTGACGACTGTTTTTGTATTCAACTTCTTCATTAGGAAACTCACAAGAGATCATAGTCACAAACAGATTATTATACCAGAAGCACATTTCAATAAGCTTTTGTAGTCATTGTGCGGTAGATGTTGTGCAGTAGAATGGGCTAACAAGATCACATCCTGAGGTGAGTATAAACTGATGAGGTGAGCATATGTATATATCAAATTGATCAGAAATACAGTGTAGACATTGCTAATGTTGAAAATGACTATTGTAGCTGGAAACGGCAGATTTTTTGTGGAATGTCTACATAGGCGTACAGAGGCCCATTATCAGCAACTTTCTTCTGAAACTCATCAGTCTATTCTTGTTCTGAGAATTGAAGGCCATTCCATGCAAGAAATTGCCAAGAAACGGAATATCTCGTACAACGCTATGTACTACTCCCTTCACAGAACAGAGCAAACTGTCTCTAACCAGAATAGAAAGAGGAATGGGAGGCCCCAGTGCACAACTGAGCAAGAGGACAAGTACATTAGAGTGTCTGGTTTGAGAAACAGATGCCTCACAAGTCCTCAACCGGCAGCTTCATTAAATAGTACCCGCAAAACACCAGTCTCAAAGTCAACAGCGAAAAGGCGACTCTGGGATGCTGGCCTTTTGTGCAGAGTTGCAAAGAAAAACAAAAGATTAAGATGGGAAAAAGAACACAGACACTGGACAGAGGAACTCTGCCTAGAAGGCCAGCATCAACTGTGCACCTGATGCTGACCTCCCACTCGTTCTTCTATTCTGGTTATTCTGGTTAGAGCCAGTTTGCTCTTTTCTGTGAAGGGAGAAGTACACAGCGTTGTACGAGATCTTCAGTTTCTTGGCAATTTCTTGCATGGAATTATCTTTATTTCTCAGAACAAGAATAGACTGACAAGTTTCAGAAGAAAGTTCTTTGTTTCTGGCCATTTTGAGCCTGTAATCGAACCCACACATGCTGATGCTGCAGATAATACTTTTCTAATGATCAATCATCCTTTTAAAATGATAAACCTGGATTAGCTACCACAACGTGCCATTGGAACACAGGATTCAGACACTGTAATAATGGGCCTTTGTTGATAATGGGCCTCTGTACGCCTATGTAGATATTCCATTAATAATCAGTCGTTTTCAGCTACAATGGTCATTTACAGCATTAACAATGTCTACACTGTATTTCTGATCAACTTGATGTTATTTTAATGGACAGAAAATATGCTTTCCTTTCATAAACAAGGACATTTCTAAGTGACCTCAAACTTTTGAATGGTAGTGTATATTAAAGATAAAGATTGGCAGAAAGGAACTGGCATAAATAGAAAAATATACCAGTTTCGTCTGAGGACAAAAATGTTGACAGCTGCAAAATAAATGGGAGGAGATTTTCGATGTACCAATTCCATGGCATATGGTGCTGTGAAGAGACAGAATCAATAGAACATTTATTCTGGTATTGCCCCTATGTAGCTTGTCTGATCACAGGTTCAGTAATGGTTAAAAAATTACAACATGCACGTAAATGTAACCTTACACATAGCAGTGTTGGGCAATTTGGAAAGCCTTAGTCAGTCAATCAAGATGCACCTGAGCTCAATTTTGAGTTTCATAGAAAAGGCTCTGAATACTTATTTAAATAATGCAGTCTGTTTAAAAAATTGTAAAAAATTGTTTTCACATTGTCATTATGGGGTATTTTGTGTAGATTACTGAGGATTTTTTTTATTCCATTTTAGAATATGGCTGTAACGTAACAAAATTTGGAAAAAGTCAAGGGATCTGAATACTTTCCGAATGCACTGTATATTTACATTTGCATAATTTGTTACAATATTTCAGACATTGTAATACAAAACAAAACATATGTTTGTGTCACAATTCAACTGGTTAAGGTTAATTTTGACATTTATAAAGATAAAAAATTACCATTTAGGGACAACCTGCAAATATGCAATCCTAAAGAACTATGCCTTCTGCTGACATTTGACAAACATTCCAAGTGGACAAAACATTTGTTACGATAGATTTTGTTTAAGAAATCCAAAATGGAGGATGTAACATTAATAACAGTAGTTTTTTCTCTGTAAAGTAATAATGGAAATTACAATCTTCTAATTATTGTTTTTGTATTCAGCCAAGCCTTTTCTTTGAAATGGCAATCCATGTTTTGACCTAAGACTTATAAACTCAGACGTTTGCTAATATGTTCAGTCTCCCCAACAACCTTTCATGTAACTGCCATAACACTTCTTATTTGCTTAATTTTTCCAACATGTTCATATTTACAAGTCTGTTTTTTGGGGGTATTAACTCCCCCAAAGGGGTACTATAAACACGTTTCAAAAGTGTAATTCATATGTTGTTTGTCCATTCTGTCAGACATTAAAGTTGTGATTTTGCGTGCAAATGTTAAGTCCATAATGCTGGAATTGCTCGTATCTGTATCAGTCAAAGAGTCAAAGAAGAAACCTGACAATTGGTATCTTCTGGAAGCGTGTACACATGCCGTAAACATCCATGCAAAGAAAGCTTTTCTATTGACGCTCCCAGTCCCATTCATGCTCTCCCTCTCTCTCTCTCACACACACACACACACACACACACACACACACACACACACACACACACACACACACACACACACACACACACACACACACACACACACACACACACACACACACACACACACACACACACACACACACACACACAGCTTAACAAAATATAAAAGGCACAAAAGAAAAAGTATTAAAAAGGCTAAAGTTATTTTCCCCTTTTATAATATGAAAAAAAGCTGAGATTTCCATTCCAACATTAATTTGGAATGGAATTTTCAATGTCTCCTGCCATTAAAACCTGTCAAATCAAGTGTGACACTGAGGGAGAGAGCGAAGCCATAGAAATATTTAAATAATCTTTCAAATCTTTCAAGATCTGCCTTGCTAAGTCCTGCTTCACCAGCTGACGACTTTGACAATTCATTTGTGTCTTACAGATTATTCCATCAGCCACATCTAACCCCGGTACACACCCACACACAGACATGCCCACAGACATAGGCCAAGTATGCAGAAAGGTTATATATTCTCTGAGCTTCTCAAGATTTCTTGACAGTAAAAGGACCTGTTTCTATGTGCTTTGTTCGGCAAATGTGTCCATCATGTTGGCTCCCTCTGCCCATCACCAGAAGAGCTCTCTCTCCATAGACTTGTTGCTATCTCCCGTGAGTTCATCCCGCCCATCTTTTTTAGCTTCATTAAAAGGATTCAGATAACTCGTCTCCAGGACAGTGGAGCATTAGCCTACGACCTGCCAAGGTACAAGCAATTAAGAAGACAGCGCACAAGTCTGTCAAGAAGAAACACAAAAGCTCAAGACACCTAACCCACTTAAAGGCTTAAACTCTTTTTAATAAAGAAAGTTCTGTAAACTGTCAAAAATTATAATAGCCCTGGCTACATTGGGTAATTGCAATTAGAGTAGGTAAAGTTGGATAGTTCCTCCCCTACTCTTCCCCCCTGATAAATCTTAACACGCTTTCTCCATCACATCAAACACCATTCATCCAGCTTTTTGGCAGGCCCGTTGACGTCAAATGTGTTACAGAATACACAGAGTGATTTTTCTCTGATAATGGCCAACAATTTCTAAAATTTTTTCCAGGTAGAAATAGGGAGATTTGCAGGGGATGTGACCTCCCCTCCTGCCGTTGTAATAACAACATATGTCTGTCTCAGTCATATCCATTTGTTTCATGTAGAAACAGAAGTTATAAAAGCCCTTTGACAGTAAGTGGTGGATCTGAACCTGCGCCACGTATTTCATGTTAAATGAAAGCTCATCCAGTTCTAAACACTGCATATCTTCTTGTGCTTTCTGTAGCACTCATTTTCCAAAGAAAATTAGGCAAATTGAAGTACAAAATGCATTAACCTTGTCGGCTTTAATGGATGAAAGGTCTGATAATTATGGTGTGCAGAACTGAAATAAATGTGTCGGCCTCGTTTGATGTCTTATCAGAGCTGAGGCTTTGGCGATAAAGTTCGACATGCAATTGATACTGATCAAGCCAGTCAAACTTGCTATTTTGGTGAGCTAAAACCATCTCTGGATAATCACGGCCTATACTCTCTTCTCCATCCTTCTCCATCAGGGCTGTTTTCCTCTATTTACTCTTGGCTTTATCAGAAAACTCTGGCTTGTGTTTGTCTAATGGGTTTTTACAATTTATGTGCATTATTTGGTGGAACTGCCCTAAAGGACATCCGTTGGAACATTAGCATCACTAAAGCCTGCTTTTTCACCATATCTATGAATCCACATCCAAGTGGAAAGATGCATGGTGTACGGACAAAAGGAATTCTAAAGCAATGTCTATAATGTTGGGGTAACAACATTGTCAAATGCAGTACATTCATTGACCTAACCTCCATTCTAGCCTCTACCTTTGGAACTTTGCCATCTACAGCACCAGTCAAAAGTTTGGACTTACCTACTTTTTCCAGGGTTTTTCTTTATTTTTTCTATTTTATACATTGTAGAATAATAGTGAAGACATCAAAACTATGAAATAACGTATGCGGAATCATGTAGTAACCAAAAAAGTGTTAAACAAATCAAATTCAATTTATATTTGAGATTCTTCAAAGTAGCCAACCTTTGCCTTGATGACAGCTTTGCAAACTCTTGGCATTCTCTCAACCAGTTTCATGAGGTAGTCACCTGGAATGCATTTCAAATTACAGGTGTGCCTTGTAATTGGACATTTTGGGTTTGAGACAATCAGTTGTCATGTGACAAAGTAGGGGTGGTATACAGAAGATAGCCCTATTTGGTAAAAGACCAAGCCCACATTATGGCAAGAATAGCTCAAATAAGCAAAAAGAAACAACAGTCCATCATTACTTTAGGCCATCAAGGTCAGTCAATATGGAACATTTTAAAATTCTTAATATGCTGTCTCAAAAACCATCAAGCGCTATGATGAAACTGGCTCTCATGAGGACTGCCACAGGAAAGGAAGACCCAGAGTTAAATAGATAAGTTCATTAGAGTTACCAGCCTTAGATATTGCAGCCCAAATAAACGCTTCACAGAGTTCAAGTAACAGACACATCTCAACATCAAATGTTCAGAGGAGACTGTGTGAATCAGGCCTTCATGGTCAAATTGCTGCAAAGAAACCCCTACTAAAGGACACCAATAATAAGAAAGGACTTGCTTTGGCCAAGAAACATGAGCAATGGCTATCAGACCGGTGGAAATCTATCCTTTGGTCTGATGAGTCTAAATTTGAGATCTTTGGTTCCAAACGACGTGTCTTTGTGAGACGCAGAGTAGGTGAACGGATGATCTATGAATGTGTGGTTCCCACCATGAAGCATGGAGGAAGAGGTGTGATGGGTACTTTGCTGGTGACCGTGTCTGTGATTTATTTAGAATTCAAGGCACACCTAACCAGCATGGCTACCACAGCATTCTGCTACGATACACCATCTCACCTGGTTTCGCTTAGTGGGACTGTCATTTGTTTTTCAACAGGGCAATGACCCAAAACACACCTCCAGGCTGTGTAAGGGCTATTTAACCAAGAAGGAGAGTGATGGAGTGCTGCATCAGATGACCTGGCCTCCACAATCACCCAAGCTCAACCCAATTGAGATGGTTTGGGATGAGTTGGACAACTTTGGAAGATTGCTTGGGGTCATTGTTCATTTGGAAGACCCATTGAGTGAAGGAAAAGCAGCCAACAAGTGCTCAATATACAGTTGAAGTCTGAAGTTTACATACACCTTAGCCAAATATATTTAAACTCAGTTTTTCACAATTCCTGACATTTAATCCTAGTAAACATTCCCTGTCTTAGGTCAGTTAGGATCACCACTTTATTTTAAGAATGTGAAATGTCAAAATAATAGTAGAGAGAATGATTTAATTCAGCTTTTCTTTCATCACATTCCCAGTGGGTCAGAAGTTTACATACACTCAATTAGTATTCGGTAGCATTGCCTTTAAATTGTTTAACTTGGGTCAAACGTTTGGAAAGCCTTCCACACTCTTCCCACAATAAGTTGGGTGGATTTTGGCCCATTCCTCCTGACAGAGCTGGTGTAACTGAGTCAGGTTTGTAGGCCTCTTTTCTCGCACACGCTTTTTCAGTTCTGCCGACAAATGTTCTATAGGATTGAGGTCAGAGCTTTGTGATGGCCACTCCAATACCTTGACTTTGTTGTCCTTAAGCCATTTTTCCACAACTTTGGAAGATTGCTTGGGGTCATTGTTCATTTGGAAGACCCATTGTGACCAAGCTTTAACTTCCTGACTGATGTCTTGAGATGTTGCTTCAATATATCCACATAATTTTCCTCCCTCATGATGCCATCTATTTTGTGAAGTGCACCAGTCCCTCCTGCAGCAAAGCACCCCCACAACATGATGCTGCCACCCCGTGCTTCACGATTGGGATGGTGTTCTTCAGCTTGCAAGTCTCCCCCTTTTTCCTCCAAATATAACGATGGTCATTATGGCCAAAAATTTCTATTTTTGTTTCATCAGACCAGAGGACATTTCTCCAAAAAGTACGATCTTTGTTCCCATAGGCAGTTGCAAACCGTAGTCTGGCTTTTTTATGGCGGTTTTTCCACTGGAATTGTGATATAGTGAATTTTAAGTGAAATAATCTGTCTGTCAACAATTGTTGGAAAAATTACCTGTGTCATGCATAAAGTACATGTCCTAACCGACTTGCCAGACCTATAGTTTGTTAACAAGACATTTGTGGAGTGGTTGAAAAACGAGTTTGAATGACTCCAACCTAAGTGTATGTAAACTTCAACTGTATGTGGGAACTCCTTCAAGACTGCTTAAAAAGCATTACTCATGAAGCTGGTTGAGAGAATGCCAAGTGTGTACAAAGCTGTCATCAAGGCAAAAGGTGGCGACTTTTAAGAATCAAAAATATAAAATATATATTGATTTGTTTAAAACTTTTTGGGTTACTCCATGATTCCGTGTTATTTCATAGTTTTGATGTCTTTACTATTATGCTACAATATAGAAAATAGTAAATAATTAAGAAAAGATGGATTATCTGTCTAATGTGTTGTTTAGCTTATGTTTGTCTCATAAAGTAGTTCTGGATTTTATTAGCTAATTTACTCAGCATTGAAAAGGCTAAAAAGACAATAAATCAAGATGGAATTGATTTGCCTCTCTTCCTCTAGGGGTAAATTTAAGGGATCAGTGAATCAAATCATTAAAATAAAATCCCACTATCCCTTTTCTCTTTTGCCATGCGTGAAGGAAGGAGTTAATTACTTTCAGGGCAAGTATCGGGCAACTCAAATGCTTCTTCCAGACCCAAGTATCTGTAGCCTGTTTCCACATGGATACCATTTATTTGATAAGCAAATGACATGAAACCAGAAATTAATCATGTATAACATGAATAATAAACTAGCGTGTGCTCAGAGTCATCACCAAAAATTGTATCAACCCCCTGAATATAATAATAACAATATGCATAACACTTCACCATAATAATAAAATATTATGAATTCGTTATTCATCATTCTGTGGCTACCGTTTGTCACGTAACGTCTCATTAACGACCTGTACAGTGGCCAATTCATTATCTAGTAAAAACAACATTTGATGGCAAGAAAAATATATGTGGCTGCCATGTTTATGTACATCAGCACTACTACGTTGGAGACATTTTGTATTTCCAACAGCAGACATTTTGTATTTCCAACAGCATTTATGTTTATTGACTTCTCACACAGATGGTCTACAGCTTTAATGCAACCTCAATCTTTTTTTTTCTTCACATTAGAACCTATAATCCTCTTGATATCTTCATAGTCACACAATTAGCTCCACCTGTCCTCCCGCAGGCTGTTCTGATGTAATATTAGACGCCAGTGATGTGGTTCAGAAGGTCACTTTATTCTATCTCAAAAGGTCCCCTTCCATTTTGACTGGAACTGCTTTTGGTGACTCCCAAGGGACCGTAGCTGTATAAGTGTGAGTTACATCCGAGCTAGGCTGTCACCAATGTGATCCCTGTCATTATGCAGCCGGCAAAGTGGCGAAGCACCTCAATAAAGACAAAGGATAGCGGTGGTAACAAGGCATGTTCAATTTTGCATGCATTCTCTTTCAAGTGTGCAAGATAAAAAAGAAAGCCTCTCATGTTTTGATGTGTTCATTGTATGAAGAGAATTGGCTAGGTATGCTGGGGGCACTAGGGGAGCGGTGGCTTAGGAGAAATTGGGGAATAAAGGACAGGGATGCCATGCCTGAATGTAATGTGTCAGAGGGAACCAGACTGCCTTGATCTTGCTCTGTGTCTTTGAAACGTTCTTGGGGAAATGGGGGCGATGACAATGAAGGCCTCAATGCAGATTGAAGCCTATTCTACCGCTGAGTGTCTCTCGCACTCCCTACCTGAAACCACCCTGGCACAGGCTTGCATCCCAGTTGCTGAATCGTTAGCCTGAGTTATTTGGCATCTTGCATTGGGTTTGCATCATCTTCCTGTCCCTTTCTAGTTTTCGTTCAGTCTCTCTTTCTTACTGGCATGTATATTACATTCATCAACTTCTCTTAGCGCCAGTCTCTGTTCTGATCACAAAGGAAACTCTTGGGACTTGGGAGATGGGCCTAATGTTCCTTTCAAAGTAAAAGGTCACCTTGCCTTCAGTAGACACTCTACAATAGGACCCCCTTCCCAATCAGAAAATACTTTGTGAAATAAGTGCACTTCCTTCTTCTTTTCCAAAGACCTATCCCAACATATTCGTAATGTCACACGTTGTTGAATGAAAACGACTGATAAAGCACATCAAGTCAATTTTTGCCATTCTGTTTCCTAAAACATGGCACTTACATGTTTCCTTTATCTAAATACAGTAGGACTAGTGGCGATTTTAGCATGTAAATCTTGGTGGGGCAAACAAAACAAAATTCACTACACAACACATCACTAAACAATACATGAATTGTACTATAATGGTGACAAACAGTGCCCACAAACTGTTAGGGCCTACAGCAGAGTCCCAACAGCAGTCCCAAAATCTTTGCTTTTAAATTGTTATTTAAACTTTATTTAACTAGGCACTGCTACACCTGGCGATCAGCAGAACCTTATCATTCAGCCTCATTTATTGCCTTTTAAAAAAACATAGCTGATATGGCTGACTTGCTTAACAAATAAATGTGGTTTCTACTGACAAACTATGACATAAGGAGACGACAAGCAGATAAGAGGCAATCCGTAATTTTGATTGACATTAATGAGCAAGCTAGAAAGGACATAGTCAATATAACTATTTGTTCAGCACTTTTGAAATGTACAGCGACAGAATTCAGAACATGGGCCATTCTTACAGTTCTCCCTGTATATCAAGTCAGAACTGTAGGATAAATGAAGGTGGCATATAAGCAGACAATGGAATCTCTTACAATATTCGATGATTACATTTCTCAAAAACAGGTTATAGGCTACATGCGCACCACCAAGTCAGAACAGTAGGTGAAATTAAGAGGGGAAAATAGACCAAATTATTAGGGTGAGGCACATGGGCTACTGACAGCTTACTACACAACATACACTTAGTATTACTTTCTTAGCTACAGTATACATATCTCCCAGGCATATTACATAATTTCTTCAGCAGCATACAATACATTTTTGGACTCACCTTGTTGTGCTATGCTCACTTGAACAGGAAGGTGGCATGGTGGTCCTTCATGGGCAAATTTTGTCATCAAATTTCATCATCAAATTCTGCCATTCTCTTGATTTATTGTGCTTTCAAGACACCTGGGAACTCGGAAAATAACAAGGTCAAATCATGATGATGTCAGTGATCTTCAGGTCGTAGCTGTAGAAACAGGTCCGAGTTCCGGATTTGCAATTCAGAGTTGGATGCCCGTTCAAGGCGCATTTTCCCAGTCTGAGCCAATTTTTCCTGAGTTCTCAGTTGTCTTGAACTCACTGAAGTCATTTTCACAGTTCCGAGTTAACAGTTGTTTTGAGTGCGGCACAAATCCTGCTTCACTGACAGCACGGCCCATGTTATAATTTTAAGCTTGGAAAAGATACCCTTAATCCCAGACTTGGGACCATACAGCCACTCCTGAATAGCAGGCTAGTGATTGCTTTGCAATACTTGCAGTTAGTCACTGATTCCTTCCAAACCACTCATTGTTGAATTTGCGATTTCCAACTTGTTGTGTAATATTTCTGAAGTCCAATGGCTGATAAGCACCGATATGTTTTATATATAATTTCTCTTCATTGTTTCTCTTATGACAAGGATTAAAAAGGATTTTCCAGTAGATTGTCGACTTGATTCACGGTGATGACTGCTAGCTAAGAATTCTACATGATCAGTCCAATCAAAGCTACTGTAGATATAACGTGATTTGACGTAATTTTATCTGTGGCAAATGACCTTCAGCCTTCTTTAATGGGCACTTCTAATGTAACTCTATGGCAGCACCCAAGGGGCTTGAATTTTCAAGCTCCACCCTTAGACTTGGCAGTGACGTATTGTACCCATGAGTGACAATCACTGCGCAACTAGAGAACATTACCAACACCTACACTCTGTATTTTCCACTGGCTGCCCCACCACTACAAAAAGCACTGAGCTAGGCTGAAACACCTGCATTTTGGAGCAGACTTACTCAAGAAAGCAAAAAAGCGGCTTTAATAACTCACAATTATTTTTTACTCACAATTTACAAATTGATATGTGACACGTATTAATGCCAAAATTACATGCAAAACAGGCAAGCTTTTTGCTAAAGATGTGGGGCTGAATGACATGTTGCCACTGAGTAAGACCTACGTCAATTCTGAAAAAATTTACTAATCTTACCAAGTGTACTAATATAAGATAAATCATGAAGGTGATTTAAGTCACATAAGGAGACTTACTGAAAAATAAAATCACTTAAAAAAAAATTGGGGGGGTGAGTTTGTAGTTGGGCCTGCATCCACGTGGGCCTGCATCCAATAATATCTATCAAATCAAATCAAATTGTATTGGTCAAATCACATTGTGTTGGTTGCATGCACATATTTAGCACACGTTATTGCAAGAGTAGTGAAATGCAATATCAGCACTGCTCAGATCCCAACCTTATTGTATAATGTATTAAATATTTTTTTTCCTCACCAATCTACATACAATACCCTACCATGACAAAACAAAGACAGGTTTTTAGAAATTTTTGCAAATGTATTAAAAATAAAAAACAGAAATACCTTATTTACATTAATATTCAGACATTTTTCTATGGGACTCAAAATTGAGCTCAGGTGCATCCTGTTTCCATTGATCATGCTTGAGATGCTTCTACAACTTGATTGGACATGATTTGGAAAGACACACCTGTCTATATAAGGTCCCACTGTTGACAGTGCTTGAAAGTGCAAAAACCATGCCTTGAGGTAGAAGGAACTGTCCGTAGAGCTCAGAGACAGGATTGTGTTGAGGCACAGATCTGGGGAAGGGTACCAAAACATTTCTGCAGCATTGAAGTTCCCCAAGAACACAGTGGCAACCATTATTCTTAAATGGAAGATTTGGAACCACCAAAATCTTCCTAGAGCTGGCTTCCCGGCCAAACTGAGCAATCGGGGGAGAAGTGCCTTGGTCAGGTAGGTGACCAAGAACCCGATGGTCATTCTGACAAAGGTCCAGAGTTCCACTGTGTAGATGGGAGACCCTTCCAGAAGGACAACCATCTCTGCAGCACTCCAAAAATCAGGCCTTTATGGCAGAGTGGCTAGACGGAAGCCACTCCTCAATAGAAGGCACATGACAGCCCCCTTGGAGTTTGCCAAAAGACACCTAAAGAAACAAGATTCTCTGGTCTGATGAAACCAAGATTGAACTATTTGGCCTGAATGCCAAGCGTCAAGTCTGGAGGAAACCTGGCACCATCCCTACAGTGAAGCATGGTGGTGGCAGTATCACGTTGTGGGAATGTTTTTCAGCGTCAGGGACTGGGAGACTAGTTAGGATTGAGGAAAAGATCAATGGAGCAACGCACAGAGAGATCCTTGATGAAAACCTGCTCCGGAGCGCTCAGGACCTCAGACTGGGGCGAACGTACACCTTCCAACAGGACAACGACACTAAGCACACAGCCAAGACACATCAGGAGTTGCTTCGGGATAAGTCTCGAAGTGTCCCACTTGAGTGTCCCAGCCAGAGCCCGGATTTGAACCCAATCGACCTGTATATAGCTGTGCAGCGATGCTCCCCATCTTACCTGACAGAGATTAAGAAGGATCTGCAGAGAAGAATGGGAGAAACACCCCAAATACACATGTGCCAAGCTTGTAGCTTCATACCCAAGAGGAATTGAGGCTGTAATCACTGTCAAAGGTGCTTCAACTAAGTACTGAGGAAAGGGTCTGAATACTTATGTAAATGTGATATTTCCATTATTATTATTTTTTGTAAATTTGGAAACATTTCTAAAAACCTGTGCTTTTCGTTAAGGGGGGGAAAACAGTTTAGTCCATTTCAGAATAAGGCTGTAACATAACAAAATGTGGAAAAAGTAAAGGGGTCTGAATACTTTCCGAAGGCACTGTATCTCCTTTACAGTTGTTAGTATACTACCTCTCCTTTACAGTTGTTAGTATACTACCTCTCCTTTACAGTTGTTCGTATTCTACCTCTCCTTTACAGTTGTTAGTACACTACTTCTCCTTTACAGTTGTTAGTATACTACCGCTCCTTTACTGTCGTTAGTATACTACTCCTCCTTTACAGCTGTTAGTTTACTATATCCCCTTTACAGTTGTTAGTATACTACCTCTCATTTACAGTTGTTTGTTTACTACCTCTCCTTTACAGTTGTTAGTTTACTACCAGTCCTTTACAGTTGTTAGTGTTCTACCTATCCTTTAGATGTTAGTATACTACCACTCCTTTACAGTTGTTAGTATGCTACCACTCCTTTACAGTTGTTAGTATGCTACCACTCCTTTACAGTTGTTAGTATTCTACCTATCCTTTACAGTTGTTAGTATACTACCTCTCCTTTACTGTTGTTAGTATACCTTTCCTTTGTTGTCATTATCAGTGACAGAGGCCATCAGAGCACCTGCCAGGAGACTGGGATTCCTTTAACGGCTGCTTTCAACCCTTCTCTAGCAGCTGCCAGAGAGCCCCTCACTCTCACTCATTCAGTGTGCACTTAGACATGGGAATTGTCAGGAGCCCATGATAGGTAAGGTTGCACCAAATGTGCGTAAGGCCACAATAAACTGGAGTGAAAAATGCTGCTTTAGAGCCACCATGAATCTAGATAGCAGACCAGAGTAAAATATTAGACTGAATTGCAATACATTTTGTTCAAAGCATGGAGATAAATTAATGTTTGGGAGCTATAGAGTTGTTTGATGTTAACCGAGATGAGTCTTTTTGAAAAAACAATGAGAATAATTTTTGTAAAAATGAAATAGAATGAACAAGGAAAGTGATAGGAGTAAAATGTCCACAAACGGGGGTAAATAATTCATTTGAAAGCTAGGGTAAGATACAGGTTAGTGTTTTTTGTCATGCATCTTGTTCTGGAGGCAGCTCTGCAGACTGGTCACTAGCTGGCACAAAAAAAAAAAGATTTTAAATGTAACCCTAACAACCCTAAACTTAACCACACTGCTAACACTAATGACTAACCCTAAATCTAACCTTAAATTAAGATCAAAAGCAACTGTCTTATCTAAGGGGATATGGCCGGTTCTGCCTCCAGGACAAGACTCATGACAATAAACAGCAAGACAGGATAAACAGGCCAGAATGTCTGTTGATGACTGTCTCTATACTTTCTGTTGACGACTGGCTCTACTCTCTCTGTTGATGATGACTCTACACTCTCTGTTGATGACTGTCTCTACTCTCTCTGTTGATGACTGTCTCTATTGTCTCTGTTGATGACTGTCTCTACTCTCTGTTGATGACTGGCTCTACAGGCCAGAATGTCTATTGATGACTGGCTCTACTCTCTCTTTCAAATAGCATGATCAAAGGCACAAGCCAACCGTCTGACAGGAAAAAATTCATGGAGAGAAAATCTATTTGCTTGTTTACGCATTGCTGTCTCAAATATGCCTTTCATATGCTCAAATGTACCATAATCCAGTGTGGACACAGTCCTCACAATGATGAGTAGCAATAATGAATAACAGATTTTTCTTGGACTTGATTGTTGTTTCTGAGATGAGAATGCCAAACAGAAAATGTTATTTTATGCCCACCATTCCAATTATTTGTCAAGGTAAAAGGCAATTACACAGTACTATAAGGAAACAGTGATCAAAAGTGGACTGAAGTAGTAGACATCCTCCCCCTCCTTTGGCTGGAAACTTTTTAGTTTTTTCAAAATTGCCGTTTTTTTCTTATTATTTTCTTGACTACATAATGTGGAACATAGCTGTTTTCACATAAGTTGACACTGGAACGGTGCTGGAGATAATTAATATGAGGTTGGAAAGCGGTCATGTGCCACTTTAACCTGTTATTACACATGTATCACTTGTGAAAATGTCACTTGTGAAAATGTCACTTGTAACAGGACTGCTGAACACTGCATACAGTGTGCATTCAGAAAGTGTTTTTTGCTGACATGGTTTTACTCATATTTTATTTTCTAAGATTGACTATGAGGTGAATGACTAGGAGATTTCCACTATACTCATGGCTCCTCTCTTGAGAACATCTGACTTTGAACCACTTAATTTTAATGTTAGCCAGTATTTAGTGCAGTGGATGGACATGGCTCACTATCTGGTGGCATTGGATTATTTCTGGATGGAGGACCGGCACGTGCTGGTCATATATGCACATATGCTATGGCTTGGAGGAATAGAGACAGACTGACATTAATGTCCATAGTCCATAAATAATGAGAGACAGCTGCTCCTGCCGTATCTGGCTATCAGCTGTGAATGGTTTAATGTGGGTACACATAGACAGATGCAAATACATGCACCTCTACACACAAGTGAGAGTTATCATGCTAATGTTTTCCTTTCTCACATATATACAGTATACATACTATACACACACAAGGACAGGAACACCACAAGACTGTGTTGGCTTGGAGTTTATACAGGTACAGTTTGTTCACCAAACACACACACACATGCACGCAAACACACACACACATGCACGCACGCACGCACACCCACGTCTGCAGCTAATACAGATATTTATTACCTTCACCATGTGAGCATAGTTCACCAAACAACCTCACTTCACCTCCCTTTGACCTCCTCCTCCTCTCTTTGACCTCCTCCTCTCTTTGTCCTCCTCCTCCTCTCTTTGACGTCCTCTTCCTCTCTTTGACCTCCTCTTCCTCTCTTTGTCCTCCTCCTCCTCTCTTTGACCTCCTCTTCCTCTCTTTGTCCTCCTCCTCCTCTCTTTGACCTCCTCTTCCTCTCTTTGACCTCCTCTTCCTCTCTTTGTCCTCCTCTCCCTCTCTTTGACCTCCTCTCCCTCTCTTTGACCTCCTCTTCCTCTCTTTGACCTCCTCATCCTCTCTTTGACCTCCTCTTCCTCTCTTTGACCTCATCGTCCTCTCTTTGACCTCCTCCCTCTCTCTTTGACCTCCTCCTTTCTTTGACCTCCTCTCTAAAACGACCCAAGTAACTGATATGATATCATGTGTGTGTGATGCGGGTTACAGTATCAATATGTCAGACTGGTTTAATCTGGTGTCGTCTGTGCACCCACGAGACTGTGTTAGCCCGCTGAATCTTCAGGTCTCGGACAAGGTTAATCACCATGCAGGCATAGTTCACCAATCCTCTGCCCCACGCACGCATGCACACACACACACGCACGCACACGCACACGCACAAACACACACACACACAGTCAAGGCAATATCGTCGGGCATGAATCATTCTTAATCCTTGCTGAAAATGATCCAAATAAATGTCAACATTAACTAACCTTCATGAGCAAACACAAATTAACACCTGATCAATGTCATCAGTCATCCAACCGACCTTTGGATTATTTGTTTAGAGACACAATGACATTTTATCATCTCTAATTGCTTTGCTCTCATTGTATTTTGTTATTAACCAGCATTTACAAGAGGATGGTGTCCAAACATCTTGGATACTACGGTCGCAATAACAGTATTTGAAATGTTTAGTCCTTTTTCGTAATCAAGACCGTAGAATTGCTGTTATCTAATGTAATCTAAATGTGAATCTCTCTACATGTATCATCATCCGTTATGTATATGTTATACATTTTTTATGTGTGTGATATTGATATAAAGTAGTAACAAATGTCTGTGTAATATTTATACACAGTTACATTTGTAGTGTATTTGAGGTTTAAAAAGGCCTCTGAAGTTTATAATTTTCACTTTGAAATTTCAGACTTGATTTTCCCTACAAATGTCCATTAATTATAATCTGGCACTGAGGGCAAGGAAGTAAACAAGTTAGCGCCACACAGTGTGGCAGATCCCACCGGTGTAGTTGCATAAAGCGTGCATCACTGCTCTACTTCCCGGTCTAATTTCCTCCAGCTCCTGGGGCCCGCTTTCCTTCTCCTTCACACATGCTTTTGTTTTCATGTCAGGATAGTGTCTCCGTAACTGTGTCATGTGTCTTTCTTAGTGTGTGTGTGTGTGTGTGTGTGTGTGTGTGTGTGTGTGTGTGTGTGTGTGTGTGTGTGTGTGTGTGTGTGTGTGTGTGTGTGTGTGTGTGTGTGTGTGTGTGTGTGTGTGTGTGTGTGTGTGTGTGTGTGTGTGTGTGTGCCTGTATGTCTGTCTGCAGGACTTGGACTAAGAACTTCATCTGAAGAATAACCCAAGATTCAACAGTAGATCCACGTCTAGAAACAATACATGGAACTGTGCCGGCATGCGGAGGCCATATTTGGTATTGGTGTGAGGAGGGAGTGGTGTAAGGAGGGAGTGGTGTGAGTGTGCATGCTCCTCATGTTCTACAATAGTCACTATAGACACTCAGCCCTGTGCATGTAGGAGGGTGAGCTGATTCCAAACCTGTGCATGTAGGAGGGTAATCTGATTCCAGACCTGTGCATGTAGGTAGGGAAGCTGATTGGAGACCTGTGCATGCAGTAGGTAAACTGATTCCAGACCTGTGAATGTAGGTATTCTACCTCTTGAGGAGAGCTGGAAGACAGACGGAGACTAATGCATTTCGAACAGCATATAATGATTGTGTGTACTGCGTAGCTCAGCACATGTTTTGATTCTGCTCAGTACGTTTTATTTCAGTTGGAATGGGTGCAGGAAATTAACATTGTCTGGATGACGATAGCCATAGACTAGAAATGAGACTTTTCACTGGTTAGTTATGTGGGAGTGTCTAGGACCACCTCCCCTGTTCATGTATAAACCTGTGTGAATCGCACTCCAGAGTCCGTATCTGCGTGGACTCTAGCTATCTATCACACACACTCCCCTATGTACAACATGCTCAGCATCTCAAATCTCTGCCCTCGCAGGGATTGTATTCAAATGAAGCACAATAAGAGGGAAGGTGAAAGAGCCTTGCCGTGTGATTCAAAATGACAGAACCCAATTGATTTTCTATCCCTTTGATTAATTTATCTTCCCCTTGTTGTGCATTAGAAAATTGCTGAATGGCATTCAGTCGGATTAAAACCGCAAACCGTACTTTTCATAATTTGACAGGTAATTGGCATGAGGTAGACTTCTAAATGATTGCACATTACAAGATTTTTTCGAAGACACACACGAGCATACACACACACATACACACACACACACACACACACATACACAAACAAACACACAGAGAAAGAGAAAGAAAGAGAGTAACAGGTATATAATCATGTACATATCAAAAACAGCTGTAGACCTACATGTGAACAACAACATTATATTCCCAATATACTCAACGTACTGTCCTTTTTACAGTCAGTTGCATAGTAAGAACAGACGTGTAAACAACTAAACACAACAATGGACAACCAAACAGTTGACAGTGGATAAAGATTTACTCATTCCTCATCAGTCCACACCAAAAAAGACAATAATTGACAACCTCTAAATTAATAAATAACTAAACATATTTACAATACTGTGGGAAGCATTACAGTCATTAATTGTGCATTAGAAAGACACCCCCTGCATGAAAATAATTATTTCACAACTGGTCAACAACTATTTTTACAGCATGCTTTAACCAGAATGCTTTTCTCCCTGTGCCCTTCCTGCGCACATATTAAATATTTAGATGAGTCGTTGTGTTGCAAGCCGAGTACGATGCAGATACGCGATATTACAATGATAACCTGCATCTAGTAAACATCCGCGAAGGTAGCCTCCTGCTTTCCACATTTCGACGTGTAATTTCTTATTCATCAGTTTGAATTTAGAAAAATATAACACGCACCAACTGTAGGCATCTTTTGGAGGTTTAATCATTCATGATGGGAAAATTGCTCCTTTATGTGCAATAAATATTGATTTAGAGCTCATACATAACTGAATGTGCAGAGACTTCTAGAGTCCCCACACCACCCACATTTTACTGCGTTGTTATCCACTGCTGTCTTTCACAGCTAACTTAGCATTGTTCATTTTCAGGAATTACCTCAAAAGGATTTATACACCTTTACACCCCCTCCTTCCTGGGCTAATGGAGTCCAAGACTCTCGCATGGGGAGCCTAAAATCTTCCTGCTCTATTTGAAAGTGTACTGAAATGGTGACAGGAAAATAGCTGCGAATGTGGGGTGCTGTGGCGTACTTTATTGTCATGTTTTACTTAGTCTTCAGGAAGGATCTTTCAAATACTATTTCAGACGGATGTAGTGCAATTCAGTGATTATTGATGCTAGTAGAATCTTAGAATACAGTTTCATTATGCCTAATTGAGCCTTTTATAAGGGTTTTATGAATGTTGCGTACAGAAGTGGGCCAACAGTAATGTGTTGCCCACTTGTACTCATACAGATGCACCAATGCACCAACATTTAGAAATGTCACACAGTCCATAATTGACTATATTCAAAGGTGAGACAAAGTGAGAGCATGGCTCTGTCTCGTCCGTTATCATCAGATCCGCTCCCAGGTGACTGGGCACCCCAGGATCCTGCTGTCATTTTTATTTGCTCTTTTTGTTGAGAGTTTGTCCTGCACGAGATGAGCGCCAATGAGGCGCAGCGGGTATGATGGATTCCCGCCCTGGCTCAAATGGGGACACTGTCATAGATTGGCACGGACATTGCAGTGAGCCTCAGAGGCCAAAGGAATACAAATCACTTACGTACTACCTCCAAATGGACCTATTGCTATGGATAACGCTTTTGAGTAACAGCTTAACAAAGTAAAAGTATGATTCTATCATATGTTAGGATCTTTACACCAGTCCTCTGCCTTGAATTAGTATCCAGTCCCGAACATTGGCTTCATCCCCCAGCGTTCTCCAGAGACTAAACAAACCGAAGCCAAGCTCGATTTTGAACATCAGAAGTTGGCATACAACCAAAGCACAGCAAAACACATAAAGAGAAGAACACTGTCAGTCTTGTTCTTTCACAAACACACCATCTATAAGATTCCCTACCTTTCCGTTGGTACATGGGTGCAGCACAAGGGCGTTTAGCAAAATAACAAAACGGTAAACATTACAGGTATCCAGTTTTCTAAGGCCTGAACAGTGAGGCATGGTTGATTTCGCAAAAGTTTCCAGCAGCGTTCTCATACTTCCTTTCGAGACAATCCCAAAAGAGCCACTGTTTCTCAATAAGCAGAGGTACCAGCTGATTGGCCAACCAGCACTGTTCGACAGCAATCACCTGTGCCCTGGCTGCCCAATTACCCACAAGTCCATGGGGTCCTTCGTTACCCAGAAGCCCCAGGGCTCCTGTGCCAATCTCTTAATGAGCAAGCCAGACCTTTTCCCAGTATGGGCCTGTAACACTTCAGCCTTGGACTGCACAACTTTACAAAACAAAGTAACTACTATATTCTGTTAGGAACTGAAAAGTAATATGATTTCACAAATCTTCCATTTCTGTGTCAAAAGTAAGTTTACCTCACAGTTTATTTCTTATTTTATTCACACTCTATCTTTACATTATTTTCTGTCTTGTAGTTAACATGAAGTAACCCGTTAAATTCAAATACTGTAGTTAATGTTCAAATATATTTAAAATGGATACTAACCCGAATCGATGGACTTGAGTGACATTGTTATAAATAAATACACTATTTTACCCATCTGTTGAATTATCAACTTTAGCAATAAACCGGAGAAAACACAAGACAGATATGAGCAGAGAGAGAGAAAAAGAGAGAGAGAGAGAGAGAGTAATAAGATAGGAAAAACAAATGGAAATATGTCATTTCCCAGCATGACTTGCATACAGTCACTCAAGTCTTGCATTATTTAGCATCATTTAAACTGCAACATGTCACACTCTCTTTAAGGACCAATCTACAGGCTCCGTGACAGATGCCCATGTCCACTGTGACCAGACTGTCAAACCTCATCGTTGTCTTGACAACAGTAATCACTACTGTGTAGCTACTGTCGCAAATTGTCTCATTGTGGTGCAGTTATGGCAAGGATGTTTTCATAGATTGTTGTCACAGATGTTGTATGTACCAATCCCACCATGGCTGCCTGCTGCAGGGCACAACATTGAGGAGCGCCAAGATAAACGTTCAGACCCAGATCTCACCCTGTTTACAGACTATCGTCATGGTTGTTGTATTTTGAAATGGCTGTGTCATCCAATGTCTTGTCAGTGTTACGGAGTGTTGAGAGTCGAAAAATGTGTGTCTCGGATCGGAACAGGCAGTCAATACAACAGACTCCCTCATTGCCCTTGCCCTCTATATGCAAAAGTAGAACCAAATGTCTAGCAATAAGTCCCCACGCCATATGCCACCATGCAGTGAGAGAAAGTACTGTTCAGAAAAGTGCAAAAAATGATAGCACGAGGAGAAGAAAGGAAGAGAGAAAGATAAGGGAAGAGAAATCAATGGAGGGGGGAGCTGGGGGGGGCATTGAAAGAGTGCAGCTTCACATGGAACACATTATCATCGCAGTACAAAAGGCCAAATATATTCAGTGCCTTTCAGTGCCACAAAGCTGATTAATGCAAGGTAGCCCCATTGTGAGGAAAATCTCTTCATGGCTGTAAAGCAAGTGATTTCATATCCTTAATTTAAGATTACACTGTAAGTGCATAATCAGCTGATGCTTAATCATAGGCATGGTGCCCTCCATGTTTCCAGCAACCTCCCTGCGCTCACAGCAGCAGACACAGGTTATGAAAACCACTGAAAAGCCTGCAAGAAATCTCTTCCAAAATAATCGCCTTAAACAGCCTCGTGAAGACCGTGGCAATACTAGGGGAGTGGACTGTTCAGATATTATGTTATTGCAGCGCCCTGTTTCTGAAGAGTGGAAAAGGGGAGAATTAGATTGGAAGAAGTAGAATGAGGCAAAAGAGGATGAGCTGGTGGTAATGCATCAATTCTGAGAAGGATTTTTAGAGTACATCTTTAGTTTATCGTTCATATACTGTAATCATATTACCAGGGGGCCATTGTAATGATCTTGTAATGGATGAAGATACATGCTTCTGATTCCAATGTAAGTGGATACGTGATAATTCATTTATTTTCTGTGAATCTGTAATATTAAAAAGAACAACTGTGTAAATCCCATACAGTCCTATGCCCTAGTTGTATAGTAGTTAATGTTCAAACTATCCCTCAAAAATTGTGAATTATTCATTTGCTGAGAGTTTGCATTGTAGTCATACAGTTTCAGGTAAACAGGGTGCAGCACACATACATGAACTCAACCAGCAAGGAACGGCTGGCTTCTCAAGCCATGTGAATATTTCAAGAAATGAGTTTCACTCCCAGGAAACATTAGCTCACATGGTTTATTTTTACCCACCAGGTCCTAAGAGGCCTAGGGAGAAATGTGTAAGTAGACATATGAAAACCAGTAGTCAGGTTTCCCGTGCTTTGGAGGAGGAAGAGGCGACCCAGCAGAGTGGGAGATAATGGAGAATTTATGTCCTCTCCCAAAGTTGGAGTTAATTCTCTTTAGCGCAACACTCAGGCGCTAACCTGCACAGAGTATGAAATCCGGACGTGCTCCAAACCAACAGATGCATAATTAATGAATGGAGCTTTCCACCTCACGGCTGGGCATAATTGCTCTTAGCACTGTTAATGTTTTATGATTTAATAGTGGCGGCATCCTAACATTTTGCTGAGATGCCTACCTTTGAATCTTTGAAAGTCACCGTTCGAAGCTTGTGTCCATAGAGGGTGGGAAATAAAAAGGAAAGCTCATGCTTCAGTGACAAACCAACATAGGCCTATTATACATTTTCTGCTTTGAAGAGCAGAGATGAAATGTGTTTTTAAGAACTTTGCTACTGGGACTCGACGGTCGTCTGGGGACACGCACGCACAGGAAAAGCTAACACAAAGCGTACGCATCAACCACCACTGCAACAATACAATGTTAAGTTGGAAGGAAAGAAATTCAACTACACTGATATTGTTTTTGTCATTAGCATCTATAAACTACATCAATGTAGTTGAGTTTCTTTCCCTCCAACTTGACACTTTTCTGTTGCGGTGGTGGTTGATGCGTACACTTTGTGGTATTCACATGAATCACTTCCGAGTCAGTCACTCATATGTGTCTTTAGCCTGCGCTGATTGGTCTATCTAATCAACTTCTCACTTGACTACAGCAACCAATCAGCAACCAGTCATGCCTTGGAGCTTCCAATTAAATTCTACTATTTTGCGGGCTAATGAGGGTGCACCCTTCCTATAGGTTAATTATGTTATTACTGGATTGTTGATGAGATTGTTTGATGAAATATGAGTGTAATAAAATACATGGCCAGCAACTGTATCTAAATCAGTTACAAAGATCACATCAGCTTGTATATATCAGCGCTGTCATAACAGAAATGTTAACACTGATATGAGGTGGCAAAATAGGTGCATGTAGGCTGGGGACAGGTTTGAAAAAGGCTTAGACACAGGTAAAAACGTGAGGGAGCCCATTCATTCCAAAATGTTATTTCTATGCAAATGAATTAGTGGCAAAATGGAGGTAGTGACTACACCCGCACGTTGCCATGGGGATGAGGATGACAATCTCATAACTAAAGGACAAAAAAAGAGGGATATTAAAGAAACAAAACGTTTTGGGAAGTTATTGGAAAAACGCCTCGGTTCTTTCTTCCTTATAGTGAACCAGAGAATAACAATTATAAAACTGCCCATTGTTTTATTTTTAAATGATTGCTATTGCTATTTCCTTTTTCCCTCAATGTAGAGTTCAAACATTTGAGTTGTGGCCCGCCTTTGAACCATTGCCAGAGCCCGTTGGTTGGGTGAGGCACTCTGGGTCACAGCTGCCAAATTCAGAGTATGAAAATTAAAATGAACTTGATTGCTGCCTAAAAATGTCTAATCTCATAAGAAGTCTGGATCCTGACTGGGGAGCGCTGGGGAGTGCTAAAACGCAAAACGACTTTAAAAGCTTTTTTCTATCTTAATGCTCTCAACATCCCTTTATCACAGCAAGTCCATGTGCCACTGGCTGCAAGAGTAACATGCATGCCCGATGGTCTGGCAGGAGAACCCAGTGGAACTATGGGGGGGAAACATGGGCAGCCCATTACATTATGTTGCACATTTTCACAGCATTCCCACTGAATAAAACAACACTAAATATTTAAACTCATGAATCTCCTCTGGAATAATTCAGCTTTTGTTTTTTACATGCTTTCCCTACTGTAGTTAATATTAAAGAACCAGTCAGAAACATCTGAATGGATAAAGCATTGTGCATGAAGGAGGGTCTCTTGGGCATGTTGGCCCACTAAACAACATAAAAATCAACTGCAGTGTATTCTACATACTCATGCAGGAATATACACATGTATACAGTATACTGTATGCACATGTAACAATGCAATATTTTGATCTGTATACTTATGTAAATAAGGTATTTCTGTTTTTTATTTTTATTACATTTGCTAAGATAAAATAAAAAATCTGTTTTCGCTTTGTCATTATGGGGTATTGTTTGTAGGTTGATGAGGAAAATAATAATTTCATCCATTTTAAAATAAGGCTGTAACATAACAAAATGTGGAAAATGTCAAGGGGTCTGAATACTTTCCGAATGCACTGTTTATAATGGATACACATGTAACCATGCATTCTAATATTTTGGTTATACAGTTGATGCACCAATGATCTCCTGAGATAAGCCTGGAAAAAATATGCGTATTGATATTTCAAAATTCAATCAATTATCTGTTATCTCACTCTAATCACTCATCCCACATGTTAATATTTTAATTACATAGTTTACAGTATAGAAATAAGCTACTGGGATTTAATGATTTTTTTACCAGCATACAAGATTCCAAAAACAAAGGTTGATACATACTGTATACGCTCTCAATTATTATTACATTCAGTTATTAATTTTAACCTTCCATTTGTCACATAACTCTTCCTAATGGGCTTATTTTATTTCTTTCTCCAGTGTCTCCTCCTTATGAACCCAAAGACAGTAACACAACGTTGAAAAACATTCTTGCCTAATTAGTGAACTTCAAAAATGAAAAATGGCTGCCAGAAGGGATTTTGTGTGATGAATGAATGGTTCAGGCTCCCTCTGGTAATGGCAGACAAACAACAGAACTGTATCATTGTCCTGTTTAATAGGGGCCAGGGTTGTTGTCCTGTTTTATATTGGCCAGTGTTTTTTCTTGTTTCATAGGGGTCAGTGTCGTTTTCCTGTTTCATAATGGCCAGTGTTGTTTTCCTGGTTAATAGGGGCCAGTGTTGTTTTCCTGTTTCACAGGGGTCAGTGTCATTGTCCTGTTTCATAGGGGTCAGTATCGTTGTCCTGTTTCATAGGGGCCAGTGTTGTTTTCCTATTTCAAAGGGGTCGGTGTCGTTGTTCTCCTGTTTCATAGGGGTCAGTGTTGTTTTCCTGTTTCATAGGGGTCAGTGTTGTTTACCTGTTTCATAGGTGCCAGTATCGGTTTTCTTTTTCATAGGTGTCAGTGTCATTGTCCTGTTTCATAGGGGTCACTGTCGCTGTCCTGTTTCATAGGGGTCAGTGTTGTTTTCCTGTTTCATAGGGGCCCGTGTTGTTTTCCTGTTTCATAGGGGCCAGAATCGTTGTCCTGTTTCATAGGGGCCAGTGTTGTTTTCCTGTTTCATAGGGGTCAGTGATGTTGTACTGTTTCATAGGGGCCAGTGTTGTTTTCCTGTTTCATAGGGGCCAGTGTTGTTTTCCTGTTTCATAGGGGCCAGTGTTGTTTTTCTTTTTGACAGGGGCCGGTGTTGTTTTCCTGTTCCATAGGAGTCAGTGTTGATTTACTGTATCATAGGGGCCAGTGTTTTTGTCCTGTTCACAGGGGCCGGTGTTGTTTTCCTGTTCCATAGCGGTCAGTGTCATTGTCCTGTTTCATAGGGGTCAGTATCGTTGTCCTGTTTCATAGGAGCCAGGGTTGTTTTCCTTTTTCATAAGGGTCGGTGTTGTTGTTATTTTTCATAGGTGTCTGTGTCATTGTCCTGTTTCAAAGGGGTCAGTGCCGTTGTCCTTTTTAATAGGGGTCAGTGTTGTTTTCCTATTTCATAGGGGTCAGTGTCATTGTCCTGTTTCATAAGGGTAGGTGGTGTTTTCCTGTTTCATAGGGGCCAGCGTTGTTTTCCTGTTTCACATGGGCCGGTGTTGTTTTCCTGTTCCACAGGGGTCAGTGTCATTGTCTTGTTTCATAGGGGTCAGTAATGTTTTCCTGGTTCATTGGGGCCAGTGTTGTTTTCTTGTTTCATAGGGGTCGGTGTTGTTTTCCTGTTTCATAGGGGTCACTGTCACGTCCTGTTTCATAGGGGTCAGTAATGTTTTCCTGGTTCATTGGGGCCAGTGTTGTTTTCTTGTTTCATAGGGGTCGGTGTTGTTCTGTTTCATTGGGGCCAGTGTTGTTTTTCTTTTTCATAGGTGTCACTGTCATTGTCCTGTTTCACAATGGTCAGTGTTGTTTTCCTGTTTCATAGGGGTCAGTGTTGTTTTCCTGTTTCATAGCGGCCAGTATTGTTTTCCTGTTTCATAGGGGCCAGTGTTGTTTTTCTTTTTGATAGGTGTCAGTGACGTTGTCCTTGTTTATAGGGGTCAGTGTCGTTGTCCTGTTTCATAGGGGTCACTGTCTTTTTCCTGTTTCATAGGCGTCGGTGTTGTTCTTTTTCATGGGGGCCTGTGTTGTTTTTATTTTCGTCGGTGTCAGTGTTCTATTTCAAAGGGGCATGTGTTGTTCTCCTGTTTCATAGGGGTCACTGTCGCTGTCCTGTTTCATAGCGGTCAGTGTTGTTTTCGTTTTTCATAGGCACCAGTATTGTTGTCCTTTTTCATAGGGGCCAGTGTTGTTTTCCGGTTTCATAGGGGTCGGTGTTGTTGTTCTGTTTCATAGGGGCCAGTGTTGTTTTTCTGTTTCATAGGTGTCTGTGTCGTTGTCCTGTTTCATAGTGGTCAGTGTTGTTTTCCTGTTTCTTAGGGGCCAGTGTTGTTTTCCTTTACAATAGGGGCCAGTGTTGTTTTTCTTTTTGATAGGTGTCAGTGCCGTTGTCCTTTTTTATAGGGGTCAGTGTCATTTTCCTGTTTCATAAGGGTAGGTGGTGTTTTCCTGTTTCATAGGGGCCAGTGTTGTTTTCCTGTTTCACAGGGGCCGGTGTTGTTTTCCTGTTTCATAGGGGTCGGTGTTGTTGTTCTGTTTCACAGGGGCCAGTGTTGTTTTTCATTTTCCACGGTGTCAGTGTCGTTGTCCTGTTTCATAGTGGTCACTGTCATTGTCCTGTTTCATAGGGGTCAGTGTCATTTTCCTGTTTCATAAGGGCCAGTGTTGTTTTCCTGTTTCATAGTGGCCAGTGTTGTTTTCCTGTTTCACAGGGGCCGGTGTTGTTTTCCTCTTCCATAAGGGGTCAGTGTCATTATCCTGTTTCATAGGGGTCAGTATCGTTGTCCTGTTTCATAAGGGCCTGGGTTGTTTTACTGTTTCATAGGGGTCACTTTCGCTGTTCTGTTTCATAGGCGTCAGTAATATTTTCCTGTTTCATAGGGGCCAGTATCATTGTCCTGTTTCATAGGGGTCACTGTCGTTGTCCTGTTTTATAGGGGTCATTGTTGTTTTCCTGTTTCATAGGAAAAGGGGTACGTTCAATGCCGTCGGGTGTACGCCAAATAAAATGTGATTCACATAAAAATAAAAAAAGGGCCACAAGGTCTTTCAAAAAAAATCTTCACATTAACCAACAGTCCATTTATATTTTCCATTGGGGCTATACAATTGGGTGAGTTTTTTTTTGCGCTTGAGTACCCTCGTTTCACTGCCAAAAATAAATTAAACCATTTAGTGTTCAGCGAAATAACAACACAATGTCAAATACAGGTAGCCTAGTCAAATAATTAACATCCAATCACATTAAGCCTTTCACTAAGTAGCAAAATGTAGCTGCTGCTCATTCTGTTTGCTTGAAAATTCATAAATGGTTAAAAAAAGTAATGTTTGCATCCATAGAGACACATAACAGCTCTACTGGTAGTACTGCTACTAGCATGCAGTACTACACCTGCACCTGTCGACGACACAAGTTGTTCTGCTTCCACGAGCACATCCAATGCTAGCATCAGTAAATCTACATTTGTTGTTAGCCCAGCTAGCATAACAGTTGTGAATATGATGCAGCCGAAGAGCTACTGCCCGCTTACCTGGGAAAACAGAAGAACAGACAGGGACATTGGACCATCGAAGAGGCGCAAATATGATCAGAACTACATTGATTTGGGGTTCACTTATATTGGGAGTAGTGCCTTTCGTCAGCCACAGTGTGTTATATGTGCAAAAGTACTATCTCACAACTCGATGAAACCTTCACTCTTGCGCAGACACTTAGAAACAAAACATGCCAATTTGAAAACAGGAGTTTTTTGAGCGAGAATTAAGAGGACTTTCGTGTATTAAGACATGTATAAAAGCAACAGATACCATTAATATGAAGGGGCTGGAAACATCTTATATGGTGAGCTACCGAGTGGATAGGACAGGCAAGCCCCATACTATTGTGGAGGACTTTATTCTTCCTGCTGCCCCGGATATGGCAGGTCAGACCAATCTTATTCCACGCTTTAAGATTGCTTCAATCACGTGGACTGGGATATGTTCTGCGTAGCGGCAGACAATAACATTGATGAATAGGCTGATTCAGTGAGCGAGTTTATTAGCAAGTGCATCGGTGATGTTGTACCCACTAACCTTCCGCAACCAGAAACCGTGGATTGATGGCAGCATTCGCACACAACAGAAAGCACAAACCACTGCTTTTAATCAGGGAAAGGCAACCGGAAACATGACTGAATACAAACAGTGTAGCTATTCCCTCCGCAAGGCAATCAAACAAGCTAAGCGTCAGTATAGAGACAAAGTAGAGTCGCAATTCAACGTCTCAGACACGAGAGGTATGTGGCAGGATCTACAGTCAATCACGGACTACAAAAAGAAAACCAGCCTCGTCGCAGACCACAATGTCTTGCTCCCAGACTAACTAAACAACTTCTTTGCTCGCTTTGAGGACAATACAGTGCCACCGACGCAGCCCACTGCCAAAACCTGCGGGCTCTCCTTCACCGCAGCCAACGTGAGTAAAACATTTAAACGTGTTAATCCTCCAAGGCTGCCGGCCCAGATGGCATCCCTGGCCGCGTACTCATAGCATGTGCAGATCAGCTGGCTTGTGTGTTTACGGACATATTCAATCAATCCTTATCCCAGTCTGCTGTTCCCACATGCTTCAAGAGGGCCACCATTGTTTCTGTTCCCAAGAAAGCTAAGGTAACTGAGCTAAATGACTATCTATATGTAGCATTCACTTCCGTCATCATGAAGTGCTTTGAGAGACTAGTCAAGGATCATATCACCTCCATCCTACCTGACACCCTAGACCCACTCCAATTGACTTACCGTCCCAATAGGTCCACAGACGACGCAATCGCAATCACACTGCACAATGCCATAACCCATTTGGACAAGAGGAAAACCTATGTAAGAATGCTGTTCATCGACTACAGCTCAGCATTTAACACCATAGTACCCTCCAAACTCGTCATTAAGCTCGAGACCCTAGGTCTCGACCCAGCCCTGTCCAACTGGGTCCCCAGGTGGTGAAGGTAGGAAACAACATCTCCACCCCGCTGATCCTCAACACTGGGGCCCCACAAGGGTGAGTTCTCAGCCCTCTCCTGTACTCCCTGTTCACCCATGACTGCGTGGCCAAGCACGCCTCCAACTCAATCATCAAGTTTGCAGACGACCCTACAGTGGTAGGCTTGATTACCAACAACGATAAGACGGCCTACTGGGAGGAGGTGAGGGCCCTCGGAGTGTGGTGTCAGGAAAATAACCTCTCACTCAACGTCAACAAAACAAAGGAGATGATCGTGGACTTCAGGAAACAGCAGAGGGAGCACCCCCCTATCCACATCGATGGGACAGTAGTGAAGAAGGTGGAAAGTTTTAAGTTCCTCGCCGTACACATCACGGACAAACTGAAATTGTCCACCCACACAGACAGCGTGGTGAAGAAGGCGCAACAGCGCCTCTTCAAACTCAGGAGGCTGAAGAAATTTGGCTTGTCACCAAAAACACTCACAAACTTTTACAGATGCACAATCGAGAGCATCCTGTCGGGCTGTATCACTGCCTAGTAGGCAACTGCTCCGACCTCAGGCTCTCCAGAGGGTAGTGAGGTCTGCACAACGCATCAACGGGGGTAAACTACCTGCCCTCCAGGACACCTACACCACCCGATGTCACAGGAAGGCCAAAACGATCATCAAGGACAACAACCACCCGAGCCACTGCCTGTTCACCCCGCTATCATCCAGAAGGCGAGGTCAGTACAGGTGCATCAAAGCTGGGACCGAGAGACTGAAAAACAGCTTCTATCTCAAGGACATCAGACTGTTAAACAGCCATCACTAACATTGAGTGGCTGCTGCTAACTTACTGACTGAAATCTCTAGCCACTTTAATAATTATAAATTTGATGTAATAAATGTATCACTAGCCACATTAAACAATGCCACTTTATATAATGTTGACATATCCTACATTACTCATCTCATATGTATATTCTGTACTCTATACCATCTACTGCATCTTGCATATGCCGTTCGGCCATCGCTCATCCATATATTTATATGTACATATTCTTATTCATTCCTTTATGCTTGTGTGTATAAGGTAGTTGTTGTGAAATTGTTAGACTACTTGTTAGATACTACTGCATGGTCTGAACTAGAAGCACAAAGCATTTCGCTACATTAACATCTGCTAACCATGTGTATGTGACAAATAAAATGTGATTTGACTTGATTTGACAATGCTGGGGGAAAAGGCCCAAAACACTATACAGACAATGCCTTCATATCAAACAACATTGTTTCACAACTCATCAGTGGCATGGCAGGATATGTTTTGAGTTAATTACTGCTTCACATACAAGCCAGTGAATTATATGTGTTACAGCTGGTCAACAGATGTGGCGGGTCTGGCACAGCTCCTGGTATATGTCCGTTACGTTTATGGGGGGTCAATTAACTCTTTAGGCATCATCAGCAGAGGTGACGGTTTAGGAGAGTCTGGCGTGCCCAAAGTAAAATGCCTGCCACTCAGGCCCAGAAAATAGGATATGCACATAATTAGTACTATTGGATAGGAAACACTCTGAAGTTTCTAAAAGTGTTAAAATAATGTATGTGAGTATAACAGAACTGATATAGCAGGCGAAAACAAAGGAAAATCCATCCGGATTTGCAGTTTTTTTTGTACATGACCTTTTTCTCCAGGCTGCCTATTGATTTCTATGTTATCTAGGACTGAGACTGCAGTACCTATGGCTTCCACTGGAAACACTCTGAAGTTTCTAAAAGTGTTAAAATAATAATGTATAACAGAACTGATATAGCAGGCGAAAACCCAAAGAAAATCCATCTGGATTTGCAGTTTTTTGCAGTTTTTTTTGTACATTACCTTTTTCTCCAGGCTGCCTATCGATTTCTATGTTATCTAGGACTGAGACTGCAGTACCTATGGCTTCCACTGGATGTCAACAGTCTTTAGACAGGGTTTGGAGGCTTTAGCACTGAACAGAACCGTACAGAAGAAGAATTACTGCAGGAAGTAGAAATGACAACAACTTTTTCCGGGCACGAGAACGTGAGCACGCCCCACTTTATTTTCCTTTCTTATCGTTCAGGCTATAATCCGGTTGAAATATCATAGGAAATGTGGTCCCTTCACTATTTCCTCTTCCTATCTGTTCTGCTTAGTGCTAGAGCCTCCAAACACTGTATAAAGACTGTTGACATCTAGTGGAAGCCATAGGTACTGCAGTCTCCCGACGCCACTTGGGTACACTACAGAATCCACCGAGAGGCTCTTGCTGCCAAGGGAATGCCTGACAGCTTGAAAGTTCCACGCCCTGATCTGTTTCACCTGTACCTATGATTGTCTCCAACCTCTCCAGGTGTCGCTTATTTTCCCCAGTGTATTTATCCCTGTGTTTCCTGTCTCTCTGTGCCAGTTCGTCTTGTATGTTTAGTCAAGTCAACCAGCGTGTTTTTCCCGTAATCCTTTTCTATTCTCTTTTTTATAGTCCTCCCGGTTCTGACCCCTGCCTGACTCTGGACTTCTTTCCTTTGACTGATTCTTCTTTGACTGATTCTGCCTACCCTTCGGTACCTATTGGACTCTGATCTAGTTTTGAAATTTTTGCCTGTCCACGACCATTCTCTTGCCTACCCCTTTGGATTAATAAACATTGTAAGACTCCAACCATCTGCCTCCTGTGTCTGCATCTGGGTCTCGCCTTGTGCCTTGATAGAAAGACGTTTTGGACACTACAGTGAAGGCCCCAGAGCACTTGTGTATTTTATGCACTATGCAATGATATGGGCACGAACATGTAAAGCTATTACAACATACAGAAGTGTGCTGGTTATCAAGGGGAAAAGTATTGACACCTTTTTTTTAATAGTGAGACGAGCTTAAAGTTTTCTTTACTGATCATAATTTTCACTTGTCTGACCGCTTGCATGATGACAAGTCTCGCACATGACTGGCCTATCTGGGTGATGTTTTTTCTCACCTGAATGATATGAATCTAGGATTACAGGGACTCTCCGCAACTATAATCAATGTGCGGGACAAAATTGAGGCTATGATTAAGAAGTTGGAGCTCTTCTCTGTCTGCATTAACAAGGACAACACACAGGTCTTTCGTCATTGTATGATTTTTTTGTGTGCAAATGACAAATGTGATATAGCTAAGCACCTGAGTGAGTTGGTTGCGCAATTACACAGGTATTTTCCCGAAACGGAAGACACAAACAACTGAATTCGTTATCCCTTTCATGCCCTGCCTCCAGTCCACTTACCGATATCTGAACAAGAGAGCCTCATTGAAATTGCAACATGTGGTTCTGTGAAAATTTTATTTAATTTAAGCCACTGCCAGATTTCTGGATAGGGCTGCGCTCAGAGTATTCTGCCTTGGCGAATCGTGCTGTTAAGACACTGATGTCCTTTGCAACCACATACCTATGTGAGGGTTGATTCTCGGCCCTCACTAGCCTGAAAACTAAATACAGGCACAGACTGTGTGTGGAAAATGATTTAAGACTGAGACTCTCTCCAATACTACCCAACATTGCAGAGTCATCCTTTCAAGTATACCCTTCTCATTAACCTGTGGTGAGTTCTTCACAATTTTCTATGAACTAATAAAGTTTTTTATGGAAGATGGTTAAGTAAAGAGCAAGATTATTGACTATTATTATATTATTATTTGTGCCCTGGTCCTATAGAGCTCTTTGTCACTTCCCACGAGCCGGGTTGTGACAAAAACTCACACTCATTCTTATGTTTAATTTATATATCGTATAGTGTGTGTGTGGCAGGCTTGAATGTTTGAAGGGGTATGGGACTATAAAAAGGGCTAGCAAGAAACATGATATAATACGTATAGAGAAAGACTATGCTTTGACCAGTCCAGTGAATACCTTAGAATGAATAAAGATACACTGCATTCATTAGCCATTTACCCATTGTTTCGCTGTGGCCAGTGGTCACACGCTGATCCCTAAATCAGGTAATAACTTCACAACCCTAATATCCTAGCACTTAGCCCATCTCACCACAACATATGGTAGGCTAATGACTGAACCAATGAATGCCCATTTGGCATTCAGCTTTAAGCGAGTTCAAAGGAACTACTCCATGGACACTCCATTGGAAATGCTATTTGTGGTGGCTGTAAAAGATAGTGAATCTCATTAAAAGTGGATGTCTGTGGTCAAACTCCTTTCCTTTCTTGCCAGTGTGGGCAGGTCATGGAAATGAACCAGCACACTGTGTTCAGTGCGTGGCACTCTGCATATTAATTCATCCCAACTCATTTACTAGGTTCTTCTATTCTGCTCACTTGTAGTTGATTATGTAGCACTCTCACTTCAGCGGACAGGGCCAATTTGCTCGAATTCACAGGCAATTCAGAGTGTATTTGTTTAGTTTTCCAGGAAGAGACTCTTCATGTATGCAAAGTCTGAACATGGCTTCCTCAGTCGCCGTGGCAGCGTTTACATTAACCAGCTGCACGGGAGAATGGGAATATTTGTGTTCCTCAACATCAGGGCCACAAGCACTTTGAGGACCGTATTTAAAAATATATATTTTTTATGCTAAAGGCCTCTAAAAGGCGTGATGGGCAAGTGGTGATCGCCTCCTCTGGTCTTCGGTGGCTCCGGGCGAGGCATCAATAAACAATGAGGATTGGATCAGATGAAAAGCTGGAGGACTTCTTCATTAACTATCTGTGAAATCCTGTCTCGTTGTCAGTCTCCACTTCCCTTTTGATCACAAACGAGTCCCCCCGTCTCTGGGTATTTCAGTCCAGCAGGCTCGGTCAGTGATCTTTCTCTTACCGTCTTTCAAGTCTCAAGTGTACATGTCTCCTTCTCTACGTGTCACCTCCAGTAATTTCCAGGCTTTTTCAACTTGTCCTCTTAATTACCTGGTATAGGCTCGCATAATCAAAAGAGCAATGTCTGAGAGAGTAAAAGAGAGTACAACCTGAACATGCGAAACATGAATTACCGGAATGTATGGGAGTCTTTAACAGGTGACATCTTGATGCCAATTAAACGGGGTGAAAACGGTGTCCATGTTCATCCCTGCACAGGGAATAATTTGAAGTGTTCCTCCTTACCTTTAGGAGATGTGCTATGACTTTTCTCTGATATGACATATCAGACAATGTACATCTCCTCTCAAACCTTCATCGTCATACGTGAATGTCAATCTCACCATAGTGTGCAGATGTACAAGCTGTATGACAATCTAATGGTTCTATTCAAATCAAAGGTAGACAGATTTGAAGTAACCTTCTGTTTGTACATGGATTATTTTCAAGGTAAATGTTCCTTATAGTTTATATTGTACCTACTGTACCTACAGTGACGTTGAAGATGTGTCACTACCATCATCGTGAATGATACCTTCATCACCATAACTATCAACACCGTCATTATGAATCACCATATTTGTCAATACCTGCACCATATTCACCAATAAAACCAAGACCACTGAGCAGTGTAAGGACATGGACATCTGCCTCAGAGTCAGAGCCCCATCCTCAGCACAGCTCGAATGTGATGTTCAGGAGGCGAATCTCCCAAGACGATACATGAGTGGAATATCATCCACAGCCATATGCTGGTTCTAAAAGCTTCTTCTGTTCATTGAGATGGGGGAGTTTAAAGAGGGGCAGCAGTGAACTGAAAGAGCTCATTAAAAGAAGCACATCTAACATGTGTTCAGGAGCCCGCTACTCTTTACCCCTGCAGCGGTCCAATTACTTCCCCCCAATCCCACCCCTCCTCCCAAACTGCTGACCGGAGTGCCTGTTGTTTCCTCTATGCCTGCCATTTTAACACTTAGCATCACAGCTTTTACTGGCCTCCATTCGGAACACTATGGTGTTAGCAATGAAAAGCCACATCTGCAGAAAATGGGCCTCCATCTCAGACCGGGCCTATTCTCATTAGTGTCTGGAAGAGGTCCAAAGTTAAATGAAAGGAGAGGGGTGGTGTGGTGGGCAGCAAGGGATTGGGGGAGGAAAAGAAAAGGAAAGAGGAGAGGGGGGGTAAAGCAATCAAATGCTTTCTGATGGTGATAGATCGTAAGAGTGCCTCTCAAATAATGGTTCCTTTGGGATTCCCTCTTTTTCAGTTGTGCTGATGTAAGAATTTGATGTGTGGGGATTGCATTTGAGAGCTCCACATGGTTACTGGTGAATGATGGAGAATACTGTGACAAATTAGTGATGGAGTCAATCAATGTCCTGAGGCATGACAGAAGCATTTATGAGTCTGAATAACCCCTGAACCATGCAGATGATCTGACCCCATTGACCTTTTGACCCAATGTGATGTTTTCCTGTGTCTTTCATTTTTATTTTACCTTTATTTAACTAGGCAAGTCAGTTAAGAACAAATTCTTATTTTCAATGACGGCCTAGGAACAGTGGTTTAACTGCCTTGTTCAGGAGCAGAACGACAGATGTTTACCAGCTCTGGGATTTGATCTTGCAACCTTTCGGTTACTAGTCCAACGCTCTAACAACTAGGCTACCTGCCACCCCGTCTTGCATGAACACAGATGAGCATTGTCCATTCAAAATAATCACAACAGAAAAAGTTCAGCCAATCACATCTTGCAAAACGAATGAATTTGTTTAGTGTATACCGACGTACGTGATGTTTCCCTCCCTTGTCTTGAAGCTCCAGCCTCTCGCTTCATCCTCAGACTTAGTCCCTTTCCCTCTCTCCTTCACTATTCATTCCCTCCCTCCCTCTTATCAATCAGAAGTGTCTGAGCATGGCACCTCAGACATCCAATCCCAGACAGAGATCTCCTGTGAGTATTAAACAAACATCCCCCCAGAATAAGGTGGAGGAGGAGAGTTTGATGGCAGGAGAGATAGAAGAACAGACAGGTGGAGGGCTGAAGTGCAGGTCAGACTGGTAAGGCAAAGCAAGGAAAAGAAGTCCATACCTCTTGACAGAAATAACCGTGAGATTAAAGAGGCCGTTAAAATCCACAATCATGGCACTGGAAATCGGAAAATTTGTGATTAGGCAGGGGAGAGCTGGGGTGGCTTTGGTAAGTGACGAAAGACGGTGAGTGATTTTGTCACCACTTGGCACCCTGGTAGCAAGGAGCTGGGTTAACAGGTCGGAGATTGAAGTAAATAACAGAGAGAGCGAGAGAGAAGGGGGAAAGGAAGCATTTTGCATAGGACCGACGAGGAATGTGTGTGTACGTGTGTGTATGTGTGTGTGTGTGTGTGTGTGTATGTGTGTGTGCGTTTGCATTTTTGTGTGCATGGATTCTTGTACATACAATAAAGATTTCTGAAGTGTAATCCAAGGCAGACTGTTTTACAAGTGAAACTGTTCAGTATTTCCTATCTCAGGGTTGGGTGATAAGCATTTGTGAAGCTCTGTCAGTGCACAAGCACTTAGCTTTCAGTCATCCCAGTAACAACCCAGTAGCGCTGCTTAGATACAGCAAATAATGAAAGGAGAGCTGTCTTTCAAAGACAACTTCTGAATGTTCATTACAAAATGATCCAAATCTCAGTGAATCCAATAGCTACATTAACACCATAGAATGCTTTTCTCGAAAGGGTAAGACCTATGGTAGCCTATTCGTGCATCTAGTTTTCAAATCACTATTTAAAACTACCAAAAGTCCTCAAACTAGAACTGAAAGCTTCACTCATAAAGCTAGTAGAACGTCCATCAGTGCCCCCTCGCTATTTCTGCTTGGGTGAGAGCTATCAGTGCATTGAGCCTTGCGCAAATCACAAAAGAGACCCCAACACTGTTTAATTCCAACCTGCGATCAATCTCCAATCAACACTGCTATAAAGGTAATCACCAGAAACTTCTGAAGGAGTAGAAAGCCAATTTTCACAGGCTATCAGTGCATGGGATCCCCTCATCGATTCCTTCTGGATTTCTACCCTACAGCACGTTATCTGGATCGATTGTGTTTGTTTATGTGTAGCAGGAATTCAGCAGAATCTCTGTGTTTTTTTGGGGGGGCTGGTTGGAATTGGGAAACTGGGTTCATTTCTATTCTCATAAAGTATCATGTCAGCTATCCTTATCATCACGCCAGGGTATCAACCATGATACTTACATGTATTATGCACAGATGTTTTAGGCCTATGATGCATGAAATTAGAGTTTAGCTTCTATGGCGCATAGCCTGTGGTCTAGAGATAGTGGTTCCAGTTTAGACACATGCATCTCTCTCCCAAACGTAGACTGGGGTTCAATCCCTGCTCTAACCCTTCAATATGTTTCTCTCAACCTCCTGTATCTTCTCTGATTTTCTCCATGTCAAAATACCCCCAAAAAGTTCAGGTTTGTCAAATGCTATCTGTCGATGGCAACATCAATGTACAGTGCCTTCGGAAAGTATTCAGACCCCTTCACTTTCCACATTACATTACAGCCTTATTCTAAATTGTTTTTTCCCCCCACATCAATCTGCACGCAATACCCATAATGACAAAGCTAAAACAAAGTTTTGCTAATTTATATAAAAATTAAATATAGAAATATCACATTTACATAAATATTCCGATCCTTTACTCTGGACAGCTTTTTGCAGCGATTACAGCATTGAGTCTTCTTGGGTATAACGCTACAAGCTTGGCACACCTGCATTTGGGGAGTTTCTACCATTCTTCTCATCCGATCCTCTCAATCTGTTTCAGGTTGGATGGGGAGCGTTGCTGCACAGCTATTTTTAGGTCTCTCCAGAGATGTTTGAGCGGGTTCAAGTCCGGGCTCTGGCTGGGCCACTCAAGGGTCGTTGTCCTGTTGGAATGTGAACCGTCGGCCCAGTCTGAGGTCCTGAAAGCTATGGAGCAGGTTTTCATCAAGGATCTCTTTGCTCCGTTCATCTTTGCCTCGATCTTGACTAGTCTCCCAGTCCCTGCCGCTGAAAAACATCACCACAGCATGATGCTGCCACCACCATGCTTCACCGAAGGGATGGTGCCAGGTTTCCTCCAGCCGTGACACTTGGCATTCAGGCCAAAGAGTTCAATCTTGGTTTCATCAGACCAGAGAATCTTGTTTGTCATGGTCTGAGAGTCTTTAGGGGGCTTTTGGCAAACTCCAAGCGGGCTGTCATGTGCCTTTGACTGAGGATTGGCTTCCGTCTGGCCACTCTACCATAAAGGCCTGATTGGTGGAGTGCTGCAGACATTGTTGTCCTTCTGGAAGGTTCTCCCATCTCCACAGAGGAACTCTAGAGCTCTGTCAAAGTGACCATTGGTTTCTTGGCCACCTTCCTGACCATGGCCCTTCTCCCCCGATCTTGGTGGTTCCAAACTTCTTCCATTTAAGAATGATGGAGGCCACTGTGTTCTTGGAGACCTTCAATGCTGCAGACATTTTTTGGTACCCTTCCCCAGATCTGTGCCTCGACACAATCCTGTCTCTGAGCTCTACGGACAATTCCTCGACCTCATGGCTTGGTTTTTGCTCTGACATGCACTGTCAACTGTGGGACCTTATATAGACAGGTGTGTACCTTTGCAAAACATGTCCAATCAATTGAATTTGCCACAGGTGGAATCCAATCCATTTGTAGAAACATCTCAAGGATGATCAATGGAAATAGGATGCACCTGAGCTCAATTTGGAGTCTCATAGCAAAGGGTCTGAATAGTTATGTAAATAAGTTATTTTAGTTATTTTTTTAAATTACATTAATAAAAACCTGTTTTCACTTTGTCATTATGGGGTATAGTGTGTAGATTGCTGGGGAAAAACATTTATTTATTCAATTTTATAATAAGGCTGTAACGTAACAAAACGTGGAAAAAGTCAAGGAGTACCTGCCTGGGGTGTTATGACATTTTAGTATGAGAAGTCAATGCGCAAAGTATTTTTTTATCAAGTTAAGAGATTTCTTGAATTTGTGCTTTGGTTGAGGAGGCTGGATAGAAAGTGTAGGTTACAGGGCATCTTCCTGGGTCTGACTCATGCAAGTGTGACTCGTTTAAGTCTGACTGGTTCAAGTCTGACTCATTCAATTCACTGGGGGGGGGTAAATATTTCGCCATATCCCCCTATTCCCCCTGTATGAATTAAATATAGTCTTACGAACTTGTAATGTGAACATTAAATGACAGTAACACCCGCCGGATGGTGTTTCCATTTGCTAATGAGGAGCTATGAACGGTCATGGGCCTTGTAGAACAGCATTTACACCACGCTCTTACTGGCAATACATTCTGTATTATTAAAGGGAAATGTATTATCCAAGATTTTGCATCAGGGAGAGTGTGACAATGGAACACTTATTTGAATATTAGGGCGGAAGGTAGCCTAGTGTTTAGGATCATTAGGCCAGTAACTGAAAGGTCACAGATTCAAATCCCTGAGCCGACTAGGGGAAAAGTCTATCGATGTGCCCTTGAGTAAGGCATTAAACCCTAATTGTTCCAGGGTTGCTGTAAACATTGGCTGATCCCTGGCTCTGACTTACTCTCCGAGATTGTCTCAGGGGGAGTGGGATATGCAAAACAAATATTTGCACTTGTATGTGTGGAATAGGACAAATGTAAGCCCTCACAATTGAGAAGTTTCTGTTAGCCTCCAAACTTCTGGTTTATGTGGAATTCCTTCCTTAAAAATTCTGTGATTTTTTTTGTGTGGAAAAAGTATATGTTCCAGTTATAGGTATTTTGTAAATTGCATGCATCAGAATTTGGTCATTTTAAGGTCCTGTAACTGTTTTAGCTTACATTTAGTAAATACATTATTGGTACTTACTTGAAAACATTAGTAAATTGTAGTAGTGTTTGTTTCGATTAATTTTAGAAGACACAAAATAGTTATTATTAGGTATTTATTGGACCACCATGATGTACAACAAATAAGTGCTCACCACTTCCACTGCATTGCCTTTTAACTACAGATCACTGTTAATACAACTTATAGAAAAAGCTAAAAATACATTTCTTTCAAACATAAATGAATGACTGCACCACAAAGGAATAATATGTCAATTAATTTGACAATTACATTTTTACAAGAGAAGCAAGATTTCAAACAACTCTGAATTGCAAAGTAATATTTGGTTATGCAGATAAATTAGACCATCTGCACAAAGGAATTGATTCCATTACAATATTGAGTAGCATTTTGTGCACTTAGGCAGAGGAGGAAACCAAACAAAGATAACCTTTGGCTCCCCAAAATCGCAAGATGCATAGTGTAAGTAAGGATGCTTAACTTCCATTTTACCGTTGAGACATGTTCCCATAAGTGTGCAATAATGAAGCTTAACTTCCATTTTACCATTGAATCATGTCCCCATCAGTGTGCAGTAAGGAAGCCGAACTTCCATTTTACTGTTGAGTCATGTTCCCACATCAGGACTATTTGTTTTTATCCTGCAATATCACACATGAGGTGGCAGAACCCCAAATGGGAGCGAGGTATCATATATCGCAATTCACAGAACAATTCCTTGGCCCAAAATAGCTAATTGAGAATGACTTAGATCCCTGTGACAGGTCGCTCCAAAACTAGGAGAAAATAAGAAATACATTGCTACAGTAATAACCCCAAGCCCACTGATCAAGCCTACTTCATCCACCTCCTCTCTGGAGGAGTCCAAACCAATGGTGCTTTGTGCTTATGCGATAGAATTAGAAGTGCCTTAATAATAACGAAATACTACAGAATCATAATGTGTACCAGTAAGTAATATGGTGTTCATTTATCTAAATGTTGATTTTATGATCTGTGTGTTCTATTGATGTCTGATCTGAGTTTGTTTGGTTATACCTAGGAATTCCTATAGGGGCACATGGGACTTCCCAGCTCACTCATTACAAGTGACTTGAAGCAGAAGCTACATCCCAGCCGGTATCTACTCCACAAGTTACCACCAGCTAAATCTATGACGTTAAAATGCCTATTTACTCTGTTCCATCTGACTGCACAATCCACTGTCTCATCAGCCCAGGCAGGGAAGTTACAAACTTGATCTCCACTATAAAAAGCATATAGACCTTATCTCACATTTCTTTTAGACTAACATTTAGTTTTCAACAGTGGAGATTTGTATAAACCTTACTGTCTGTCTTTCCGACATTTGCAACATTGTTTCAATATTCAAATTTGATCTCAAACTGTCCCATAGTAATGAATGTGTAGGGGTCGGGAGTCGGGACGAGAGAGAGAGACAGGCAGCGTTTCTCAGCCAGTCGAAATCATGAATCAGCTGGCATCATTTTTGTGGATTTTGTCAATTGAAAAAAGGTCAAACGAAACGAAGTGCAGCTAGTTTGCAGTCTTTCCAGCTTCAGTTTGAAGTGATTGTGTTAGCTGTGTTGTTGACTAGCTCCTCTGAACAACAGTGTCCTAACGAGAGAGCACATTTTCTATGTCAGACGAAATTGTGCCTCATTAGTTCATTGTTATGGATGTATCCAAATAAATGTCACTAGAAAACAACTTAACCAAATGCAGCTACTATTATTATTCTTTATGCACGGTTTGATGTGACTGTAAGTTAGCCGTAGTTGGCTAGCTAGCAAGCAAGGGAGAAGAATGTTGCCAGCCAGATTAGGCAATGAAACATTTAGAATGACCGACGTCCATAGATACAGAACAAAAAGATGGAACGTCTGGGTCGTGTCTCTGGCAACCGAACCAATAGAACGAACAACCAGACGGCTTGGGTAGTAACCCTAGATTTGTTTCGGGACTATATCTTGTGGAAGGATGAAATAGTATGAATAGATTATTTAAAATAAAGTTTTAAACGAAAATACAGTACCAGTCAAAAGTTTGGACACACCTACTCATTCCAGGGTTTTTCTTAATGTTTTACTATTTTCTACATTGTAGAATAATAGTGAAGACATCAAAACTTTGAAATAACACATATGGAATCATAGTAACCAAAAAAGGTATCACAAATCAAAATATATTTTATATTTGAGATTCTTCAAAGTAGCCACCCTTTGCTTTGATGACACCTTTGCACAGTCTTGGCATTCTCCGAACGAGCTTCTTAAGATACTCACCTGGAATGCATTTCAATTAACAGGTGTGCCTTGTTAAAAGTTAATTTGTAGAATGAATTTCTTTCCTAGTGCCTTTGAGCCAATCGATTACGTTGTGACAAGATAAGGGTGGTATACAGAAGATAGTCCTATTTGGTAAAATACCACGTCCATACTATGGCAAGAACAGCTCAAATAAGCAAAGAGAAATGACAGTCCGTCATTACTTTAAGACATGAAGGGTCAGTCATCTGGAAAAATGTCAAGAACTTTGAACGTTTCTTCAACTGCAGTCGCAAAATCCATAAAACGCTATGATGAAACAGGCTCTCATGAGGACCGCCACAGGAAAGTAAGACCCAGAGTTACCTCTGCTGCAGAGGATAAGTTCATTAGAGTTAACTGCACCTCAGATTGAAGCAAAAATTTGTCCAAGCAACAGACAGTAGTGTAAATTACTTAAGTAAAAATACTTTTAACTACTTAAGTAGTTTTTTGGGGTATCTGCACTTAACGTTACTATTTATATTTTTGACAACTTTTACTTTTACTCAACTACATTCATAAAGAAAATAATGTACTTTTTACTCTTTACATTTTCCCTGACACACAAAAGTACTCGTTACATTTAGAATGCTCAAGCAGGACAGAATTATGGTGCCTATCAATTGTCAGGGATCAGCCAGGCTCCACCACCACACAATCACAGAGATCACTGTCACCTGAGTTCTAATCACCCGCACCTGCACGTCATTTGATCGTTAGCACAGTCAGCATAAAGGCACTCTCTTCACACAGTCACTTTGTCTGGTCTCGTTTGAGTAAGGACTCACTCCCGGTTCCTCTTACCTAACCTTTGATGTCAGCATTATTTCATCTGCCTTCCAGTGTCTCCTTCGTCTTCCTGGTTCCGATCATCATCATCCGGCTACCTCCTTCATCATCTACAAGTAAACTATAACCTGTCAGGATTTCCCGTCGTCACCTAACAGAGACATTCTCTACTACTATTTACCACTGGGACTCACTGTCATTGTTTCATTAAACCTGTTTCTCTTTTGGAATCTTTTGTCTTGAGTCTCTGTTCCATAAGAGAAGACCAGACCTAACATCACAGCAACAGGATGAGTTCCCCGGATCCTTTTCAGGAGGTAGTGGATGCCCTCAAACGTGCACTTTCCTCGACCACTTCCGCATCACCCGTCACCACTCCTCCTTCACCACCAGTAACTTCCAGTCCCGTGGCCAATCCAGCGCCCTTCTCGGGCTTGGCGGAGGATTGCGCCGGTTTTCTGCTGCAGTGTTCGCTGGCCCTGGAGATGCAGTCGCCTCGTTTCCCCACCGAACGAGCGAAGGTAGCATTCATCATTTCCCTGCTGACGGGGCGAGCGCTCCACTGGGCCCAAACTATCTGGAATCACAACTCNTCGAACGGTTCATTCATCTCGCCATCCGAACCGATCGTCGTATGCAGCCCTGCCTGGAAGATTTACAGGGCCAGCCTTCACCTACTCCGCCTCGCCAGCCAGAATTTACCAGCTCTCCAGAACCAGTACCCATGCAACTGGATAACACTCGTCTTTCAGACATGGAGCGACAGAGGAGGCTGACCCAGGGTCTATGTTTGTACTGTGGCGATGGTGGGCACATCATCTCTGCCTGTCCCATCCGTCCACCACGACCAATGGTGAGTGTCATCCATTACTCATCAGAAAAGTCCTTTCTGCCTCACATGTCTCTCTTCCAGTACACACCCTCCTCGACTCTGGATCAGCTGGGAATTTCATCTCCGATTCCCTCTGCCGCCAGCTCAACCTCCAGAAGAGGTCTAACAAGATCCATTATCAAGTCCACTTGATAATTGGCAAACCTCTCAACAAGAACAATGTGCGTTACACCGTGGGACCTATCCAGTTACAAGTGGGACAGTTACACACAGAATCCATCTCCTTCCTGGTTCTGGAGAATTCCACCGCTGGTATAATTCTAGGGCGCCCGTGGCTAGTGCAACATGATCCGGATATCTCCTGGACCACCGGAGAAGTCCTGAAGTGGGGCGATAGCTGTTTCCCAGACTGTTTTCCACACCTACCTCAACCTGTAATTCCTCTACCGGTCCAGTCAACCTCCATCGAAAGCCCGGTGGAACAACAGTCCGTCGATATTCCAGCCTGCTACACCCCCTTCAGTGACGTTTTCTGCCCCAAACGAGCATCGTCGTTGCCACCACACCGGCCATGGGACTGCGCCATCGACCTCCTTCCGGATGAACCAGTGCCCCACGGTAAGAACTATCCTCTATCACTCCCGGAACAGAAGGCCATGGAGGAGTACGTTGAAGAGGCTCTCCAACAAGGCTACATCCGCCCTTCCACTTTCCCTGCTGCTTCGAGTTTTTTCTTCGTGGCAAAGAAGGATGGAGGTTTGCGGCCCTGCATAGACTATCGAGCACTCAACAACATCACCGTGAAGTTCCAGTACCCACTTCCTCTCGTCCCAGCAGCCCTGGAACAACTTCGTGGAGCAGCCGTTTTCACTAAGTTGGACCTCCGCAGCGCGTATAACCTCGTCCGAATACGTGAGGGGGACGAATGGAAGACGGCCTTCATAACTCCTACTGGACACTACGAATACCTGGTTATGCCATATGGACTGGTAAATGCTCCCTCCGTATTCCAGGACTTTATGCACGAGGTGCTCCGGGAACTCCTTCATCGTACCGTGATCGTCTACGTAGATGATATTCTGATCTATTCCCGGAGCCTAGCCGAACATCGCCATCACGTTGCGGAGGTCCTCCAATGCCTCAGAGCACATCGCCTCTTCCTCAAGGCCGAGAAATGCTCCTTCCATCAACCTACCGTCCAGTTTCTCGGCTATAACATCAGTGAACACGGCATCCAGATGGACGAGGGGAAGGTGAATGCGGTCCGAAACTGGCCCACACCTACCACCATCAAAGAGCTCCAACGTTTCCTCTGATTTTCTCATTTCTATCGCCGGTTCATCCATAACTACAGTTCCATCACCTCCCCGTTGACCAACCTCCTTCGGAAAAAACCCAAGTCTCTGTCCTGGTCACCAGCTGCCAAGCAGGCTTTCCAGAGCCTCAAAGACTCATTCACAAGTGCACCGCTCCTCATCCCTCTGGACCCCAACAAGCCGTTCGTCGTCGAGGTCGACGCCTCCACTACAGGAGTAGGAGCGGTGCTATCGCAGCAGCAGGGGAACCCAGCACGTCCTCATCCATGTGCCTTCTTCTCTAAGAATCTGTCCCCGGCGGAGATCAATTACGATATTGATAATCGAGAACTACTGGCCATCAAGCTCGCCTTAGAAGAGTGGAGACACTGGCTGGAGGGTGCCAAGGAGAAATTCACAGTTCTCACCGATCACAAAAATCTTCAATATCTCCGAGATGCTAAACGCCTCAACCCCAGACAGGCAAGATGGGCTTTGTTTTTCACTCGATTCAATTTCACCATCTCCTATCGTCCCGGTTCTAAGAATCTCAAAGCTGATGCTCTATCCCGTCTCCATAACCCCGAAGAGAAGACTGAAGATCCGGAGTCCATCTTGCCTCGAAAGATCCTCCTGAGCCCTATCCAGTGGTCCATCCATCAGCTGCTTTCCTCCTCCAGTGTCTCCGAGCCATCTACGCCGGGGTGTCCACCCGGTCACACCTATGTTCCCCGGTCACAACGCACTAATCTCACGCACTCGGCACATTCTTCTGTGGGCACTGGCCATCCAGGGGCCAACTGTACCCTCTCACTGCTACAAGATCGCTTCTGGTGGCCCAACATGGCCAGGGATGTGAGAAGGTTCGTCCAGGGATGTCCAGACTGCGCCATCTCCAAGAACCCACGCCATCTTCCATCCGGCAAGCTCCTTCCGTTGCCCGTTCCCCGGCGCTCCTGGTCACACCTAGGAGTAGACTTCGCCACCGACCTACCTCCATCTTAAGGTAATACATGTATCCTAGTTATTGTTGACCGATTCTCCAAATCCTGCCGTCTGATTCCTTTGAAAGGTCTACCTACTGCTATGAGCACTGCTGAGCTACTCTTCACTCACGTTTTTCGATACTTTGGGATTCCTGAGGACATTGTGTCGGATCGAGACCCCCAATTCATCTCCCAGGTTTGGAGGGCCTTCTTCAGACTCCTAGGTGTGACCGTTAGTCTCTCTTCTGGTTACCATCCTCAGACGAATGGGCAAACGGAGAGGAAGATCCAGGAGATTGGACGCTTTCTGAGAACCTTCTGCCACGGCCACCAGAACTCTTGGAATCAATTCCTAGGCTGGGCCGAGTACGCTCAGAACTCCCTCCGGCAGCCTGCCACTGGACTCACGCCCTTCCAGTGCGTGCTCGGCTACCAGCCTCCCCTGTTCCCGTGGTCCGGAGAACCCTCCAACCCTCCCTCCGTCGATTTTTGGTTCCGAGAGAGTGAGACGGTCTGGGACGATGCTCATCATCATCTTCAAAGGGCAGTGCGCAGACAAAAGATCCAAGCAGACACTCGGAGAGCGGAACCACCTACCTTCCAGCCAGGACAGAAGGTCTGGCTTTCGACACGGGACATCAAGCTGCGCCTGCCCTGCAAGAAGCTGAGTCCCAGATACGTTGGCCCCTTCACCATGACCCGACAGATCAACCCAGTCACCTACCAGCTGCAATTACCCGCACACTACAGGATTCACTCTACCTTTCATGTTTCACTCCTCAAGCCCTATCACTCACCTGTTTCTGTTCCCTCCACAGAGCCTGTCCCGACAGAGGAACCCCCCCCTCCGTTAGTGCTGGGGGATGGAACGGTCTACACCGTCCGTGAAATCTTGGACTCCCGGCGCCGTGGTGGTCGTCTGGAGTACCTGGTGGACTGGGAGGGCTATGGACCAGAGGAACGTTCATGGACACCCAGGGAAGATATCCTAGATCCAACCCTCCTTACCACATTCCATGAAACTCACCCAGATCGTCCAGCACCCCGAGGAAGAGGCCGACCACCGCGACGTCGGGGTCCTCGGCCCTCAGGAGCGGGCCGTGGAGGGGGGGGGGTACTGTCAGGGATCAGCCAGGCTCCACCACCACACAATCACAGAGATCACTGTCACCTGAGTTCTAATCACCCGCACCTGCACGTCATTTGATCATTAGCACAGTCAGCATAAAGGCACTCTCTTCACACAGTCACTTTGTCTGGTCTCGTTTGAGTAAGGACTCACTCCCGGTTCCTCTTACCTAACCTTTGATGTCAGCATTATTTCATCTGCCTTCCAGTGTCTCCTTCGTCTTCCTGGTTCCGATCATCATCATCCGGCTACCTCCTTCATCATCTACAAGTAAACTATAACCTGTCAGGATTTCCCGTCGCCACCTAACAGAGACATTCTCTACTACTATTTACCACTGGGACTCACTGTCATTGTTTCATTAAACCTGTTTCTCTTTTGGAATCTTTTGTCTTGAGTCTCTGTTCCATAACATCAATATAACGCTTTGTCGTCCCTACTGCCCCTGATCTGGCGGACTCACAAAACAAAACTACTGTGTTTATAAATTATGTCTGAGTCTTGGAGTGTGGCCCTTTCTGTCCGTAATTAAAAATAATATGAAAATAGTGACGTCTAGTTTGATTAATATAAGGAATTTGATATATAACATTTACTTTACTTTGTACTTTTACTCAAGTATGTCAATTTAGTACTTTTTCTACCACAGTACTTAAGTACATTTAAAACCAGATACTTTTAGACTTTTACTCAAGTAGTGTTTCACTGGGTAACTTTCACTTTTACTTGAGCCATTTTCTGTTAAGGTATCTTTAATTTTACTCAAGTTTGACAATTGAGTACATTTCCACCACTGGTAACAGACACATCTCAACATCAACTGCTTAGAGGAGACTGCGTGAATCAGGCCTTCGTGGTCGATTTGCTGCAAAGAAACCACTACTAAAGGACAGCAATAGGAAGAAGAGACTTGCTTGGGCCAAGAAACATTAGAAATGGACATTAGATGGACAATCTGTCCTTTGGTCTGATGTGTCCAAATTTGACATTTTTGGTCTTTGAGATACGCAGAGTAGGTGAACGGATGATCTCCGCATGTGTGGTTCCCACTGTGAAGCATGGAGGAGGTGGTGTGACAATGTGGGGGTGCTTTGCTGGTGACACTGTCTGTGATTGATTTAGAATTCATGGCACACTTAACCAGCATGGCTACCAGAGCATTCTGGTGCAATACGCCACTCCAACTGGTTTGCACTTAGTGGGACTGTAATTAGTTTTTCAACAGGACAATGACCCAGCACACCTCCAGGCTGTGTACGGGCTATTTGACCAAGAAGGAGAGTTATGGAGTGCAGCATCAGATGACCTGGCCTCCACAATCACCCGACCTCAACCCAATTGAGATGGTTTGGGATGAGTTGGACCGCAGAGTGAAGGAAAAGCAGCCAACAAGTGCTCAGCATATGTGGGAACTGCTTCAAGACTGTTGGAAATGCATTCCTGATGATGCTGGTTGAGGCAAAGGGTGACTACTTTGAATAATCTAAAATATTAAATATATTTTGATTTGTTTAACACTTTTTTGGTTACTGCATGATTCCATATGTGTTGTTTCATAGTTTTCATGTATTTACTATTATTCTACAATGTTGAAAATAGTAAAAATAAAGAAAAACCTTTGAATGAGTAGGTGTGTCCAAACTTTTGACTGGTACTGTATGTCAATCATTATTTGAATATGTTGGTAACCCGCAGTGTAAAAGTGATAATGCCCTCAAAGCTGATGTTCGGGCCTAACAACACCCATTCCAATATATCCTCGAAACACCGTTTTTTCAGTCATCATCATTTACATTTCCCCCTTTCATGTATGAATGCGATGTTGAATGTATTTGTTCATGTCAAAATGTTACAGATGTTACTGTGTGTTATTTAGTCAGCAGCAAAGATGTTTAACCTGTTCGGGCTAGGGGGCAGTGTTCGGAAGTACGGAGAGCCTGACGTGACCAAAGTAAACTGCCTGTTACTCAGGCCCAGAAGCTAGGATATGCATGTAGTATTGTCGTATTGGATAGAAAACACTCCAAAGTTTCTAAAACTGTTGAAATAATGTCTGTGAGTATAACAGAATTGATATGGCAGGCAAAAATCAGAGGAAAATCTATCCGGAAAATGTTTTTTTTTCATGTCACAGTTGTTCCATTGACTTGCTATTCACTATAAAGGGATTTAGCTTCCAGATTACAGTTCCTATGACTTCCACAAGATGTGAACAGTCTTTAGACATGGTTTCAGGCTTGTTTTTTGAAAAACAAACAAGAGATATAGGTGTTCTTCCCGGTAGCTCATGAAAAGGACTCAACTGTGCGCGCTCTTCGTTATTTTTCTTTTCTATTGAACAGGCTGTTGTCTGTCTGAAATATTATCGTTTATTTACATATTACAGTACCTAAGGATTGATTAGAAACGTTGTTTGACTTGTTTGGACAAAGTATATCGGTAACTTTTTTAGGTTTTCCATGTCTGTATATTGAACGAGTGGAACTGGTGGATTACTGAACAAAACGCGCCAACCAAACAGAGTTTTTGGGATATAAAGAGGGACTTTATCAAACAAAACAACCATTCTTTGTGTTCCTGTGACCCGTGGGATTGCAACCAGAGGAAGATCTTCAAAGTTAAGTGATTTATTTCATCACTATATTTGATTTTGTAATGCCTGTGCTGGTTTGAAATACATTTATATGCAGGAAGTATGCGGGGCGCTGTCCTCAGATAATCAAATGCTATGCTTTCGCCGTAAAGCCTATTGTAAATCGAACAACGCGGTTCGATTACCAAGATTCTAAGCTAAAGAATGGTGTACAACACTTGTATTTTCTTGAATGTATAATATTACTATTTTTGTAATTTGAATTTGGCGCTCAGCATTTCACCGATTGTTGTCGTAGGTGCTAGCGTCCCACCGATCCCTAACAAGTTTTTAATGGTAATAATAGTGGGATACATGATTCATTTAAAAAGGTTAAAATTTTTGTCATTGCATTTACAGTGTAATTTAAAGATGGATAATAAAGGATTCATTGAGCCATTATAATGTATAAATGAGACAATACTGGTTTATTGAACAATTGTAATTTAAGAGAATATATTTTGTGCATTTGTGAAACATTATGTTTTGTAGCTATGTAAAGGGTTGATGATTGTATATAAAGACAAGTGACTTCAAGCTGAAGCTTCATCGTGTGATTTATTTAAACATTTTATAACACTTGAAGCATCTGTGCAGCAGTAAAACAGCAACAGCCGTCCTTGTGAAACCAATGCATATGAATTACATTGATTATAATAACAGAAATGTAACCTACGGTGTCCCTATTAGGACAGCCTCAGTCTCAGCAGAGTGTCACCTTAGTAACCAATGATAATAAACACAGCAATAGATCAGTATTACACTGTCAGTGTAATGAAATAAGTCTGGCAACTGGAATTGTAAAGTACACTATCCCTTTTAGGAGACGTAGGTTTTAGTCTAGAACATTCTCAGTTATGAGCCGAAGGTTTCAGTCTAGAACATCCTCAGTTGTGAGCCGTAGGTTTCAGTCTAGAACATCCTCAGTTGTGAGCTTTAGGTTTTAGTCATGTATACTACTATAGAGAGAAGTAAAGTGGTGTAGTAGACTCCACATTGTTTTACACAGGGCATTGGATGTCTCAGGGGACATCGTCAAGAGCCTGCTAATGAAGGAGCAATTACCCCCCTTTCATAATGTAGTGAGTTGTGCCCTTGTGTCACCCACAGTGTCTGCCCCAGTCTAATACTGTACCATCATACCATCATTTCCCAGATGGATGTCAAGTAATACGAGGGGCTGTCAGGGGATACAGTCAGTTCCATGAAGGAAATGACAGCATGTTCACGGTAATGATCTCGATGAGATACGCCCAGACCTCTCAATATACTACTTACTCGGATTATGTCAATCAACTAACGCTATCCTCAATACAAGATGGACTACCGCCTGAAAAAAACAGCATACTCCATTAACACTAGACTAGATCACGTTAAGGAGGACTTGTAATGGTATGATTATGCACTAGGTTGTAACAGCCAATGATCTACCTCAAGATCTCACCATAGTCAACCAACAAAATACCAAAGACAATAAGGAGACATCCAAAAGCTCCATGTGTACTTCAAACTTCCCAGAATGCATTATCCATTAATGGAGCATCAATGTACTTAGGAGTTGGCTATGCATGTTAATGGGGATTTCATGAAAAGACAAGGTAAGAGAGAAGGGAATGTATCCAAGGTTTGGTATGTTAATTGTGGTGCCTAAGGCTAAGTGTGTACAGGGAGAGCTCTATTAAAGAAGAAAGAGGTTTCTTTCACTATCAGAACCATTGTTGCTGACATCAAGTGAAGGTCTGTTCGCCACAACAACATTTCAGACATCATTGTTTTATTCATTATAAACACATTTTCTTATACCTTATTAATGAAAGAGGGGCCAACCATAGAGAAGCTGTAAGACAGTGGTTTATACTGAGTCTGCAGTTAGTTGAACCCCCTTCCTCTCTCCATAACATTGTTTGTGATGTCTACGGGCAGATGAAATAATCACATCAATAGATATCTACTGTATAAATGGTGTGTAATTCAAATCTAGAGATACTGAGGCCATTATCCTCATGCTATACTGTTGAGGCATGATATGGAGACAACAGAGTTGAGAGGGTGATGCAGTTTGGAATGTATGTCCATATGCACAGACAACACAGAGGAAGGATGAATTAGGATGGAAAAGATCCAGGACATTCTCATTTAAAGTCAGAGAGGGGTTTCGGCTCTTAAATCTCTCACTTCATCTGTGTATAATCTTTATGGAGCACGGTTTTGCACAGACAGACACACACACACAAACACAACAGGACCAACAGGCTCTGAGACAGCTGCCAAATTCATTGTACCCAAACTATTTGCACTGACTCTATCTTGCACATTACTCACTAGACTTTATATACACACCATTTACACACTCACTCCCACACAAATCCCTCACACATTCAAACAATAAATATGCACACACACGCATACCGATACAACACGCACACTCACTCACACACTTTTACACTAATCATATGCTACTGCTACTCTGCTCTTTATTTTACTCGTATTGTCTATCCTGATGCCTAGTCACTTCACCCTGCCTTCAAGTACATATCTACCTCAAATACCTTATTATTATCTATCCTGATGCCTAGTCACTTCACCCTGCCTTCAAGTACATATCTACCTCAAATACCTTATTATTATCTATCCTGATGCCTAGTCACTTTACCCTGCCTTCATGTACATATCTACCTCAAATACCTTATTATCATCTATCCCGATGCCTAGTCACTTTACCCTGCCTTCGTGTACATATCTACCTCAAATATCTTTTTATTATCTATCCTGATGCCTAGTCACCTTTACCCTGTCTTCATGTACATATCTACCTCAAATACCTCATACTTCTGCACATTGGTCTGGTAGTCCCTGTGTGTAGCTCCATTCTTGTGTATTTTATTTTATTCCTCTTGTGTTAATTACTATTACATTTTTTATATATTTTTTAAAAACTCTGGATTTTTGGGAAAGGTTCGTCAGCAAGCATTTCGCTGTAAAGTCTATAGGGAAGAGGTCAGAGACCTGGCCGTGTGGTGCCAGGACAACAACCTCTCCCTCAACGTAACCAAGACTAAGGAGATGATTGTGGACAACAGGAAAAGAGGGACGGAGCACGCCCCCATTCTCATCGACGGGGCTGTAGTAGAGCAGGTTGAGAGCTTCAAGTTCCTTGGTGTCCACATCAACAACAAGCTAGAATGGTCCAAACACACCAAGACAGTCGTGAATAGGGCACGACAAAGCCTATTCCACCTCAGGAAACTAAAAAGATTTGGCATGGGTCCTGAGATCCTCAAAAGGTTCTACAGCTGCAACATCGAGAGCATCCTGACTGGTTGCATCACTGCCTGGTACGGCAATTGCTCCGCTTCTGACCGCAAGGCACTACCGAGGGTAGTGCGTATGGCCCAGTACATCCCTGGGGCTAAGCTGCCAGCCATCCAGGACCTCTACACCAGGCGGTGTCAGAGGAAGGCCCTAAACATTGTCAAAGACCCCAGCCACCCAGTAATAGACTGTTCTCTCTACTACCACATGGCAAGTGGTACCGGAGTGCCAAGTCTAGGACAAAAAGGCTTCTCAACAGTTTTTACCCCCAAGCCATAAGACTCCTGAACAGGTAATCAAATGGCTACCCGGACTTTTTGCATTGTGTGCCCCCCCCCCAACCCCTGTTTTTTACGCTTCTGCTACTTTCTGTTGATCATATATGCATAGTCACTTTAACTATACATTAATGTACATACTACCTCTTTTTATGCTGCTGCTACTCTCTGTTGATCATATATGCATAGTCACTTTAACTATACATTAATTTACATACTACCTCAATTGGGCCGACCAAACAGTGCTCCTGCACATTGGCTAACCGGGCTATCTATCTGCATTGTGTCCCGCCACCCACCACCCGTAAACCCCTTTTTTACGCTACTGCTACTCTCTGTTCATCATATATGCATAGTCACTTTAACCATAACTACATGTACGTATACTACCTCAATCAGCCTGACTAACCGGTGTCTGTATGTAGCTTCGCTACTTTTATAGCCTCGCTACTTTTATAGCCTCGCTACTGTATATAGCCTCGCTACTGTATATAGCCTGTCTTTTTTTACTGTTGTCTTTATGTCTTTACTTACCTATTGTTCACCTAATACCTTTTTTTGCACTATTGGTTAGAGCCTGTAAGTAAGCATTTCACTGTAAGGTCTACACCTGTTTTATTCGGCGCATGTGACAAATAAACTTTGATTTGACTTGACCAGTTTAATTCGTTTCGTGATGGATAACATTTGATTTGATTAGATTTGACACACACAAATACATACAGTTGAAGTCGGAAGGTTACATACAATTAGATTGGAGTCATTAAAACTCGTTTTTCAACCACTCCACAAATGTCTTGTTAACAAACTATAGTTTTCACAAGTCGGTTAGGACATCTACACAAGTCATCTTTACAGTAATTGTTTACAGATAGATTATTTCACTTATAATTCACTGTATCACAATTCCAGTGGGTCAGAAGTTTACATACACTAAATTGACTGTGCCTTTAAACAGCTTGGAAAATTCCAGAAAATTATGTCATGGCATTAGAAGCTTGTGATAGGCTAATTGACTTCATTTGAGTTAATTGGAGGTGTTCCTGTGGATGTATTTCAAGGCCATACCTTCAAACTCAGTGCCTCTTTGCTTGACATCATGGAAAAATTCAAGGAAATCAGCCAAGACCTCAGAAAAAGATTTGTAGACCTCCACAAGTCTGGTTCATCCTTGGGAACAATTTCCAAACGCCTGAAGGTACAACGTTCATCTGTACAAACAATGGTACGCAAGTATAAACACCATGGGACCACGCAGCCGTCATACCGCTCAGGAAGGATACGTGTTCTGTCTCCTAGAGATGAATGTACTTTGGTGCGAAAAGTGCAAATCAGTCCCAGAACAACAGCAAAGGACCTTGTGAAGATGCAAGTAAAACGAGTCCTATATCGACATAATCTGAAAGGCCGCTCAGCAAGGAAGAAGCCACTGCTAAAAAAAACGCCATAAAAAAGCTAGACTACTGTTTGCAACTGCACATGGGGACAAAGATTGTACTTTTGGAGAAATGTCCTCTGGTCTGATTAAACAAAAATAGAACTGTTTGGCCATAATGACCATCGTTATGCTTGGAGGAAAAAGGAGTAGGCTTGCAAGCCGAAGAACACCATCCCAACCGTGAAGCACGGGGGTGGCAGCATCATGTTGTTGGGGTGCTTTGCAGCAGGAGGGACTGGTGCACTTCACAAAATAGATGGCATCATGAGGTAGGAAAATTATGTGAATATACTGAAGCAACATCTGAAGACATCAGTCAGGAAGTTAAAGTTTGGTCGCAAATTAATCTTCAAATAAACAATGACCCCAAGAATACTTCCAAAGTTGTGGCAAAATGGCTTAAGGACAACAATGTCAAGGTATTGGAGTGGCCATCACAAAGCCGTGACCTCAATCCTATAGAAAATGTGAGGGCAGAACTGAAAAAGCGTGTGCGAGCAAGGAGGCCTACAAACCTGACTCAGTTACACCAGCTCTGTCAGGAGGAATGGGCCAAAATTCACCCAACTTGTGGGAAGCTTGTGGAAGGCTACCCGAAAACGTTTGACCCAAGTTAACCAATTTAAAGGCAATGCTACCAAATACTAAATGAGTGTATAAAAACGTCTGACCCACTGGGAATGTGATGAAAGAAAGAAAAGCTGAAATAAGTCATTCTCTCCTATTATTCTGACATTTCACATTCTTAAAATAAAGTGGTGATCCTAACTGACCTAAGACAGGGAATTTTTACTAGGATAAAATGTCAGGAATTGTGAATAACTGAGTTTAAATGTATTTGGCTAAGGTGTATGTAAACTTCCGACTTCTACTGTATGTACACAGAAACACATGCATGCATTTTCCCATAAGTACAAACATATGCATGGCAGCTCATTAACATGCTGTTTGCGACCGTACACCCTCAGGGCCACTCACATGTGTCAATCTCCCTCTGAGCTTTCACCAGCTTCAATTTCATCTGATCTCAAAGATTTATGAATTCTCGACAGATAACACGTCCCCTCATATCATGGTTAAGCCTGTCAGAGAGAGTAGAAGTTTTACATTTTATGAGTACCCCCCCACTTAAATCAAACTTGCTACTGTGTGGCCTGCCTTTCACATCTTCCTTCTTTAGCTCAAGCCACCAGTGTAACCAATTAGGATTCCTTTATGTCTGTACACTCTTAGAAAATGTGCTATCTAGAATCTAAGAGGGCTTTTCGTCTGTCCCCATAGGAGAACCCTTTGAAGAACCATTTTTGGTTCCAGTTAGATCCCTTTTGAGTTCCAAGTAGATCCCTTTACGTTTCGATCACACCGACAGCGTCGTTGCGCAAAATAGTATGCAGCATCATCTGGATATGTGTGCAACAAAAGTTTACCTTCTGCTACCGTTTCTGTCAAGCCGTCTACGCATACAGTTTCAATAAATCCAACATATGCACCACACAGAATGCACTGCAACTGCAGTGTTCCATTGGAAATTAATGTAAATCTGGTGTACCAAAATGCAATGAAGCTGTCGGTGTGATGGAAGAGTTACACAGGGTTTTACATGGAACCCAAAAATAGTTCTACCTGGAACCAAAAAGGGTTCTATTGGGACTGCCAGTTTGAGCAAAACTCAGTCCAATAACAGTCCAGTCCGAGACTTACTCTGCATACATATCACATACACATTGAGAATTCTAACTTTCATTTTACACTTCAGTTAGCGGCGCATTCAAAAGCATGGGGAAAGAGAAGGTGCTAAATCATTGCTGTGGAACTCAGAGCTATATGAATATATGAATCTCTAGAGTGGTGGGATCATTCTGTGGTAGACGCCCTTTGTTGTTTGACAGTCTGTAGTCTTTACTAATGGCTCTCTCTGCTAAATGATTATGGTTGAATTCACTCCCACTCCACCTGATGTGCAGACACACACACAAACACACACACACACACACACTAAATGCACCCCCTCTTCCCAGTCAACCCTGGAGCTGTTCATCTAGAGCCACTGCCGGTGAGGGAAGTGTCACCTTAACCAGAATGAATGGCCTCACTCTGAAAACACAAATTGCGAAGTAAATAGATTAGTGTGGAAACTTCCTCCATACCCCTCCGTCTTCTCCACTCCCTCCTCCCTTTCATCCGCCTTTACCCATCCACTGAGGAGGGAGGGAGGGGCATCCTATCCTACTTTCCTTGGCTCGTCATCAAAATCAGCTACATGCACGAACTCAGGGTGCACACACACACCAACACACACACACCATCCCTTGCAATCAATATGCAATTTCTCCTCAGTGTATAAAAGATGGCCGTCCCACTTGTTTTGAGTAATGGGGCATCTACATGAAGAGCAGCTATAATTCTCATAACTGCGCCGGTAGCCCCTAAATTGTGATAAAAGGATTTCATCTTGTGGGCAGATGCCAACACTGAAGGGAGAAAGGCTGTTATGATTTATACCCGTTTGCACTGTTTCATCTCTCCCTACCCGTTGCAAAAACAAAAGGAGAAAGTTATTATCTGATGGCATGCATTAACAAAGCACTCGCTTCCTCCTATCTCAAGTTGCCTAAGAGATTATATTTTGATACAATACCAAGTTTTTCTCCACAAAGTCTCTCATCTTCTATTACATTATTCACGTTCTTTAAACTCAGTGTATATTCATAAAAACTTCTGCAAAATGATACCTGAGAGATTGAATCTTAGAACTTTTTCAATTTGCCTGGAACTTAAAATGCTAAATGATTTTTCTGTTATTGGTTGTTTTACATTTTGCCAAGTTGAGATGAATCCTTAGCCATGAGAACACTGAGTCGATACCATAGGTAATTGATCATTTCCTACAAAGAGCAAGCCTAAGATAAAACAAATCAAGAGAACAATGGTTCAAAATAATTACAAACATTGTTTAAATAAAAAAATTAAAAGATAACAAACAGTTCTCCACAAACTAACTGCAGCAATTGATGCTTTGCAACAGTGTAAGGGCAACAATTCAATTACCAAACAACCCAGTACTCCAGCCACAACACAATGGCACAATGGCCTTTGTATTCTTGGGCAGCCACAGGCATTTCTTTCCCCAAGAAGAGCCTCATCATCCCTGACCTGCCGTGCCCCGAGGGCCGCAGTTTAAGTCCTTAAAAACCGGGGGCATTACTTAATGACGGTATTGGAGAGGCTCATGGATTGTCTGAATACAATTACGTCCTTCTGCCAAACATGTAATGCCCATTCAGAGGAAGAATGGAGGATTAGGGTGGCGATGAACTTGGAATTGGTCCACCTTTTCCAGTGCGTCCCTGGGCTGGTGACGAGGAGCTGGGCGGGGCTGTCTGGAGGCTAGGCGTACTAAATAGACTGAAGACAGACCTGAACACGGTGTTGGGGATTCACAGGGTCGTGCGGTCGCTCCCTGGTTTCGCATGATTGAGGCATCCTTCTATGTTCCACTGTATTTTGTTGTCGGTCATTTCCATTGCTCACAAACCTATGATGTAGCACTTCCTGGTACAGAAGTAAACATTTGTACAGGCTTTTTGTCTATTACTATACTGTAATTTGAACGTGAGAGACAGACAGACAGACATAGATAGATAGATATGTGGAGAGAGAGAAAGAATAGAGAAGGGGTGAGAAGCAACTTCTCTGCCATTTTCTCTGAGTTTTCCCATTTTCAGCGTGCCAACGGTATTTAGATGGATTTGTCCAGGTTGGGTGAGTGATGGGTGAGGCTTTTAACAAGTTCATTTTCCAGTCCAGCTTCTCTGTGATTGCTGCCAGACAGCGCAATCCTGGGAGAATTAAGGCTTGCTATCTCAAGCGCCGCATTGTATTGGAAATCTCGCCCAAAAAAAGATTTAGATGTTGCATGTCTTCTGCTGATAAACCTCTCCATCCATACAGATTCAGAGAGAGAGAGCGAGAGAAAGAGAGAGAGAGAGAGGAATGGAGAGAGTGAGGGATGGAGAGAGAGAGAGAGAGGGAGAGAGAGAGGGATGGAGAGAGGGATGGAGAGAGGGAGAGAGAGAGAGAGAGAGAGAGAGAGAGAGAGAGAGAGAGAGAGAGAGAGAGAGAGAGAGAGAGAGGAATGGAGAGAGTGAGGGATGGAGAGAGAGAGAGAGAGAGAGAGAGAGAGAGAGAGAGAGAGAGAGAGAGAGAGAGAGAGAGAGAGAGAGAGAGAGAGAGAGAGAGAGAGAGAGAGAGAGAGAGAGAGAGAGAGAGACTGTCTGAATACGCTGAATAATTTTTATGTGGTACTCGAGCCTCTATTCTATGACCAACATTTAAAGACACACACACACACACACACACACACATACACACACACACACATACACACACACACACACACACACACATACACAGGAGCATCAAGCACATGCTGTACCTCTTAAAATATAAGTGACCTGCATTGGTACCAGTGATGTAATTGTAAACTATTCATTTCGATCCAGTGGGCAATCAAAATAAGATGATCACCCACTGGGGGGCGCAGGCGAACATAAGGAACAAACCAGTGTTCATGATTCCACTCATTCCCAAAGAGGCAGCTGTGATTAGAACTGAGTCAGATCAAGAATATAAGCGTTCTGAGCTTTGGTCAACACTGGGAGTGCAATAGTAAGTGGGCAAACGCTAATTAACTAAATTAAAGGTGAGTAAACACTAATTAACTAAATAAAAAGGTGAGTAAACGCTAATTAACTAAATTAAAAGGTGAGCAAAAGCTAATTAACTAAATAAAAAGGTAAGTAAACGCTAATTAACTAAATTTAAAGGTGAGTAAACGCTAATTAAATAAATAAAAAGGTAAGTAAACGCTAATTAACTAAATTTAAAGGTGAGTAAACGCTAATTAAATAAATTAAAAGGTGAGTAAACGCCAATTAACAAAATAAAAAGGTAAGTAAACGCTCCACTACATCCCTGATTTGTACCAGAAGACCACTTGAGACAGAGCTGCAGTCTGTGTCTCCCTGGTGTGAGTATACAGTATGCATGTCTTTACTACACAGTATAACGTCAGCTAGGTGTCACCCGGTCGATGTCAACAAGTCGGTGTCACCCAGCCACCTCCACCTTCTGGAGGCTAACAGGGTTCGGCTGTCACCTCCCCTGCTTTGGGCCTCTCCTGCGAGCGTCCATGTGACACCTACCGTGACCCACGGTGGCGCTGCATCCATAGGCATAAGGACACGTCACCCTGTGGGGCTATGTGTCACTCGGCAGGATGCTCTGTCACCAGGGCCAGTGTCACCTGTCTCGGCCCCTGTCTCACCTGCTGTCAGCCTTCGGCAGGGGGACCATGTCACTGCTACAGGCTGATGCCTCTATCACAACTGCCTGATAACAGTGGACCACAGAACAGAGAGGGGTAAAGGTAAGAAAGGTTTGCTTTGTGAGTTCAGGCTGAATTTGTAGACTGGAAAACATTCCATGTCATTGCCAATGTTTTCAGCTTGAGTCGGTAAAAAGCAAATATTACACCGTCCACAGAGGTTGCGAGCTTGTCATCGTAGCACATCCCACTTGTTAGGATAGTGAACCTTAAATCACCACATGTGTAGGTGGTGTCGTAAATTAATTTGTAATGAATGTGGTCGCAAATGGTTACGGCAGGCATCAGGTCATGTTTATGACAGCATTACGAAGGCTTTATGACGTGGGGTAAAGGTAAAGCATCCCTCACAGCACGGTCCGTCCCATTTCCTAATAACAGACACAATTTAAGGGGGGGTGCTCCTTAGGTAACGTATTCATTGGCGAGACACTTGACTCATTTCACACCTCAGGTGGATGGATTGCTCCACTCCTGCCTAACAATCGAACTGGTCTTAACAAGTGGTGTTAAAGAAGGTAAAACTCAATTACAAAATGCCAAGCGCTGACAGTTTATTAAGATCATAGCCCAGGATGGGTTGCAAATGGGATCCTATTCCCCTTATATAGTGCACTACTTTTGACCAGGCCCCATATGGCTTTAGTAAGAAGTAATGTACTATGTATGGGATAGGGTGCCATTTGGGACACATCCCCAGTCTGCTTCACCTTGCAGGGTGGTGTACTGTAGTCCCGTGTAGCTCTGTTGGTAGAGCATGGTGCTTGCAACATCAAGGTTGTGGGGTTCAATTCCCTCAGGGGACCAGTATGAACATGCATGCACTCACTACAGTAAGTTGCTCTGGATAAGAGTGTCTGCTAAATGACTAAATTGTGGCAAATATGTTTAATTGCTTCAGTGTTGACAATGCTGTACTTGTGTTGGAGGTATGAGAAAACATAAGACCCTTGCGGACATACATAACTGTGGATAGACTTCCTGATCGTGGAAGCACATTACCTGATTGTGGACAAATATTACCTGATTGTGGACATGCATTACCTGATTGTGGACGTATATGACCTGATTGTGGATGTGCATTACCTGATTGTGGACATACATTACCTGATTGTGGACATATATTACCAGATTGTGGACATACATTACCTGTTTGCTAAATTTTAAAAACACTTGACATAAATACAGAAGTCAATAGAGTTGTTTATCCATAGCAATAGAGACATAGACTTCTATATAGACCACTGTAGAGCTGAACAGAGACATAGACTTCTATATAGACCACTGTAGAGCTGAACAGAGACATAGACTTCTATATAGACCACTGTAGAGCTGAACAGAGACATAGACTTCTATATAGACCACTGTAGAGCTGAACAGAGACATAGACTTCTATATAGACCACTGTAGAGCTGAACAGAGACATAG
>QNTS01000656.1:445495-459147 GCA_003317085.1 Hucho hucho
CATTGACAAGATCCTCCCGTGTAGTTCTGGGCTGATTCCTCACCGTTCTCATGATCATTGCAACTCCACGAGGTGAGATCTTGCATGGAGCCCCAGGCCGAGGGAGATTGACAGTTCTTTTGTGTTTCTTCCATTTGCGAATAATCGCACCAACTGTTGTCACCTTCTCACCAAGCTGCTTGGCGATGGTCTTGTAGCCCATTCCAGCCTTGTGTAGGTCTACAATCTTGTCCCTGACATCCTTGAAGAGCTCTTTGGTCTTGGCCATGGTGGAGAGTTTGAAATCTGATTGATTGATTGCTTCTGTGGACAGGTGTCTTTTATACAGGTAACAAACTGAGATTAGAAGCACTCCCTTTAAGAGTGTGCTCCTAATCTCAGCTCGTTACCTGTATAAAAGACACCTGGGAGCCAGAAATCTTTCTGATTGAGAGGGGGTCAAATACTTATTTCCCTCATTAAAATGCTAATCAATTTATAACATTTTTCACGTGCGTTTTTCAGGATTTTTTTGTTGTTATTCTGTCTCTCACTGTTCAAATAAACCTGCCATTAAAATTATAGACTGATCATTTCTTTGTCAGTGGGCAAACGTACAAAATCAGCAGGGGCTCAAATACTTTTTTCCCTCACTGTACATTACGGTCCTTTTTTGAAACTCCCCCTAAGGTTGATGGGTGCACCCCCGTGGAAAATAATTATCATAATGAAGAAATCCTCATATAAATCGGTCAATTTAAGCTGGAGATAATATAGCATTTGGATGAGTCTCAATCCACTGCATCCGCCTACAGTATGTGACACTTCCGCATCTGCGGTGAAAGGTGACAGAGCTAGAGCAGTGTTTGTCAGACCCCGAGACATCCTGAAAATTGATCATCTCAGAAAATCATCTGTAGCGTTCAAAATGTTTGGCCTACAAACTATTATGACCCCTCTGTGGAAAGGTGAGACTCTCACAAGCGCGGTTGTTTTGCTGTAGGACACCCACAGGCCTCGCAAAAGTTGTCTGAAAGTACTCCTGTACCAGTTGAAAAAATGATGGAAGTACAGTATATATGGAGACTGTTTAGGGCCAAAAATAAGGGGTTGTAAAAAAACTTTTGAAAATAAAAATTTTATCTTTCTTTTATCTCTCAGATATAGGGCAGACACTTAAGAACAAACTTCCTTTAGATTTTTTGGAGGGGACTATTCTGTTGTTCCATGAACTGAGTCTGTTATTCTATGCATACTGTATGTATGGACTAATAGCAGTAAGGCCCAAAATATTTGATCATAAAAAACTTTTTGTAAATATTTTTTTTATACTTCAAGGGGTCCAGAAATTTAAAATCAAATAGAAAAATTATCCTTGTTATGACCTTCTTAAAACGAAATTCTTCCAAAATGTCATGTACAGTGCATTCGGAAAGTATTCAGACCCCTTGACTTTTTCCACATTTTGTTAGATTACAGCCATATTCTAAAATTGATTAAATTGTCTCACACAATACCCCATAATGACTAAGCAAAAACAGGTTTTTAGAAATGTTTCCATTTAAAAAAATACAACATTAAGTATAACAAAAATATAACATTAAGTATTCAGATCCTTTACTCAGTACTTTGATGAAACACCTTTGGCAGCGATTACAGCCTTGAGTCTTCTTGGGTATGACACTACAAGCTTGGCACAACTGTATTTGGGGAGTTTCTCCTATTCTTCTCTACAGATCCTCTCAAGCTTTGTCAGGTTGGATGGGGAGCGTAGCTGCACAGCTATTTTCAGGTATCTACAGAGATGTTTGATCAGGTTCAAGTCCGGGCTCTGACTGTGCCACTCAAGGACATGTGCCACTCCCGAAGCCACTCCTGCATTGTCTTGGCTGTGTGCTATGAGTCGTCAACGGTGTCAACGTTGTCCTGTTGAAAGGTGAATATTCACCCCAGTCTAAGGTTCTGAGCGCTCTGGAGCAGGTTTTCATCAAGGATCTCTCTGTACTTTGCTCCATTTATCTTTGCCTCGATCCTGACTAGTCTCCCAGTCCCTGTCACAGAAAAACATCCCCACAGCATGATACTGCCACCACCATGCTTCACTGTACAGATGGTGCCAGGTTTCCTCCAGAAGTGACGCTTGGCATTCAGGCCAAAGATTTCAATCTTGGTTTCATCAGACCAGAGAATCTTGTTTCTCATGGTCTGAGAGTCTATAGGTGCCTTTTGCAAACTCCAAGCGGGCTGTCATATGCCTTTTACTGAAGAGTGGCTTCTGTCTGGCCACTAAAACATAAAGGCTTGATTGGTGGAGTGCTGCAGAGATGGTTGTCCTTCTGGAAGGTTCTCCCATCTCCACAGAGGAAATCTAGAGCTCTGGCAGAGTGACCATAGGGTTCGTAGTCACCCCCCTGGCAGGGCGGCCAGCTCTAGGAAGAGTTTTGGTGGTTCCAAACTTCTTCCGTTTAAGAATGATGGAGGCCACTTTGTTATTGGGGACCTTCAATGCTGCATAATTTATTATGGTACCCTTCCCCAGATCTGTGCCTCAACACAATCCTGTCTCGGAGCTCTACAGACAATTCCTTTGACCTCATGGCTTGGTGTTTGCTCTGACATGCACTGTCAACTGTGGGACCTTATGTAGACAGGTGTGTGCTTTTCCAAATCATGTCCAATCTACCCCAGGTGGACTCCAATCAAGTTGTAGAAACATCTCAAGGATGATCAAAGGAAACAGCATGCACTTCAGCTCAATTCCGAGTCTCATAGCAATGGGTCTAAAAATGTATCTAAATAAGGTATTTCTGTTTTTTAATTTTAATACATTTGCAAAAAATGATGAGGATTTTTTGTAAAATTTCAGAATAAGGCTGTAATGTAACCAAATGGGGAAAAAGTCAAGGGGTCTGAATACTTTCCGAAGGCACTGTAGTTTATTACAATACCCCCCCCCCCCCCACCCCCCACCCCCCCTGCTTTGACATAGCTTTAACTCTTAGGGGTTAAAATAAAAAACCTGCATGCTGAATGACTTTGGAATTTTAACCTGTGGAGTGATTTCAGAGCCATCACATGAAATAGGAATGTTTTCTGGGTAGACTGAAAAGGACAATTCAGGGACAGAGATAGAGCAAAAGAGAGAGGAAAGAAAAATAGAAAATAGATGGGGACAATGTGTGCCCCCCCTGCTAAATGAAAATCCAATTTCGAAAAGGCTTGTGGAGTTTATGAGAAAGAAGCAAACAAAAAAAGAGGGGCTGAAATTGTCTAGATAGCTGTGAACACTAGCAACGATGAGCTCTCACAAAAGGCATTGCAAATCCTAAGGGCCTAAGGAGAGACAATGATCTTCAATTACCAGCTGCTCTGTTCTCAATTTTAGACAAGAGCAAAAAAGGGGGGAGGAGAGAGAGAACAAGAGAAAGTGAGGCAATGTATTGGAGAGACAGATATTCGAGAGAGAATGAGGGGGATAGAGAAAGATAGAGATTAAGAGAAGATGGGGGAGCTGGGAGAAGAAAAAATAAAGGAGAGATGAAAATGGAAAAACAGAGAGAAAGTGTGAGTGTGTGAGAGGGGGGAGAGAGAGAAGGGTTATGATCTTTATTTAAGCCATAGACGAAGGGAGGACGCTTCGCCAGGATTCCATTTCCAGTCTGCGCTGGTCTTAAGAGCTGCGGCCAACGCTCCATTTGCAGATCATATCATTTGTAAACACTCTGTTCTCACTGTATTACACTCGTCTGGCAGAGAAAGCAAGAGAGTTTTTTATCCGTCATTTGCATTGCAAAGCAAGCAAACAATAGGCTGCTCCGGCAGCTGTGGTTACGCAGAACTGAGACAGCAGAAAGCAGCACAGAGGAGTGTACATGAGCGGACTGAGGCCTATGCCATGATTCAAACACACTGCAATGTCCCATTAGTGGACTGCACTTTACTTAAAGATGCACTATGCAGATATTGCTGCACCATTTCCTGGTTGCTAAAATTCTATTAGTTCTCCTAATTTCAAGTCATGTGACTAAACAAGCAAGTATAGTGTAGAGAATCATTGCACCATCCAAACCGCTGTGAAATGTATTTTCCATAACCAAAAGTATAGTATTTTCAGCTGTTTGAAGGGGGGGGTGGCCAGCAGGGGGTGGCCAGTGCCCCTGTGACAACAATTTTGGACCCCCTTGTGGCCCTTCTAAATGTGGAGTATGAAATAATTTTTGCATAACTAATTCTTACTATCGTTCTTTTTTTACATCCGTTATTAGACAGTGGCAACGCAGAACACTAATTAAACCCACACATTTACTAGAGGGACATGGTCTTTTGCCTGCTAATGCCTGCAATGCAGTGAAGAAAATGATAAATACTAAACAATTAGATTTTGTTTGGACAGTTTAACCTTTTTAAAGCCTCACATGGACAAGCTCTATCATTCATCTATGTGACCTGCTGCACTAGATGCATCCATTTTCCTGGTTGTTGGTCGCTACTGATACATCCACTCCCATTTCAGTCAATGCAACCTGTAGGGTTGTAGTTGTTTTTCTACATTTCAACCCACTACTCACACCCGGGAACCCTTGATAAAGTGTCTCCTGCTTCTTCCAAGATACGCTGCTATTGTAGCTGCTGAAAACCTCCAATGACAGTGTGCTTTGGTAACATGAGAGCAACGCCCACAGTGTAGCAACACTGTGAGAAGAGGGTTAATAAAACTTGAATAAGACTAGTCTCTCTCTCTCTCGCTCACTCTCTCTCACACACACACACACAGTGAAATGTCAGAGTCTCTACCGATGAGGGCTAATGAGTCGGAAGCACACACTCATCGTGTAATCTCGCCGTATTGACGCTTTGGGCGCGCCCCACCACTGAGCCACAATGGGAGCTGATTGGCTTGGAGACTTCACGGGAATCAATTATGCTGCATGCTGATATGGCTGTGGATGTCTCACCACAGGAGAATACCAAGACTTCTGTGACATATCTAATGCATATGTAGGGATGGAATCAATCTGAATCATGTATGCCATTTCTCATGTTAATCCACAGTGGAGAAATCATTTCCAGACTTTTTGCCGGTAGGAGGAGCATTTCCTTATCATTGTAATGTCTAAATCTGTTTTAAGCTGGAGGGTCTGTTTGGTATTTGGCCTTTATTTTTCCTGAGTATATTGTCTGTGATTGAGCCATACAGAACCCTTGCCACACTAGCAGCGTGCAGTCGTAATGCTAATTGCTGGCTAAAAGCCAATCCCTTTCTCCTTCCACCACCAGACAGAGAGATTTGAATTCAGTAGTTTTGACTCGTAGCACGTTTGACACTACCTGGCAACATCATTACCTGTGGGTATGAGAATTTGTTTCAGAACTCAAAACACAAAGCCTGCAGATATGAAAGTGTGTCTTTAACCCGTGGAAAGCGCATTATGTCATTATTGTCTGAGTTAAATCGGGAATATTTTTGGAATTTGATATCTCGTCAGATATAAGGGGGCCCCCACTTATTTATTTGTCTGGCCCACAAGGGAACAAACAGTGTTTAAGATTCATTGCCAACTGTCATGTTCTCCGGTCTCTTCCTTCGTCCCCGTTTGAAAGGGAAGCCTGAGGGGTTCCTTAACAACAAAAGCCCTGTTAGTAAACTGCCTTAATTACACACACTCGCTCCGTCTCTGTCAGTGAGCACGGTTACATGCACACAATAATACGATTATTTTGGATAGCCAGATTAATATAATAGTTTGATTAAAACGTTTACATGCTTTGCAAGAAGAACGATTTCCCTAATAATCCTGTTTACATGGACACATCTGAAATCAGGCTACTGGTGGGATAAACATTCTACCACATGTTATTTTTGCAAATCCTTTTTGATTCTGAGTTCGAACATATAGAGTTTGTATGTGAAAAGAATTTCTAAGATTTTTCCAAACTCACTTCATTCGCGCATAAGGAGGCTTGCGATACTGGCACATACACAGATGAAATACTCAGCTGGAACTCCGATTAAGCTGTTACATGTCCTAAACATATAAAAGATTACTCAGAAAACCAGGTGTTTTATCGGCTTATGCCTACTTCAATTTTTGACCTCACGCCGATTAAGTTAAGATAAGCAGCATAAGGTCTTTATATGATTATTTCCATACTCGGGATGTAAACATACTCACCGTCTCTCTCTCTCTCTCNTTTTATTCTCTCCCTCCATCTCTCACTCAATCCCTCGGCAAGCGTGAACAGGTGGCCACAGGGACCCCGCTACTTGAAATTGATTCTTTCATGTTGCTGCATTAAATTGAAACCAATCCCCTATGCTTAAACTCACCCCCCCCCCGCACCACCACCACCACCTCCCCATCTACATTTGAAGTATGGCAAAGCCCACAGAGCCCAGAGTGCTGGCAGGGGACAATGGGTGGTACCGTACACTGCAACAGAGGGGACATCTTTCGAGGATTTGGATAAATCCGGAACTGTGTCTCCCAGCTAAAACACAAGAGGGCGGTTGGACCAGAACAGGCAAGCACGACAATGAGCTTTGTTTCATGCCATTGTACTCAAATGTACTATAGCCTTGCACACATCACAATTCTGTCTCCACAGCAGGGGTAAATTGCACAGCCTGACATTAAATATATTAATTTCACAATGAGCAAAAAGGACAATCTTTCCGTCGGATTTGATGGCTGCATAGCAGTGTCAAGCTAGCCTTTTTGCTGTGTCACCATGGCAATGCAAGCACTGCTGCCCTATCGAGGGAAGCGCAGTGGGGCATCGCTATTTGGCGTAAAGGTCTGAAGTGATTTCTATTTGTTTACGGCATGATTAATAGGCCTCTAACAGGTTCTCACTCGGTGGTGTAGCCTGGGAAAGAGAGGGCATGAGGACACATTACCCATGAGGCCCTGGGAGAGGGTCCCATCATTTGAATGTAACATCCAGAAAGGGCTCATCTCTCTGCACGGCAGCCCAGCTCACAACAACAATAAAGGTGTCCAATAAAATCAGGCTGTGGTCGGGACAGACTCAACGGGTTGTTGACACACTGAGGCTGTCACAACAAATACCAGCCAATGAGAGTCTGGTTAATAGACCCTAGGAAGTCACAAAGGATGACCCTACTGGAATTATTTTAGTGACAGGATGCCACTCTGTTCAGGGACTATTCAGATGCCCCCCTACTTGAGCAAAGACAATGTGGCACAACAATTGGACAAAACCTGGAAGGATGTGTTAGGGTGAACAGACAAGTTTCTGTTTTTGGGATCAAAGACGTTACATCTAACGACATTTGCAATCATTGCCAAAGCAGAGAGTTTGTCTACATTCTTAATTAAAATGTTATTTGGTCATTGGTTTATGACATACAGTATAGCAGGGCTTGACTTGAGCCAGTGCATTTTATGTTCTGTTTTTAGTCATACTACATGTATTTTTGGTTCTGTTATTTGTTGTAGACTTATACCTACTTATTAAGTGGCACTTTTGACTCCCTCTTCTTGTTTCTTTCTGTTTCGGTTCTTTATGTAGTGTAAAGCGCATTAGTTTGCAACCAAAATGTGCTATATAAATACAGATTGATATTATTTGATTCCAAAAATCTTCCCTGCTCTTGGATTAATTATGATCTTTGTATATTTACAGGATTATGTTGTTCATGTGGCATACCGTTTTTATGTATTCATCATGACGTGCATTTAATAAAAGATAACACATCCACTCCAGAATTAAATATGAAGACACAGTCAGCTAAGCCCAACCAGTGTGTTGTAAGAGCACAGTAAACAGGCTTAGGGCCCACCACCTAGGCAACTCTCACTCGATGCTGGCTGTGAATACACATCACATGTTTGTTATTCCTTGGCCCACCTCCCTGGCTAATGCAGTTCTGCATTGGTGACTCCACACCCCCACTCGGGAGAAGGGCTTTCTCCTATCTATGCATTAAGTTGACTGAGAGTGAGATGAGGCGATGGTGATAGTCTGCTCCTCGTGATAACTGCACGCCGCCACATCCGCCTTAATGAAACTCCCCAGATTTCCATCAATCTTTTCCTCTGTTTTCCTCTCTCGCTCTCTCTCCATCTCTCCCTTTCAATCCCCCCCACCTGCTCTCTCCTGCTGCCCGTCCCCTTCTCGCTCTCTCACTTTCCCTTCCACCCATCCACCTCCTATTCTCTCTCTTTTCCTTTCTCTCCTCTTTTTCAATCTTCCTTTCTTCCTCCCTCCCGGCCTGCCAGTCTTTCTCTTACTGTGCCCTCCAACCCCGACACACTTCCACCGCCCCTCCTCATCCTCCCCTTCCTCTCCCTGGATTCTTAGCATAATATCAGGGCTAATAGCTTATTGTCTGTGTGCTCCAGTGCTGATCAGACCCTTTCCTTTCTCTGGTGAAATAGGGCTCTGTAACCTGAAGCGTTCCCCCGCGTGAGGATGCTCGGGGAAAAAAAGGAGTCAGCTTGTGTTGCACAAAATGAAAGGGAGGACTGATCTCCAAAAAGAAAGAAATAAGCTGATTCTTAGGGAAAAGAAAGACAAAAGATGTTCTGTATGACAGGGGGAGAGAGAGAGTGAGATCAGAGATCCAGCATTCATTTATGATGAACTTACAGAAGGTTTCCATTGTAAAGCTGTTCTTGTACATTTTTTGCCTGTAATCACTGACTAGTCTATATTCATCCTAACTATCTCAAAATGTATTACAACAAATCATAGGCGGAATTGACACAATATTCAGAACAGGTTGATTATTATTTTGGGGGTTGGGGCCACTGGAGGTTTGGGGGGGCCCCTGATAGCATAAGTACACGTCAGAAGCAATGGCAACATTTTTTGAATTACAGGAAATTAGCATTAATGGTCAAGTTTGGGTACGAAAAACGGTCCAACTCCTCCTCTTTCTCAATTTTCAAACAGAAATGGGGTGTGCCTTTGGTGGTTCATCGATGTGTCATTCTGGTTATCCGCACCTCAACTGACATAGCTACTGTAGTTCATTAGCTAAGCTAGCCACTTTAGCTAGCCAGTAACTCCTCCAGTATGTGTTGATGTGATGTAGCTAGTTCATTAGCTGGGCTAGGCACTTTAACTAGCCAGTAACTCCTCCAGTATGTGTTGATGTGACGTAGCTAGTTCATTAGCTGGGCTAGGCACTTTAACTAGCCAGTAACTCCTCCAGTATGTGTTGATGTGATGTAGCTAGTTCATTAGCTGGGCTAGGCACTTTAACTAGCCAGTAACTCCTCCAGTATGTGTTGATGTGACGTAGCTAGTTCATTAGCTAAGCTAGCCACTTTAACTAGCCAGTAACTCCTCCAGTATGTGTTTATGTGACATAGCTAGTTCATTAGCTGGGCTAGGCACTTTAACTAGCCAGTAACTCCTCCAGTATGTGTTGATGTGACATAGCTAGTTCATTAGCTGGGCTAGGCACTTTAGCTAGCCAGTAACTCCTCCAGTATGTGTTGATGTCATTTCACAGGATATGTTTTTGGATGAAAGCTGTAGAGATCGGTAAGAAATGGCACTTCTGTAGTCAAATTATTTGTATGCGTTAAATTACCTGGTATGATGGTGCTGATGATGGTTATATAGTTTAAAGACATTGTTTTAGCATTTTTTGCCCAGAGTCGACCTTTAATGTAACTGTCCAGTGCTTGCAGATTTCTATGACATGTGACCTATAATTACTTACACTATGAGTGAAAAGTTTTCCTTCTAAACATTTTTTATTAAATATGTTAAAAAGCAGATTTTCAACAGAATTGTCACGCTGGTAACAAAGATTCGGGAGACAGACGCAGGAATGCGTAATAGTTATTTTTATTATACCCCAAATTACGGCGTGCCGTGTGAGGGCGTGAAGACCAAACAAACACGTAACAAAACACACAGGATTGAAACCCAAACAAAAGAGCGAGGAGTACCTTGAATAAATACACACACGCACAATGATGAACGCATGGGACGAGACCCGTAATCATCTGCGCAATCCACAAGGGCACGAAAGCCCAAAACACACAGCACAGGTACTCACACGCACCAACAGACATTGTAACAACAGCACCATGGTGAACAAAGGGCACATATATACAAATACAATCAGTGGGAATAGGGGCCAGGTGTGCGCAATGAAAGTTCCAGAGGGACTGGTGTGGGAATATACCCGTCATAAAACATCTATGCTTTGTCTCCATTTTATGCTTTGGCCACAAATAAAAGAATGAGTCAAAATCAAATCAAATCCAATTTTATTGGTCCTATACACATATTTGCAGATGTTATCACAGATGCAGCGACATGCTTATGTTCCTATCTCCAACAGTGCAGTAATACCTAACAATTCAAAACAATACACGCAAATCCCAAAAATATAAATAAAGGAATAAAGAAATATAGAAATATCAGGACAAGCAATATCAGAGTCCGGAATATACAGTTCAAAACATTAGGAACATCTGCTCTTTCCATGACATAGACTGACAAGGTGAATCCAGGTGAAAGCTATGATCCCTTATTGATGGTATCTGTTAAATCCACTTCAATTAGTGTAGCTGAAGGGGAGGAGAAAGGTTATATATGGATTTTTTAGCCTTGTGACAATTTAGACATGGATTGTGAATGTGTGCCATTCAGAGGGTGAATGGGTAAGACCGGTTCTTCACTTGACCCGGATCCTGCCGAAAAGTTTTCCTTCTAAACATTTTTTATTAAATATGTTAGTTTTGGACAGTTTAGTTCCAAACCCCATTTGCCAGGATCCGGTACCTCTCATGACATGAAAAATAATTTCCAATGTTTGCAATGTAACAATTCTAAAGAAAGCAATCAGAGTTAATTTTAGTTACACCCTCTGTAATTCTCCTGCCCCCTAAGAAATGTCACATGAAACCTTGCCTGATATTCTAATAATTGATTAGTGTTGAACCAGCCAGGGTATATGGTTTGCTAAACATTGTAGCTTATACAAACCAACCTGTGGCCGTTGCTGTGGTGAGAGAGAGAAGTGTGGCTGTATCTCTCTCAGAACTAAAATGAGATTCACTTTCTATGATCTCTCCCTCTCTCTCTGCTCTGATAGACATGAGCCTGCAACTCTCATCTCTCCAGTGTTGCACTTCATAATTTATTTCCTTAGAATCATAGTTGCGCGGAGGAGAATGGAGGTGCTGCAGCACACCTTATGAATTGAAATACATTTTCCAAAGTTATAGAATTACTGCAGTCTGTTCAGAAATAAATGGAATAATTGAGAATACTACACCAGGAGTAGGCTTATAATTTAGCCAAAGATCGTCAAAAGCTAAAAAGAAAAAGACCAAATATGTTATCAACTTCCAAATATGGCTATTGAGCGAAGAACATTGTTTTAGAAAGTAAAACATGAGAGAGTTAGCACTGGCCATCGCCAGTGAGTGAGATGCACATCCTTGGATGAGTCGGGGAAACTAGAAAGCTTTTTTAAGACTATAATTTCCTCTTCATATTGCACAATATATGTGTCTCCACACACCTAGGCCTAGGCTATTGATGGATTCAAGACAAGGTCAATTTTATTGAGCTCAGATTCTCTGTTTGTCAGTGTCAAAGTAGCCTGTAATTTCGATCATTTGTGAGGTACAGTTGAAGTAGGAAGTTTAAATACACTAAGGTTTGAGTCATTAAAACTCGTTTTTCAACCACTCCACAAATTTCTTGTTAACTACTTAGGGAGTGGTGGGGCGCTAGCCGGTGAAATGCAAGGCGCCAAATTCAAAATCCAAAAGTTGAATTATTAAACATTCATCAATATACAAGTGTTGCATAGTCTCTGCTTCTTGGCAATATCACAGCGTTGTCAGATTTCAAAAAGGCTTTACGGCGAAAGCACTACATTTGATTGTTTGAGGGTAGCACCTCCAATATTTTGAGCGTAGCACCTCCAATATTTAAAAAAAATAATAATAATCTTAACTGACTTGCCTAGTTATATAAAGGTAAAAAAAAACAAGGACTCCGTTCTGTCACCTTTGGTTTCTTGGCCCTCCCACCCCTAAGGGTGGCCAGCTCCTGCTACCATAGTCCCTGCCCATCTTCCGAAAGCACCTGAAACCTCACCACTTCAAAGAGTATCTAAAATACCCCCCCATCAAAATCAAACCTGAACCAACACATGCACTTGATTCCCCCCCAGCTCTGACTTTGCTGATAGCTACTTTATTGATGAAAAGTGTACATACTATGCCTGTAATATGTGGTTGTCCAACCTGGATATTTTAAGATGAATACACTAACTATAAGCCACTCTGGATAAGAGCGTCTGCTAAATAACTATTGATAACTATAATGAAAATACAGTGGAAAAGTTTTTCAGAGATTAAATTATTTTAAAGTGTAATGTAAAATATCCCTCCAGATACCCCTCCGTATAGCCTTCCATATAGCCCTCCATATACCCCTCCATATAGCCCTCCATATAGCCCTCCATGCAGCCCTCCAGAAACCCCTCCAGATATCCCTCCAGATACCCCTCAATATAGCCTTCCATATACCCCTCCATACAGCCCTCCATACAGCCCTCCATATACCCCTCCAGATACCCCTCCATATAGCCCCCCAGATAACCCTCATATACCCCTCTATATACCCCTCCATACAGCCCTCCATATAGCCCTCCATATAGCCCTCTGCATAACCCCTCTATGTACCTCTCCATACACCCCTCCATACACTCCTCCATATAGCCCTACAAAAAACCCTCCAGATACCCCTCCAGACACCCCTCCAGATACCCCTCCAAACAACCTACCAGATACCACTCAAATACCCCTCCATATACCCCTCCATATAGCACTCCAGATAGTCCTCCATATAGCCCTCTTTATACCCCTCCATATATCCCTCCATATAGCCCTCATTATACTCCTCCAGATACCCCATCATATACCCCTCCGTATAGCCCTCCGTATACCCCTCCGTATAGCCCTCCGTATAGCCCTCCGTACACCCCTCCATATAGACCTCAATGTACATCTTCAGATACCCTTCCAGATACCCCTCCATATACTCCTCCAGATACCCCTCATATACCACTCTGTATGCCCCTCCATAAACCCCTCCATGTAGCCCTACATATAACCCTCCACATAGCCCTCCATATACCACTCCATAAAGCCCTCCAGATAACCCTCCATATACCCTTCCCTATGCCCCTCAATATACCCCCACATATACCCCTCCAAATACCCCTCCATTTACCCCTTCATATAGCCCTCCATATAGCCCTCCATATAGCGCTCCAGACACCCCTCAAGATACCACTCCAGATACCCCTCCAGATAAACTTCACATACCCATCCATATACCCCTCCCCTAGCCCTCCATATAGCCCTCATATACCCATCATATACCCCTCTATATACCCCTCCAGCAACCCCTCCATATAGCCCTCCAGATACTCATCATATACCCCTCCATACATCCCTCAGCATACAGTGGGGCAAAAAAGTATTTAGTCAGCCACCAATTGTGCAAGTTCTCTCACTTAAAAAGATGAGAGAGGCCTGTAATTTTCATCATAGGTACACTTCAACTATGACAGACAAAATTAGGAAAAAAAATCCAGAAAATCACATTGTAGGATTTTTAATGAATTTATTTGCAAATTATGGTGGAAAATAAGTATTTGGTCA
>QNTS01000656.1:460025-474437 GCA_003317085.1 Hucho hucho
TGACCAAATACTTATTTTCCACCATAATTTGCAAATAAATAAATTAAAAATCCTACAATGTGATTTTCTGGATTTCTTTTTCTCATTTCGTCTGTCATAGTTGAAGTGTACCTATGATGAAAATTACAGGCCTCTCTCATCTTTTTAAGTTGGAGAACTTGCACAATTGGTGGCTGACTAAATACTTTTTTGCCCCACTGTACATCTCTGTTTACCGCTCCGTATACCCCCAGTATATACCTCCATATACTCTCATATACCCCTCCATATAGCCCTCCAGATACCCCTCTGTAAAGCCCTCCAGATACCGCTCTATATACCCCTCATTATACCCCTTCATGTAGCCCTCCATATACCCCTCCATATATCCCTCCGTATTGCCCTCCAGATACACCTCATATACCCCTTTCGTATAGCTCTCCAGATAACCCTCTGTATACCCCTCCATATAGACCTCCATATAGCCCTCCGTATAGCCATCCATATACTCATCCATATACCCCTCCATATATCCCTCCTTATAGCCCTACAGATACCCCTCCATATAGCCCTCCATATAGCACCCAATATACTCCTCCATGTACCCCTCCATATATCCCTACATATAGCCCTCCACATACCCCTACATATAGCCCTCCATATACCCCTCATATACCCCTACATATAGCCCTCCATACACCACTCCATATAGCCCTCCAGATGCCCCTCCAAATACTCCTCCAGATACCCCTCATATATCCCTCCACCTACCCCTCCATATACCCGTACATGTACCTCTCTGTATACCCCTCTGTATATTCCTCCGTATTGCCCTCCAGATACACCTCATATACCCCTTTTGCATAGCTCTCTGTATAACCCTCTGTATACCCATCCATTTACCCCTCCGTACGCCCCTCCACAACACCCCCACATATACCCCTCCAAATACTCCTCCATATACCACTCCATATAGCGCTCCAGATATCCCTCCATATACCCCTCCAAATACCCCTCCAGATACCCCTCCATATAGCCCATATACCACTCATATACCCCTCCATTTACCCCTCCAAATACCCCTCCAGATACCCCTCAATGTAAAACTCCATATACCACTCCAGGTGCCGCTCCATATACCCCTCCATATAGCCCTCCATATACTTCTCCATAAACCCCTCCATATAGCTCTACATTTAGCCCTCCATATTGCCCTCCATATAGCCATTCATATACCCCTCCATATACCCCTCCATATACCCCTCCAGATAGCCCTCCAGATAGCCCTCCAGATAGCCCTCCATATAGCCCTCCATATACTTCTCCACATAGCCCTCCATTTAGCCCACCATATACTTCTCCACATAGCCCTCCATATACTTCTCCATATACCCCTCCATATAGCCCTCCATATACTTCTCCACATAGCCATCCATATAGCCCTCCGTATACCCCTCCGTATACCCCTCCATATACCCCTCTATATACCCCTCCAGCTACCCCTCTGTTTAGCCCTCCGTATAGCCCTCAGTGCCCCCCCCCGTGTACCCTTCTGTATACCCCTCCATATAGCCCTCCAGATAGCCCTCCATATACCCCTCCATATAGCCCTCCATATAGCCCTCCATATACCCCTCCAGATAGTCCTCCAAATACCCTCAAAAGAGACATTATTAGTCAAACTGTAGAATTGCAAAAAAATTGCTTTGAAAGGCCCCCCCCATATACTGATTGTCCCCCTCAATATCTTCACCACAACTTCTCCCTTGCAACAAATATAGTCCACATCTGTGCAGAATTAGTAGGATACATTGTAATTGATAATCATGGATTATTTCTGGTCTGTCTGGGCCACTGTCTTCTCAGAAGACCTGACATAATTGTTCTATGGTACTCGGGTGGGTGAGGAGAGTGGAGAGAATGGTCCTGTGTGGCTCAGTTGGTAGAGTATTGTGCTTAAAATGCCAGAGTTGTGGGTTCAATAGCCATGTTATTTTTACTCCTTATTGTTATTCACTGTGTATTTATTCCTCGTGTCACTATTTCAAAAATGTTTATAAATGTTTTATCTTCATCTTTAACTCTGCATTGTTGGTAAAGGACCCATATGTAAGTATATTACTGTTAGTCTACACCTGTTGTTTACGTAGCGTGACAAATACAATTTTATTTTATTTTATTTGAAAAAGTATGAAAATGTTTGCTCTGGATAAGAACATCTGCTAAATGACCAACATTTAAAATGTAGAGACCGGGTCTTAGGGGACCGAACATCTCCATTCCACTGAGGTATTCTGGGAAATCAGAAAAGTACCATGTGACATTTCCCCAAATAATATCCTGCTCATCACGCTTTAATAGGGAATGCATTGTGCTAAACCAATGCCCATGATAGTCCATTGAAGCTTTTCTGTACTCCAGACGTCTGTCAGCTTGAGAAATCGGTGTCACTGCTTCTCTTTCTGACTTTGAGCTGCTCTTGCTTGCATACTGTGAGGTATTTCTAGGCAAGTCGGCGAGTCGCCTATCTTTAGGCTCATACTGTATATCATGCAGAGCCTCTCTCTAAGCCCCCTGGGAATTGATGAGGACATCAGTCACAAGGAAAGAGGGACGTGGTACAGATTATGAAGTCACCACGACTCCCTTTGACTCCCACGTTCCAGCTGACGTAATACTCATCCACCAATCATTTACAGCACTTAGGGGCCGATACTGGAAAATGCCAACAAGAGAGAAGAATTGGGGAATACATTCTGACGACAGTTTTACAGCAGCTAAATTCACTTAGCATTAAATTCCCCCCTCGTAGACAACATGTAGCTGACTGAAAACTTCTCTTCTGTTCTGAGTTGAGAGTGGGAGAGGGGAAAAAAAGCAAGTAAAAATGTAGGGTTTAATTTCCTTAACATCATTGCTTTGCTCAGAAAATTTACTACGCTTCTCAATTTGAATTAGTCCAGAGAGAGAGAGAGAGAGAGAGAGAGAGAGAGAGAGAGAGAGAGAGAGAGAGAGAGAGCAGTCTGGAGGTAGAAGCGAATGCAGCAGTTGATATATATATCAATGTGGTGTGGACACTAATGCAAATGCACAAATGCGATCGATATTGCTGTGCTTGCTTTTCTTGACAAGTCCCAATTTACCCACTGCATGCTAAGAGTCTGTGTCAAGATTTGAATAAAAAGCCCAAGCAAAATATTATTTTCTTAACAAAAGCTCATGAATACATTATAATTTCATTGCTGAGACCATTCATTTGGCCATCATTGTGTAACCCTTTTCCAAATAACAGTTACGTAAGCATAGTAACACAGCAATACCCAATAAACAATATACTGTACATTGAATGAAGTTATATATAGGTCTTAACCAGGCAAACACAACAATAAGAACTCTATCCATGTCCACTGCATTATTTCCCAGAGACCGAGAAAGCCAATTCATTCATCGAAACTGACCTCCTACATCCAGCACAGCAGAATGTCATCACTACTCCGTCTCACAAATCAACCCCCAAAGCCTCATAACCCATTAGGAAGTTCATCCTGCTGATCATATATTACCATGATTACATCCACAAGAGATATGAATCATAACCCACCCAGGGCAAAAGTCATGTGGGATGTCACTGAAGCTAATGTCTCCTATATTTTCCATCAAAGTCGGGCAAACCCAAGCAAACAGTGACCCTTGGCCCGTGGGTGGCCTCTGAGAAATGGAGTTTGAGGGGCCTCCTACTGTAAGACTGGTAATTAGTGCTGCGAGCAAAGGGAAACTTCCAGACTTGATCCCCCAGAGTGAGAGAGGGACTGACGGCAGACCCTAAGACTCTACATTAGCGTGTGGTTGGATGAGCCCTGGAGGATCATGTTAGCCAAAGAGAGAGAGAGAGATACAAAGATCAAGAGAGAGAGATACAAAGATAAAGAGAGAGAGAGAGAGAGAGAGAGAGAGAGAGAGAGAGAGAGAGAGAGAGAGAGAGAGAAATTGTATTGGTTGCATACACATATTTTGCAGATGTTATCACAGGTGCAGAGAAATGCTTATGTTTCTAGCTCCAACAGTGCAGTTATACCTAACACTACAAAATAATCTACACAAATCCCCCACATCTCATTCCATAATCATAGACAGTAATAAGGAGTTGGTCCCCCTTTGCTGCTATAACAGCCTCCACTCTTCTGGGAAGGCTTTCCACTAGATGTTGGAACATTGCTGCGGGGACTTGCTTCCGTTCAGCCACAAAAGCATTAGTGAGGTCGGGAACTGATGTTTGGCAATTAGGCCTGGCGCGCAGTCGGCGTTCCAATTCATCCCAAAGGAGTTCAATGGGGTCAATGGGGTTGAGATCAGGGCTTTGTGCAGACCACTCAAGTTCTTCCACACCGATCTCGACAAACCATTTCTGGATGGACCTCACTTTGTGCACAGGGGCTTCGTCATGCTGAAAAAGTAAAGGGCCTTCCCCAAACTTCCACAAAGGTGGAAGCACAGAATTGTCCAAAATGTAATTTTATTCTGTAGCGTTAAGATTTCCCTTCATTGTAACTAAGGGGCCTAGCCTGAACCATGAAAAACAGCCCCAGACTATTATTCCTCCTCCATCAAACATTACAGTTGGCACTATGCATTCGGGCAGGTAGCGTTCTCCTGATTTGTCACGTCCTGATTTGTTTCACCTGTCCTTGTGCTTGTCTCCACCCCCCTCCAGGTGTCGCCCATCTTCCCCATTATCCCCTGGGTACTTAATACCTATGTTCTCTGTTTGTCTGTTGCCAGTTCGTCTTGTTTGTCAAGTCTACCTGTGTTCCCAAGTCAATCTATTTCTCGCCCTCCTGGTTCTGACCCTTGCCTGTCCTGACTCTGAGCCCGCCTGCCTGACCACTCTGCCTGCCCCTGAGCCTGCCTGCCACCCTGTACCTTTGCCCCTCTACTCTGGATTATCGAGCCCTGCCTGCCTTAACCTGTCGTTTACCTGCCACTGTTGCTGTAATAAACATTGTTACTTCAACACAGTCTGCATTTGGGTCTTACCAGAAACGTGATAAGATTAGTCTGTCGGATTGCCAGATGGTGAAGCGCGATTCATCATTCCAGAGAACGCGTTTCCACTGTCCAATTGCGGCGAGCTTTACACCACTTTACAGCTGCTTGGCCATGGAAACCCATTTCATGAAGCTCCCGACAAACTGTTCTAGTGCTGACATTGCTTCCAGAGGCAGTTTGGAACTTGGTAGTGAGTGTTGCAACTGAGGACAGACGATTTTTAAGCGTTACGTGCTTCAGCACTCGGCGGTCCAGTTCTGAGAGCTTGTGTGGCCTACCACTTCACAATTGAGTCATTGTTGCTCCTAGACATTTCCACTTCACAATAATCTAGCAGGGCAGACATTTGACGAACGGACTTGTTGGAAAGGTGGCATCCTATGACGGTGCCACGTTGAAAGTCACTGAGCTTTTCGGTATGGCCATTCTACTGCCAATGTTTGTCTATGGAGATTGCATAGCTGTGTGCTTGATTTCATACACCTGTCAACAACGGGTGTGGCTGAAATAGCCGAATCCACTAATTTCAAGGGGTGTCCACATACTATGCATAGATAGTGTACATGATGGTGTGTAGACCTTATGTACAGTATATGAAGAGAAACCGTGTACAGCAGCAGTGATATAGGATGAGCCTTGACTAGAATACAGTATATATTGTACATATGAAGTGGGTAAAACAGTATGTAAACCTTATTAAAGTGATCAGTGTTCAATAACTATGTTCATAGGGCAGCAGTCTCTAAAGTGCAGGGTAGAGTCCTGGGTGATAGCCAGCTAGTAACAGTGCATGGCAGGTTATTGGGTTGAAGCCAGCTAGTGGTGACTGTTGAACAGTCTCTCGGTCCCAGCTTTGATGCACCTGTACTGTCTCTGCCTTTTAGATTGTAGAAGGGTGAACAGGCTGTGGCTCGGATGGCTGAGGTCCTTTAGGATCTACTTGGCCTTCCTGTGACACCGGGTGCTGTAGATGTCCTGGAGGGCAGGCAGTGTGTCCCCAGTGATGCGTTGGGCTGACCGTACCACACTCTGGAGAGCCCTGAGGTTGCAGACAGTGAAATTGCCGTACCAGGCGGTGATACAGCCCGACAGGATGCTCTTAATGGTTGATTTGTAGAAGTTTGTGAGGGTCTTAAGTGCCAAGCCAAATTTCTTCAGCCTCCTGAGGTTGAAGAGTCGCTGTTGCGCCTTCTTCACCACACTGTCTGTGCGGATGGAGCATTTCAACTGCGGCCCCATCGATGTGGATGGGGACATGCTCTCTCTGCTGTCTCCTGAAGTCCACGATCAGCTCCTTAATTTTTTGGATGATAAGGGAGAGGTTATTTTCCTGGCATCCCTCTGCAGACAGATACAGAGAGAAATAAATATATATATATATATATATATATATATAGAGAGAGAGAGAGAGAGAGAGAGAGAGAGAGAGAGAGAGAGAGAGAGAGAGAGAGAGAGAGAGAGAGAGAGAGATACAGCGAGAGAGAGAGAGAGATACACAGCGAGAGAGAGATACAGCGAGAGAGAGATACAGCGAGAGAGAGATACAGCGAGAGAGAGAGAGAGAGAGAGAGAGAGAGAGAGATACAGCGAGCGAGAGAGAGGCACAGAGAGATATAGAGAGAAAATGAGTGAGAGCAATACAGAAACATAAAGAGAGAAAGAGAGAGAGATGCAGAGAGATACAGGGAGAGTGAGATAGAGAGAGAGAGAGAAAAAGAGAGAGAGAGAGAGAGAGAGAGAGAGAGAGAGAGAGAGAGACAAAGAGAACAGAGTGGCAGAATACCTGACCACTGTGACTGACCCCAAATTAAGAAAATCCTTGAGTATGTCCACACTCAGTGAGCATAGCCTGGCTATTGAGAGAGGCCGCCATAAGCATACTTGGTTCTTGAGAGAGAAGAGAGGCTACAGTATATGCCCACTGCCCATAAAATGAGGTGTAAACTGAGCAACTCTTCCTAACTTCCTGACAAATGAATGACCACATTAGAGACACATAGTTCCCACAGATCACACAGACCCACAAAAAAATGAAAAGAATTTAAGACATACCGCAGTGTGCAATCACAGCAGCAAGATTTGTGGCCGGGTGCCATGAGAAAAGGGCAACCAGTGAAGCACAAACAACATTGTAAATGTATTTATTTTCCCTTTCATACTTCAACTACTTGCACATTGTTACAACACTGTACATTATATAACATTTTAATTTCTCTATTATTTTAAACTTTTGTGAGTGTAATGTTTGCTAATGTTTCCCTTGTTTATTTTCCTTTTGTTTATTGTCTATTCCATTTGCTTTGGCAATGTAAACATATGTTTACCATGTCAATAAAGCCCCTTAAATTGAAAATGGAATTGAATTGAGAGAAAGGAGAGAGAGAGAGAGGAGTACCAAGTCACTGCACTTATGCTTCAATCATCACGTTCAGTTAATTTGTGTTATATCAAATGTATTTAGCGCACACTCGCTCACATGCTTACACAGCATCCTCACACGTCTTTCAAAAGAGCTGAAGTATTATCATGAGAAACAAATGAAAACTGTATTTATGCATACTTATGCATATACACAAGCAAACAGAAATCTGAACTAAACGGGCAGAAACAAACAAATTCTATTTAGATATACTCACTATGTCTCCCTTAGTGCATGGGCTTGTATATGACATGAGTGTGTGAGTGTGTGCTCACGTATGAATGTATGTTTGTGCATGCCTGTGTGTGTGTGTGTGTGTGTGAGTGTGTGAGTGTGTGTGTGTGTGTGTTAGCATGCGTGTGTGTGGGTGGCAGGTACTCAGATGTTCTGTAGTCCGAGGGCATCTTGTGCTGTGCTGGGTTACGTCATGCTCCCACTGACTATAATGAATCAATGGTGAATGGATCGAGGTGCCAGAAATTGCTGACATTATGAAGCGTGGTGTGCTCCTGGCCAGTAAATCTCACAGAGCCCAGAAATAAATGATCAACCATATAAGTAGGGGAAGGCAGTCTCCCATCCTCTAGCTAACACGCAAAATTGCATATATGCGTGTGTGCACACACACACACAGCTCCATGATTATTTGTATGTGGCCATGCCTCTCCTGTCCACCTGACTGGTTTGTATGTAACACCGGAAGGGGGTCATTTACCATCCTCTGTTTACAAGCTTTGAGGTAGGCTTTTATCATAATGCACTAATACAACATGGGGTGCTGTGGCGGAAAAAGACACTTACTGGCAGACATTAGTATGATGAAAGACTATTTGGACAAAGAGATCTATGATTATTTTCTGTATGTCCTGCCTGTCCCCAAACTAAGTGCACAGAGAATCAGTCATCAGCCAATTTTCAGATTTGGACAAAATTATTTAGAGGTTTGACAATATTATGCATACTTTTGTATGATTTTGTGTGGATATATTTATTAACCCATGTCAGGTGACTAAACAATGATAAGTGACAGATAAATGTTATTTGTAGAACTTGTAAATCAGAAGTGTTGAAGACCATAATATTATGGAGACATAATATAAAGTGTTAACTAAACCAGTCAGCCAGACTACTGAAAAGCCTACGCTACCCACCCTACCCAACGCTCCCCACACTCCCCTGCACTCCCCTACGCTCAGTGGTGGAAAAAGTGCCCATCGTCATACTTGAGTAAAAGTAAAGATACCTTAATAGAAAATGACTCAAGCAAAAGTGAAAGTAAACCATTAAAATGCTACTTGAGTAAAAGTCTAAAAGTATTTGATTTTAAATACAGTTAAGTATTGAAAGTAAATGTAATTGCTACATATGCTTAAGTATCCTGCATGACACCAAAAAATAAAAGTATAAATAATTTCAAAATTCTTAATATTAAGCAAATCAGACAGCACCATAAAAAATGTTAAATTATATTTAACACTCACACATAACTTATAAACTAAGCATGTGTTATGTTCTATTGATGTGTGTAAATTGCATCACATTCCTGTCCTGCTAAGCACGCAAAATGTAACAAATATCTTTCGGGTGTCAGGGAAAGTGTATGGAGTAAAAAGTATATCATTTTCTTTAGGAATGGAGTGACGTTAAAGTAAAAGTTGTCAAAAACAAAAATAGTAAAGTAAAGTACAGATACCCCAAAAAACTACTTAAGTAGAACTTTAAAGTATTTTTAAATACAGTTGAAGTTCGGAAGTTTACAAAAACCTTAGCTAAATACATTTAAACTCAGTTTTTCACAATTCCTGACATTTATTCCTAGTGAAAATGTCTTGTCTTAGGTCAGTTAGGATCACCACTTTATTTTAAAAAATGTGAAATAATAGTAGAGAGAATGATTTATTTCAGATTTTATTTCTTTCATCATATTTCCAGTGGGTCAGAAGTTTACATACACTCAATTAGTATTTGGTAGCATTGCTTTTAAATTGTTTAATTTGGGTCAAATGTTTCAGGTAGCCTTCCACAAGCTTCCCACAATACGTTGGGTGAATTTTGGCCCATTCCTCCTGACAGAGCTGGTGTTACTGAGTCAGGTTTGTAGGCCTCCTGGCTCGCACATGCTTTTTCAGTTCTGCCCACAAATTTTCTATACGATTGAGGTCAGGGCTTGGCCACTCCAATACCTTGACTTTGTTGTCCTTAAGCCATTTTGTCACAACTTTGGAAGTATGCTTGGGGTCATTGTCCATTTGAAAGACCCATTTGGACCAAGCTTTAACTTCCTGACTGATGTCTTGAGATGTTGCTTCAATATATCCACAAAGTTTTCCTTCCTCATGACGCCATCTATTTTGTGAAGTGCACCAGTACCTCCTGCAGCAAAGCACCCCCACAACATGATGCTGCCACACCCGTGCTTCACGGTTGGGATGGTGATCTTCGGCTTGCAAGCCTCCCCCTTTTTTCTCCAAACATAGCGATGGTCATTATGGCCAAACAGTGCTATTTTTGTTTCATCAGACCAGAGGACATTTCTCAAAAAAATGTGATCCTTGTCCCCATGTGCAGTTGCAAACCGTAGTCTGCTTTTTATATGGCGGTTTTGGAGCAGTGGCTTCTTCTTTGCTGAGCAGCCTTTCAGGTTATGTCAATATAGGACCAGTTTTACTGTGTATATAGATACAATTTGTACCTCCAACATCTTCAAAAGGTCCTTTGCTGTTGTTCTGGGATTGATCTGTACTTTTCACATCAAAGTACGTTAATCTCTACGAGACAGAACGCGTCTCCTTCCTGAGCGGTTTGACAGCTGTGTGGTCCCATGGTGTTTATACTTGCGTACTATTGTTTGTACAGATGAATGTGGTACCTTCAGGCATTTGGAAATTGCTCCCAAGGAGTGGCCATCACAAAAAGTGGCCATCACAAATCCCTGACCTCAAATCCATATAAAATTTGTGGGTAGATCTGAAAAAGCATGTGCGAGCAAGGAGGCCTACAAACCTGACTCAGTTACACCAGCTATGTCAGGAGGAATGGGCCAAAATTCACCCAACTTATTGTGGGAAGGTTGTGGAAGACTACCTGAAACATTTGACCCAAGTTAAACAATTTTACTAGGATTAAAATAAAGTGGTGATCCTAAATGACATAAAACAGGGCATTTTTACTAGGATTAAACGCCAGGAATTTTGAAAAACTGAGTTTAAATGTATTTGGCTAAGGTGTATGTAAACTTCCGACTTCAACTGTGTCTCTGTATATACTGCAGTATTTATCTCTATATACACTGCAGTAGGAAATATTCTACACAGACTGCACTACAACAGCACCTTAGTACATCTCTCATATACAAAGCAGCAGGCAATATCATACAGGCCATAGACTACCTAGCTTACAAATGCTGTAACTCATACAATTCAGGAGATGTTAAATAATTTAAAGGCAATGCTACTGAATACTAATTGAGTGTATGTAAACTTCTGACCCACTGGGAATGTGATGAAAGAAATAAAAGCTGAAATAAATAATTCTCTCTACTATTATTCTGACATTTCACATTCTTAAAATAAAGTTGTGATCCTAACTGACCTAAGACAGGGAATTTCTTTACTAGGATTAAATGTCAGGAATCGTGAAAAACGGAGTTTAAATGTATTTGGCTAAGGTGTATGTAAACTTCCGACTTCAATTGTACATATTTTTAGACAATATTAAAATGTTTATGCTAATTAGTAAGCGCAACAAGTAGCTGAACATGATTGAGCACATCACCCGTATTAAACGTGTATGGAGTGAGAAGGCTTCTAAACTATAACTAGACTTTTAAACTAAACAGTCTTAATGACCAAACATTTCTTACCACAACATGCAGTCAATATGGCTTCCCTCTTCCTGACACACCCACTTCCAAACCAGGAAGTGGAGCCCAAAACTGAAGCAACAGACTGCATTTACCTACAAGTGATAAATAAATGTCTATTTCTATATAATTACCCCCCTGATTGACAGGACTTCCGTTAGAATTACGTTGAATGAAAGTATTGGTAATTTCGCGATTTGTCTCTGCTTGTTCAAACTCTAGACCCAGGAATGTAATTGTATATGCTTTGGACACTTGTGGACTACGCAGTGCATTTTGTTACGTTACAGAATCATTCTAAAATTGATTAAATAAAAAAATGCTCCTCAATCTACACACAATATCCCATAATGACAAATATATTTGGAAAGGCACACACACGTCTATATACAGTAGGGTCCCACAGTTGACAGTGCATGTCAGAGCAAAAACCAAGCCATGAGATTAAAGGAATTGTCCATAGAACTCCGAGACAGATCTGGGGGAGGGTACCAAAACATTTCTGCAACATTGAAGTTCCCAAAGAACACAGTGGCCTCCATCATTCTTAAATGGAAGAAGTTTGGAACCACCAAGACTCTTCCTTGAGCTGGCCACCTGGCCAACCTAAACAATCAGGGGAGAAGGGCCTTGGTCAAGGAGGTGACCAAGAACCCGATGGTCACTCTGAGAGAGCTCCAGAGTTCCTCTGTGGAGATGGTAGAACTTTCCAGAAGGACAACCATCTCTGCAGCACTCCACCATTCAAGCCTTTATGGTAGAGTGGCCAGACGGCAGCCACTCCTCAGTAAAAGACACATGACAGCCTGCCAAGAGTTTTCCAAAAGGCACCAGAAGACTCTCAGACCATGAGAAGCAAACTTATCTGGTCTGACGAAATCAATATTGAAATATTTGGCCTGAATGCTGTCGTGTCGATGACCATCATTAAATGTGAAGACTGATATTTTGTCAAATCAATTCTCTAGGTTTAATTATTACGTGATTAAACTAGTCATATAAACATGAATAAACAGTGGTTCGCGCAAAACTGAAAGCGCGAACCACTGCTTTTAACCAGGGTAAGGCGACCGGAAACATGTTTGAATACAAACAGTGTAGCTATTCCCTCCGCAAGGCAATCAAACAAGCTAAGCGTCAATATAGAGACAAAGTAGAGTCACAATTCAACGGCTCAGACACAAGAGGAATGTGGCAGGGTCTACAGTCAATCACGGACTACAAAAAGAAAACCAGCCCCGTCGCGGACCATGACGTCCTGCTCCCAGACAAACTAAACAACTTCTTTGCTCGCTTTGAGGACAATACAGTGCCACCGACACGGCCCGCTACCAAAACCTGCGGGCTCACCTTCACCGCAGCCAATGTGAGAAAAACATTTAAATGTGTTAACCCTCGCAAGGCTGCCGGCCCAGATGGCATCCCTGGCCGTGTCCTCAGAGCATGCGCAGACCAGCTGGCTGGTGTGTTTACGGACATATTCAATCAGTCCCTATCCCAGTCTGCTGTTCCCACATGCTTCAAGAGGGCCACCATTGTTCCTGTTCCCAAGAAAGCTAAGGTGACTGAGCTAAATGACTATCGCCCCGTAGCACTCACTTCCGTCATCATGAAGTGCTTTGAGAGATTAGTCAAGGATCATATCACCTCCATCCTACCAGACACCCTGGACCCACTCCAATTTGCTTACCGTCCCAATAGGTCCACAGACGACGCAATCGCAATCACACTGCATACTGCCCTAACCCATCTGGACAAGAGGAATACTTATGTAAGAATGCTGTTCATCGACTACAGCTCAGCATTTAACACCATAGTTCCCTCCAAGCTCGTCATTAAGCTCGAGACCCTGGGTCTCGACCCAGCCCTGTGCAACTGGGTCCTGGACTTCCTGACGGGCCGGTCCCAGGTGGTGAGGGTAGGAAACAACATCTCCACCCCGCTGATCCTCAACACTGGGGCCCCACAAGGGTGCGTTCTCAGCCCTCTCCTGTACTCCCTGTTTACCCATGACTGCGTGGCCAAGCACGCATCCAACTCAATCATCAAGTTTGCTGACGACACTACAGTGGTAGGCTTGATTACCAACAACGACGAGACGGCCTACAGAGAGGAGGTGAGGGCCCTCGGAGTGTGGTGTCAGGAAAATAACCTCTCACTCAATGTCAGCAAAACAAAGGAGATGATCGTGGACTTCAGGAAACAGGAGAGGGAGCACCCCCCTATCCACATCGAGGGGACAGTAGTGGAGAAGGTGGAAAGTTTTAAGTTCCTCGGCGTACACATCACGGACAAACTGAATTGGTCCACCCACACAGACAGCGTGGTGAAGAAGGCGCAACAGCGCCTCTTCAACCTCAGGAGGCTGAAGAAATTCGGCTTGTCACCAAAATCACTCACAAACTTTTACAGATGCACAATCGAGAGCATCCTGTCGGGCTGTATCACCGCCTGGTACGGCAACTGCTCCGCCCACAACCGTAAGGCTCTCCAGAGGGTAGTGAGGACTGCACAGCGCATCACCGGGGGTAAACTACCTGCCCTCCAGGACACCTACACCACCCGATGTCACAGAAAGGCCAAAAAGATCATCAAGGACAACAACCACCCGAGCCACTGCCTGTTCACCCCGCTATCATCCAGAAGGCGAGGTCAGTACAGGTGCATCAAAGCTGGGACCGAGAGACTGAAAAACAGCTTCTACCTCAAGGCCATCAGACTGTTAAACAGCCATCACTAACATTGAGTGGCTGCTGCCAACATACTGACTTAAATCTCTAGCCACTTTAAACATAGGAATTGGATGTAACAAATGTATCACTAGCCACTTTAAACAATTTTGTATATAATGTTTACGTATCCGACATACTCATATCAAATGTATACACTGTACTCTAAACCATCTACTGTATCTTGCCTATGCCGTTCGGCCATCGACCCAAATCTCTAGCCACTTTAATAATTATAATTGGATGAAATAATGTATCACTAGCCACTTTAAACAATGCCATTTATATAATGTTTACATATCCTACATTACTCATCTCATATATATATACAGTGGGGCAAAAAAGTATTTAGTCAGCCACCAATTGTGCAAGTTCTC
>QNTS01000656.1:475245-505818 GCA_003317085.1 Hucho hucho
GAGAACTTGCACAATTGGTGGCTGACTAAATACTTTTTTGCCCCACTGTATATATGTGTATATACTGTACTCCATACCATCTACTGCATCTTGCCTATGCCGGTCAGCCATCGCTCATCCATATATTTATATGTACATACTCGTATTCATTCCTTTACTCTTGTGTGTATAAGGTAGTTGTTGTGAATTTGTTAGATTACTTGTTAGATACTACTGCATGGTCGGAACTAGAAGCACAAGCATTTCGCTACACTCGCATTAACATCTGCTAACCATGTGTATGTGACAAATACAATTTGATTTGATTTGATTTATTTGAAGTCGGTGCACCACGGAAAATGCTGAGATTACAAAGTTATAATTTTCCGAATATAACTCTTCAGATATTTTAATATCTGATTAAAACATATAATTAATGAATTATTAATTTCCTCATCAGTTCTCATTACTAATGTCGTGAAATTATTGGTTATCTGCACGAACCCTAGTTTCCATAATGAATCAGCAATATACAAATTGGCTTTATTATTTATTTACTAACTAGTCACAGAAATATATAACAAACAAACAGTAGATATTGGTTACTAACAATGATAGAAAAGTCCCTAGTGGGCTTAGCCAATATGACGGCTTGGTAGACAAAGGAAAGGGGTGGGGACTGAGAGAGCCAGAAAGACAAAATGGATTCACTACACACAGTGGATAATTGTACTTATGGACATGCTAATACTTTGCACCTGAACGGCTGCTTATTCTGAAAGAAATTGCCATGTACATATTTACACCCATATGTTGTTGTTGTCTCTCCGTGTTGGAATCCTCGATCGTCCTGTAGAGTTCATCACAGTCTCTGGTTAACTTTCCCAGAAGTCACAATGCATTTTGTGGTTGTAGGTGTTTAGAATGGATACTTCAGAGTACCAGTCTTATAGAATAGATGCTTCGGCAGTTGTCTGTATTCTCGTTCTAGATTTACGTAATTTCTAGCTGCAGACTAGTGATTTTACGTCTACAATTTGCACTTATTCTGTAGTGATCGATAGCCTCAGAGTTTAACCATTTCCAGCCTTGTAGCCCAAACTACAGCTGTATTGTCTCTGTGACCTATAGACTTGTAGCCATTCCAACGTGGGGACGACGTCCTGGAGTTCTTTGACTTCTTAACCATTTGAGCTGTCCGGCTTACCGTGGGTCTCTTAGGCATGAAATGTACATTTTGCCAAGGGTGATTTTATAGAATAGGGCAGTTCCATGACACAGACATAATGTTTATGCTCACATGGGTGTGGCCATTGATTTGGTTAACTATATGGAAACCCATACTCTCATTTAGAACGTTAACATCACATTACATCTTTTCACAAATAGTTTCATGTTTAATCACATTCATTTCACAATATGTAGATGTAAACCTGAGAGCTGGGAAATGTACACTTTAAGAGATAAAGTTATATGTGTTTCCTGTCCTTCATGAGATCACCAAATGAAACACACTCATCATAACTGTCTCTTAGGTGTCCATGGACCGTTCCCACATTCTCAAAAATAGAAAAATTGTTTAGTTCTCCCATTTTGGGGATTGGAGTTTTGAACAAAATAAGGTCTTTGTTCTGGTAGACTCTCTCAAAACTGCATGGCAGTTTCTACAAGGTATTTATGACCTGTTGTATAGTCATAAAACTGTGGAGAGAGAGAGGGGGGGGATATGATCCTCCCCCCTGGGCATGTCATGATAATGCCAAGTGTCATGTCTGGAGGAAACCTGGGACCATCCCTACGGTGAAGCATTGCGGTGGCAGCATCATGCTGTGCCAATGTTTTTCAGCCACAGGGACTGGGAGACTAGTCAGGATCAAGGGAAAGATGAATGGAGCAAAGTACAGAGAGATCCTGGATGAAAACCTGCTCCAGAGTGCTCAGGACCTCAGACTTGGTCGAAGGTGTATCTTCCAACAGGACAATAACCCTAAGCACACAGCCAAGACAGTGCAGGAGTGGCTTCGGGACAAGTCTCTGAATGTCCTTGAGTGGCCCAGCCAGAGCCCAGACTTGAACCCAATCTAACATCTCTGGAGAGACCTGAAAAAAGCTGTGCCGCGACGCTCCCTATCCAACCTGACAGAGCTTAAGAGGATCTGCAAAGAAGAATGGAAGAAACTCCCCAAATACAGGTGTGCCAAGCTTGTAGCGTCATACCCAAGAATACTTGAGGCTGTAATAGCTGCCATAGGTGCTTCAATAAAGTACTGAGTAAAAGTAAATCAGAGCGTGCAACAGAACATTGTACTGTCTGAACTCGGTTTGTTGTTCATGTTAAATATTTTTTATTAAATCGATTTTAATCAGAACTAAAGTTTTGTTGCTAAGGGATTCCACGACGCGGTTAGCCTTTACGGCTGGGACTGCAAGTTTGTGTTCCATTTTTTGCGTGGATTCTGCGAGTGCTAGCTGGCTGTACTACAGACACCTGTCGTCGTTGTGGGAAAGACTCATTGTTATCTTTTCATAAAACAACTGGATGCAGTAAAGAGCCAACATGCATACTAAGGAGATCCTGAGGGAAATCGACGAGTACCAACAGCTTTACACTATGGAGGAACAACATACTCCATCATGGAAAGATCTGACTACCTCACAAAATAACTTTAACCTGACAAAAAAAGAAAAACAGATTCATCTACAGACACGGACGATTTACTTACCGTTGATGTAGAGGCTAGTGCTCTGGCTGGAATCCATGCAACACTGGAAAAGTTGTGTGAGGAGGTAGCAGAGCTGAGGGGGAGTTTGTAGTTTATCCAGAGTGAAATTCTCACGCTCCAAGCAGAGAACAAGGCACTCATAGCCAAGGTAAAAATCCATGATTCCAACATGGATTGTCTACTCAGGGAAAACAGGGTGATGAAGGAGTCGCTACTAGACATACAAAGTCATAGCATGCGTGAAAATCATATTTTTTCTGGGATTCCTGAGGACGCATCCAATAATCCAGAGGATGTGATCAGAGAATTCATGCAATCCACCTTGAAACTTCCTGTAGAGACTGTAAACAAAGTGGCTTTCCACTGAGTACACAGACTTGGAGCTCAGAGCGACAAGACCAAGGGTCCTGGACTGATCATCGCAACATTTGAACACTACCAACAAAAGGAGCTGATCAAAAGCAGGGGAAGGGAGCTTAAAGGGACCAAATTTGGTCTCAATGACCAATTTCCAAGGGAGATGAACGAACGTCGTAAGAGACTGTATCCGGTACAGAGGCAACAGAGGGAGGAGGGTAAGCATGCCTTTCTCATTGTGAACAACCTCTTTATAGATTAACAGCTATTCAGAGATAGCTCCATAACACCATGGCTGTACTAAATTCTACAGGGACTTCAGGTTATGAAAAATAGAAAGTAGGGGAACTGTAAAAATATCTGAACACTATGAAGTGGATGTGAACACACACGTACTCAATTACATGCTCGCTTACTCATACAGACTTATACATACACACACCTGATCTCGCTCTCTTCTCTCACTCTCTCTTTCTCTCTTTTCTCTTCTCTCACTCTCTCTCTATTGTCAAGAACTGTTTTATAATTGAATATGTTTCTTGTTTGTCTATCTTTTTTATGTATTTGTCTACAAGTTTATATATGTTTACAACAAGCAAGGGGAATATATCAGAATAGGGGCATTGGGGAATAATAACATATTGTAAGGAATACATTTATACTGCAGTGAAGCCGTCTCAAGAGGAGTGCAAGGTTTCTTTCATGATTATGTGAAACGGCAATTGCTATGGAAATGCTGGGATGTGTTTTTCAATTATGTTAAAGGTAATCATGATGCAACTATGACGATGATACGATATGGAATACAATTATCATCATGAATATTAAGGCTATACTCACTTCATGTTACACACATAGACGCTCAACCATGCAAATTAGCGGAGTTATTATTCATTTGGACAGCACACATTATAGTCTTACTCTTATACAGACATCGTACACACTCACTAAATCACATCCAATATCATACACATCAACCTACTCAGATTTACTACACACATAATATCTTGTCTCAATGTTCTAATGATCTGTGGCATTGGCTCACAGGCAAACAGGCAAGGGAATAAAACAAATATTGCTAGAACCTATTTCTTGAATTCTAAATATCAGACATTTGAAAGCTCAAATTTTGACCGTCATAATACCTCTGATGTCAGTGACTTTACAAGCACTAATTATGGTAAATTTAGACTGAGAATAGTATCTAGTTATGCTAAGGGATGAAATAAGTATAGCCAGTTATAATTGTAAGATTATATATATTTAGAAGATAAAAAAAGAAGATCAGTCTTTACATGGCTAAAAGAAAAGGAATATAACATATACTGTTTACAGGAAACTCACTCTACATCCTTAGATGAAGTTGCGTGGAAAAAGGAATGGGGTGGTGAAATGATTTTCTGTCATGGACGAAGGAACTCAAAAGGTGTGATGATATTAATTAACAAAAATGTGGATCTGAACGTGCAAATAGTCACAATTCGCAAGGAAGGTGGTTTTTTAAAATATGAAAGTGGACGAAAAAGAGATTTGGCTTATTAATCTATATGGTCCAAATCAGGATGATCCATACTTCTTCGAAAAACATTTTTACCAATTTATTGAAATTACAGGCAATAAATGATCAAATCTTTATGGTAGGTGTGATGCGACTGTGTGTAGCTGGTGTAGAGGAGTCAGGCGCAGGACAGTACATATGAGTAATAATAGCAATTTACTCAAATATAATAACAAATACACGTCAAAATTTGCCAAGCCCACAATAACGGACCGCAATACAATAAACAATCACTCACAACCAAACATGGGGGAACAGAGGGTTAAATAATGAAAAAGTAATTGTGGGATTGAAACCAGGTATGTAAAACAAGGACAAAACCAATGGAAAATGAAAAATGGATCGGCGATGGCTAGAAAACCGGTGACGTCGACCACCGAACGCCACCCGAACAAGGAGAGGGACCGACTTCGGCGGAAGTCGTGACGGTAGGACACTATAACACAGTGTTAAGTACCTCAATGGACCGTAAAGGTAATCACTCTACAAACTATCATCACCGTGCAGTTAAGGAAATCACAAATATTATGGACACATTACAAATAGTGGATATTTGGAGACTAAAAAACGCTGACCTAGTGAGATGTACATGGAGTAGACTTAATGAAGCTAGTCATCTTGACTACTTTCTTGTCTCTTTCTCTCTTGCATCAAAGGTTAAAAACGTTTTAATAGGAGACAGAATGCGATCGGATCATCATCTAATTGGCATTCACATAACTCTTATAGATTTTCCACAAGGACAGGGATATTGGTAATTTAATCAAAGTTTACTGGGGGACAACTTATTTCTAACTACGACAAAATTATTTAGAACTGATTTTTTCCAGTATAATATAGGTTCAGCAAATCCCTTAATGTTTGGGATACCCTTAAATGTACCTTCAGATGTCATTCAATTCAATATTCATCAATAATAAAAAAGCAGTTTCTGGCTAAAGAGACAAGACTAACAAGGGAAATCCATGAACTAATAGTACAGGTAGATAGCAATAAAAACGATACTACGGAGATGCAAAATTAGTTAGAATATTTTTTTTAAACTTGAGGAACTTATTCAAGAGCGATCTAATGTAATATGTTATAGCAAAAATATAGCAAACTGGATGGAATATGGAAAAAAAAATCACAAAATTCTTCCTGAATCTCCAATACAGGAACGCTAACAAAAATAATTTGCAGGAACTCGTTACTGAAGACAGAGTCATCTATGATTCTCCGAGTGATACTTTAAAAGAGGAAGCTAAATATTTTAGGCAGATGTTCTCTTTTCCATCTCATCCTCTCCCACTGAATGAAGATTACGGTAAGGAAATCTTTCCAAATAATATATAAAATGGAAAATTAACAAATGTACAGAAAGATCTGTACGAAGGCCAAATTACAGAGGAATAACTTTGTAAGGCTATTGAATCCTTTCAGTCTGGAAAAACCCCAGGGCTTGATGACATACCGGTAGAGATATATCAAGCCTTTTTTGATATACTAAAAGCTCCATTGTTAGATAGTTTTAACCACTCCAATAGAAATGGTAGTCTGTCAGGTACTCAGCAGGAAGATCTGATTTCTCTAATATTAAAACAAGACCCAGATGGCAAATATAAATACCCAGTCTATCTAAAAAACTGAAGGCCCCTTACACTTCAATGATGTGATGCAAAAGTACTAGCGAAATGCATAGCACTCAGAATTAAAAGGATTTTACCAGGTATTGTTCATCCTGATCAAACAGGTGTTTTACATGGACGATACAATGGAGATAATATATGACAACTACTAGAAATAATAGAACATCATGAAACATCTAAGAAGCCAGGCCTGGTATTTATAGAGGATTTTGAAAAGACTTTTGATAAAGTAAGACTGGATTTTAATTAAAAATATCTGGATTTTTTCAATTTTGGTGATTCTCTTATAAAATGTGTAAAGAATAAGGCATTGCAACCCCAGGAGTAAAATAGTACAATAACACGGCTACTTCTCAGAGAGTTTTGAATTGTCAAGAGTTGTTACACAAGGGTGTCCGCTGTCACCATATCTATTCGTTATGGCCATCGAAATGCTAGCTATAAAAATCAGATCCAATAACAACATTAGAGGATTAGAAATCCAAGGCTTAAAAACAAAGATGTCTACAGTCAGGGAAAAAAGTATTTGATCCCCTGCTGATTTTGTACGTTTGCCCACTGACAAAGAAATTATCAGTCTATAATTTTAATGGTAGGTTTATTTGAACAGCGAGAGACAGAATAACAACAAAAAAATCCAGAAAAGCGCATGTGGAACATGTTATAAATGGAATTTCATTTTAAATGTAAATGTGATATTTCTGTTTTTTATTTAATAATAAATTAGCAACATTTTCAAAAAAAAATTGTATTTGCTTTGCAGTTATGGAGCATTGTGCGTAGATTGATGAGGGGGAAAAATCTGTTTAAACTTTTTTGAATAAGGCTGTAATGTAACAAAATGTGGAAAAAGTGAAGGGGTCTGAATACTTTCCGAATGCATTGTATATATATTGTAATACTTTTTGTAAAGCCAAAGTCTATGATAATGAGGCTTAATTGCAAGTTAAGTTGATAAATATGGTAGTATACGCGCCAATTCATATAAAATCATTCAAATATAATACAGTTTTAATTGTCACATTCACATGTTAAGCAGATGTTATTGCGGGTGTAGCAAAATGCTTGTGTTTCTGGCTCCAACAGTGCAGTAATATCTATCATGAAATATCTAACAATACACACAATCTAATGTAAAGGAATGTCATTAAGAATATTTTAATATTTGGACCAGCAATGTCAGAGCGGCATAGACTATGATACAGTAGAATAGGACAGAATGCATCATATATACATGAGATGAGTAATGCACAATAGGTAAACATTATTAAAGTGACTAATGTTCCAATTATTAAAGTGGCCAGTGATTTCAAGTCTATGTAGGGTACCAGGTGGTGATACAGCTCGACAGGATGCTTTCAATTGTGCATCTGTAAATGTTTGTGAGGGTTTTAGGTACCAAAGCCACCTTTCAGTTGCTCCTTCTTCACCACACTGTCTGTGTGGGTGGACCATTTCAGTTTGTCAGTGATGTGTACGCCGAGGAACTTGAAGCTTTCCACCTTCTCCACTGTGGTCCCATTGATGTGGATGGGGGGGCTCCCTCTGCTGTTTCCTGAAGTCCATGATCAGGTCCTTTGTTTTGTTGACGTTGGGTGAGAGGTTACGTGAGACAGTTATGTTTTATCTCAAAATTTCTTTCATGTTACCTTTGATTTGCAAATTGTTTTGAATCTCAAGCCTAATTTTTCTAACATATATATGTATATATGTTAGAATATATATTAACTTTATTTCACTAGGCAAGTTAGTTAAGAACAAATTCTTATTTACAATGACAACCTACCCCGGCCAAACCTGAACGATGCTGGGCTAATTGTGCGCAGCCCTATGGGACTCCCAATCTCGGCCGGATGTGATACAGCGGCAGCCAATCCAATAGTTTCTGAAAAGTTGTCACTTCTTGAGATCTGTATTCAAATAGTTTTAAAAAGTAGTACTTTTTGAGATCTGTATTCAAATGGTTTTAAAAAGTAGTCATTTTTGGGGATCTGTCTTCAAATATTTTTTAAAAGTACTACTTTTTGGGGATCTGTACTCAAATAGTTCCATAGTAACTATTTGTTCTCATGGGAAAATAGTTACTTTGCACAAAGTATAGTTAAAACTATAGTTATCCCAGGTCTGAATGGCTCTGCCCCTCCTGTCTGCTTTAACTGGGCGTCCATCTTGGAGTGGGCTGGTGCTCTGGCCCTGTGCACCGGCCCTGTGGAGAAATAGACATCCTTCCGACAGAAAAGTTAATCATTTCGCACCTGGCTCCACAGAGCCCTGTCTCCTAGCTGTAGTTCTTATTTAATCAAACGGAAGAGGTGACGCCTTGCACTGCGCAGAGTAACAGAGCCGGCAAGCCCAGCCACAGCCCCAAACAAAGCGATAGGGTGTGGGGGAGGGGAGGGGAGGGGGGGGGGGGGGGGGGGGGGGGGGGGGGGGGTTGAAGAGTCTGGTAGACAGAGAGACAGTGAAAGTAAGATAGAGGTGGACATGAAAATACAGATTTAGTCATGTTTTTGAAGTGTAATAAGGCTCTTTCCGCAAACCTTTTTCCAAAGTTCTTGAAATATAAAAAACATGAATTATATGCATTTTACGTTAGGTGGAGAGATACGTTAGGTGGAAGTTATATTTGATGTAGAAAATGTGACAATTTAGGAATTAGCTGGATATTAGATTTGTATCAAACATTGCAAACAGCAAGCTGGATGCTTGGCAAAAACAACTTTGAACCTCTTTGTCCATCTGAGGGCAAGTGTTCTTGTTTCAAACACACACTATAAAATCTTTAAAGGGATAGTTTACTCAGAATACAACCTACCTTGGCTGTTGTTAATTCAAGAATGCAGTTTTGGGATATTTATTTTCCTTTCTACAGTTAATAGCCATATTTTGTTACTGTTAGCATTCTCAGTAATATAACAATAAACTGTTCTTGTTCCTGTGTAATAAAACTGTATTTACGTTTGGAGCAACATATTATTAGCATGTTGTTACATAATACTTTGGTAATTGCATTTTAATTGCATAGCAATGAGCATAGAGTTTTTGTAGCTACTGTACATAAGAGAAATAGTGACTGTTTCTTATTCTACTTATGTGACAACTCCAATATTATGCAACTATAAATCAACGTCCTATGTAACAACAATGTTGCTATTGTAATAATCACTGTTACTACACATGTATAAGAACTGGATGTTACTGCATTACCTTATGTCACTCATTATGAAAATCATTTGTTAGTCATTTTGAAGCTGCAAAAGTGGTTTACTCTAATGTCCCTGGTGTATTTCATTATATCTATAGGCCATATTAAGATTCATATCTGAGAGCCCGCCAAAGCATGTGCTAATGATCAAATATTTAGACTAACTTAACTTACTGTTGTATTTTTTGGTTCTTCATCAAATATTTGGCAGCCATCACATAAATATATATTTTTTGAAATAACTTGCGTATATTCAAAATAGATGTAATGAAAATACTTTAAACTAGTATTTATTTTATGAGACCTGTAGTTGAATACCAAAGAAACGAGTTGCCTTTTAGTTGAAACTATATATAAACTATATTTGTCCACCTTGAGTATTTTAAAAGTTGATGTCTTCAAATAAACTACAAAATACAACTATGTTCTGCCCAGGTCTGGAGCCATTTCATATTTCTGACTTTCAACCCACATTTCACTCACACAAGGAAGACCAAGATGGATGCCCAGTTAAAGCAGACTGGAGGGGCAGAGCCAGTTCATATTTCTGACTTTCAACCCACATTTCACTCACACTTGTAGACTACAAAGGACTGTCTGAGAGCTTACCTTTCTACCACATCAGAGACAGAATTGAAAGTGGTGTCACAGAGGTTGTTTGGAACTGTGCTCGTGTGATGAGTAACCTTGTCTGAGACCTGAAAAATGTTGTTCCCTCCCGAGTTAATGCCCATAGGGTTTAGCTAAGTGGGCTAACGTGAAGTCAGGGGACTGAGGTTCGAACCCCAGTCAATCCAAATGGCATTGTCCGATAGAGTACGAATGCAGCCAGAAAGAGGTCTTGAAAGGAGACAGAGACCCATCTTCACACCTCTTATCTCCTACCACAAGGCTATTCAAAATAATTACTCACATATGTTATTCAGCGGAGAATGACATCTTAACATAAAATTAGATTTCTGACTGGACTTCCTATCACCTTTTAACTAGGCTATTAATATGCAGTTTGTCTGCAAAGGCCATGGCAAAAGGTGTATATTAGATAGCTTAATGAATTGCCTCCAATAATCACACCCTTGCACTTTTTTCATAGGACTTATAATTGACTATTAAAATGTTTTAAGACTGAGTGCGAGCATTGTTTGTGCCACTTCTAGAGGATGTCAGTTGAATGACCTGTACTTACAGGGTTTTCAAAGGCTAGAATTTAAGGACTATTATCTAACAAAGCCTGTTTCGGTTTAGGCTGTGCAAAAATCTGTGACCTACAGACATATCAAGGTTCCACTTATGATAAGTGATGTTCTGAAAGGCAGTCTGGTCCCTGAACCTGCAAATGGATCCCATAGAACATTGTTGGCTGTACTATATTGAAAAATACTTTGAGAGTACATTGTGGTCATTTGACCCATTATAGTGGAAGGCCATACTCAAGCTGCTCGGCGAGTATTTGTGTAAGTATATTGCACATTGATGCTGTTGTAGGTGGAATAGGTATTGTCCACTGACGTATTCAGAGAGCCTGTTGGATTGTGGGAGAAGGCTCTGGGGTATAGGGGGGTAGCAAAGTGGGGGGGCTCAGGTGTGGGCTGTCATCGCCCTGATGCATGATGCATGATGGGTAGAGGCAGCTCAGGTGGGAGCTAATTGAGTGTCAAATGAGTGGGAGAGAGCCTTGGGAAGTGGGAGATAGCACCGCAGTGTCACAGCTGTACCCTCGCAACATCCCCAGCAACTGACAACAATGGGTCACCCTCTGTCTGCTAATGTCACCAATAACAGACAATAACAGTCAATAACTGCCAATAACAGCCAATAAAAGCCAATAACAGTCAATAACCGTCAAAAACAGCCAATAACAGTCAATAACCCCCAATGATAGAAATAACAGCCAATAACATTGGATGAAAACATTTGACAGCTATGTGGATATGTCTTTTCATTCACTAATCAGCAACTAATATGATACAGTGGCTGTTTTGGATGTCGTTGCGTTCACAAAACAACAACTGTCACACGTGCTACTGTAATCACTTCAATGACAGCTGATAGCCAAGATGAGGATTCATGTAAAACAGTTGATGGTCTCACACTGAGGCCTTGTATGCTGTCCTCACAAGGCCTCAGTATGCTGTCCTGTGTGTGTGTGTGTTTGCTTGTGTGTGTGGTGTGTGTGTGCGTGTGTGTGTACATGTGTGTCTGTCTATCTGTTTATCTGTGTGTGTATGTGTGTGTCTTTCCAGCGCTCTTGCTTCATCTGGTCCTTTTCTCCTTCAGTACAGTAGTGTTTCCTCTAGAGCATGATGAAGGCATGGAGGTAGAGTGCTGTGTAACTCTCTCCCACTTGCATGTAGGTATAGCGCTGTCTTTCTCTCCCACTTGCCCTGGGGACTGGGTCACCAGTATGTACAGGCCATCTGCAGTCAGTAAACTGGCTGGCTCCTGCATCCTTACAAGTGATGCAGGCAGGAAAGCCCTTGAAAACCGTGCGCCATGTTGGTTTAGGACAGACACATGGTACAGGATCATCCCCCAAGCCAATAGAGACTTAACACACAAACGCCTCAATGATAATGCTCCTTAAATGGCTCTATCGATTTTAATGTAGCCCGGTGCAAATGTATTTTATGAAAGTCAATATGTTGAGCAGGTCCCTTCTCTAATGTAAATAGCCGGTTAGAAGTCTATTAGCATGGTTATCGATGGGGCCTTCGTAATTTTGTGGAGCGATGCACTGCTTGCTCTTTATCAAAATGTGTCTCCAGGTGACATTTTCTTTAAGGCTGAAATAAAAGTAGATATATGCATGGGGGAAAGTATACTAATTGTAAATCGTGCGTATGTGTGTGTCTGTATTGGCTTGTGTCTGATTGATATGCCTGGTTTTGAGTGTATTGCGTTATTTAGGATTTGTAAGTGTTTGTGCATCGGAGTATAACCATGTTGTCCTCGAGTAGGCAAACAAGTAGGCACTCCCATAACTCCAAATCCCTCTATCTTTCTTTTTCTTTCTCTCTGTCCTTCCCTCTCCCTCACTTGAGTCCCTTGCTCTTCAGCTACACGACTGGGTGACACCACTTAATTGGAGACTGCATTAAAACATGTTCTATCCTGTATTTCAGCCCCTCTGCATAATTGCCAGTAGAGCAACACCTCATTTCAACTGCAGAGAGAAGTAGATGAGAAAGAAAGGGAGAGGGAGAGGGAGAGGGAGAGAGAAATACATTTCCTGGACAAAAGGTTTCACTTTAATAGTGAAGGTGTACACTTGGCAGTAGAAACACTAAACAGTATCTTCCCTATCAAATCAAAAAATGTCAAGCTGACAATCTAACAAAATTAACCACTTCTGGGAAAATTGAAGAACTCTAAACAAACAACAACACGAAGAGTTATCTATCCAAAACGGAGATGTATGGATAAACCACTTCTCCAATCTTTTTGGCTCTTTAAGAACAAACAGCAAAAACATATACATGATCAAATACATATCTTAGAATCCACAATTAAAGACTACCAGAACCCACTGGATTCTCCAATTACATTGAATGAACTACAGGACAAAATAAAAAACCCTCCAACCAAAAAGGCCTGTGGGGTTGATGGTATCCTGAATGAAATGATAAAATATGCAGACCACACATTAAATTGGCTATACTTAAACATCATCCTTAGCTCTTCCCCAATATTTGGAACCAAGGACTGATCACCCCAATCCACACAAGTGAAGACAAATTTGACACACATTTCTTTCCACAGGGCCAGGGGGTAAGACAGGTATTCAACTTAAGCTCCACTCTCTTCAACATATAGATCAACAAATTGGTGAGGGTACTAGAACAGTCTCTGGCACCCGGCCTCACCCTAGAACAATCTGAGAGACAAGGCAAGAAGGGCCTTCTCTGCCATCAAAAGGAACATAAAATTTGACATACGAAATAGGATCTGGCTAAAAATGTTTGAATCAGTTATAGAACCCATTGCCCTTAATGCTTGTGGGGTCGGGGGTCCGCCCAACAAACAAGAATTCACTAAATGGGACAAACACCACATTTAGACTCTGCATGCAGAATTCTGCAAAAATGTCCTCTGTGTCCAATGTAAAACCCAGATCCTCAAAAAGTTCTACAACTGCACCATCGAGAGCATCCTGACCGGTTGTATCACCGCCTGGTACTGTATGGCAACTGCTCGGCATCTGACCGCTAGGCCCTACAGAGGGTGGTGCGTTCAGCCCAGTACATCACTTGGGCCAAGCTTCCTGCCATCCAGGACCTATATACTTGTCAGAGTATATAGAGTATATAAAATTGTCAGAGACTCTAGTCACCCAAGTCATAGACTGTTTTCTCTGCTACCACACGGCAAGCTGTACCGGAGCGCCAAGTCTTGGACCAAAAGGCTCCTGAACAGCTTCCACACCGAAGCCAGAAGACTGCTAAACAATTAATCAAATGGCCACCGGACTATATACATTGACACGCCCCGTACCCTCCAATTGTTTTGCACACTGCTGCTACTTGCTATTTGTTATCTATGCATAGTCACTTCATCTCTACCTACAGTACATGTAGAAATTACCTCGACTAACCTGTACCTCCGCACATTGACTCGGTACCAGTACCCCCTGTATATAGCCTCGTTATTGTCATTTTACTGTGTTATTTTTTATTATTTTTTACTTTAGTTTATTTGGTTTATTATTTTCAAAAAAGCCTTTGACTCAATTTGGCATGAGTGTCTGCTATACAAATGGATGGAAAGTGGTGTTGTGAGAAAAACATACAACATTATAAAATCCATGTACACAAACAACAAGTGTGCGGTTAGAATTGGCAAAAGAACACACACATTTCTTTCCACAGGGCCGTGGGGTGAGATAGGGATGCAGCTTAAGCCCACCCTCTTCAATATATATATATCAACGAATTGGCGAGGGCACTAGAACAGTCTGCAGCACCCGGCCTCACCCTACTAGAATCTGAAATCAAATGTCTACTGTTTGCTGATGATCTGATTCTTCTGTCTAGATCTTCTGCACAGATTCTGTCAGACCTGGGCCCTGACAGTAAATCTCAGTAAGACAAAAATAATGATGTTCCAAAAATGTCCAGTCTCCAGGACCACAAATACAAATTCCATTTAGATACCGTTGCACTTGAGCACACAACAAACGATACATACCTCGTCATAAACATCAGCGCCACAGGTTACTTCCACAAAGCTGTGAACGATGTGACTATGTACAGACTCAGTGAGCATAGCCTTGCTATTGAGAAAGGTCACCGTCTCAAGAGAGCCAGGTGTACCATCACAGCACCACAGTGTACCATCACAGCAGCAAGATTTGTGACCTGCTGCACCATACTAAATACAACCCATATTTTTGTAATTTTTTTTAACCTTTCATACTTTAACTATTTGCACATCGTTACAACACTGTATATAGACATAATATGACATTTGAAATGTCTTTATTCTTTTGGAACTTCTGTGAGTGTAATGTTTACTGTTGATTTTTATTGTTTATTTCACTTTTGTTTATTATCTACTTCACTTGCTTTGGCAATGTTAACATAAGTTTCCCATGCCAATAAAGCCCTTAAATGGAATTGAGAGAGTCAGATTGCCGGTAGAGTAACATTTCACCTTTACTGCAGAGAGAAGTAGATGAGAGAGAGAGAGAAAGAGAGAGAGAGAGATAGTTAGATTGCCGGTAGAGTAACATTTCACCTTAACTGCAAAAAGAATTAGATGAGAGAGAGAAAAAGAGGGAGGATGGAGAGACCTGGCTTGACACTAGCCAGCAGGTTGTCCTGGCAACAGCAGTGGAGCTAGAACCTTTTATCTAAAGAGTGCTTGAGGCGACTCAGGAGGTCCAGTGACGTTCTCCAAACGCAATAACATTGTTTTACTGCCGCTTCCACTGTGACGCAAACAAAACACCAGACCTAGCTACAGTGTCTAGGCCACAAATCATGACTCAATACATTGGGAACATTTAACTGCCAGAAGTTGGCAGGTGTTCCGGTGCTGTCCCACTGTTATTCTGGAACTTAGGCATGATTAAATGAACAGTGTGCTGCTTTTCGCAAAGTATACTTAAACACGTCTGATTGTCAATTACTGCACTTTAGCTTCAGTTGGTTCATCAGAAGACAACAAGGCTGTTTCATGGTTGTGTGACTGTGTTATGCAGGTGTGCTCACTGGGTCTCAGAAGAGTGCATGGTTTCTGCACAGCAACTCATTGAAGCTGTGTTACTCAGGATATACAGTCAGTGTGTTACCTTCCCGTCTATGACGTGGGTTCCTAAATAATTTACGTTAAATGTGTACTTGTCAGCTCTTTCGTGAAAGCATTTGGCCCTTTGAAGACTCTTAATGAGGAGTGAATAAAAGGAGGAAAGTCCTCCTAGCTTGTGCCAGTAATATATTTGTTAGGGTAAGAATTCCCTGATTGCAGTAGCACACAGTCATTTCTTCTTGTGGCCCTGGCGAATTTGTTTAATATACTCTGTTGACTTTGATAAAGCATGCCGTGGAAATGCTTGGCTCTCTACCCAGCTTTCCCCCAGTTGAATTCATGATATGCCTATTCAGCAAAATTACAGTGTGAGCCTTCTGAGCTACAGCGAGAGAGAGATTTAAACCTCCTCTCCTCTAGTAACTCACAGAATGCAGTCTTTCATGGGTGTGAGGGTGGAGGGTTGGGCAACTTGGTCTCACACCAACACAAAACCTTTGAGTTTTCCCAATAAGCATTTAACGTCAGGCAACATCTTTTGTACGTCACTGAGGCTGTCGCTGTGCAGACCGGCTGACTTTAAAAACAAATGTCTGGAAAGGCCTTGATTTTAACATATATGTTTGGTTCAGATTTGGTCCGGTCTGGACCAGACCAAATCTGAACCAATCATAGACATATACAGTGCATTCGGAAAGTGTTCAGACCCCTTCACTTTTTACACATTTTGTTACGTTACAGCCTTATTTTAAAATTGATTAATACATTTTTTTCCCTCATCAATCTACACAAAATACCCCATAATGACAAAGCAAAAACAGTTTTTGGGAAATTTTTGTTAATGTATTAACAAAAAAAATGAAAATATCACATTTACATAAGTTTTCATACCCTTTACTCAGTACTTTGTTGAAGCACCTTTGGCAGCGAGTCAAGTCTCCCTGGGTATGACACTACGAGCTTGGCACACCTGTATTCGAAGGGTTCTCCCATTCTTCTCTGCAGATCCTCTCAAGCTTGTGTGCTTAGGGTCATTGTCCTGTTGGAAGGTGAACCTTCACCCTAGTCTGATGTCCTGAGCGCTCTGGAGTAGGTTTTCATCAAGGATATCTCTGTACTTTGCTCCGTCCCTGCCACTGAAAAACGTCCCCATAGCATGATGCTGCCACCACCGTCCTTCAACGTAGGGATGGTGACAGGTTTCCTCCAATCCTTTGACCTCATGGCTTGGTTTTTGCTCTGACATGCACTGTCAACTGTGGGACCTTATATAGACAGGTGTGTCCCTTTCCAACTCATGTCCAATTTAATTTACCATAGGTGGACTCCAATCAAGTTGTAGAAACTTCTCAATGATGATCAATGGAAACAGGACGTACCTGAGCTCAATTTCGAGTCTCATAGCAAAGGGTCTGAATACTTATGTAAATAAGGTATTTCTGTTTTTTATTGTAATACATTTGAAAACATTTCTAAAAATCTGTTTTCACGTTGTCATTATGGGGTATTGATTGATGAGGGCAAAAATTATTCAATCAATTTTAAAATAAGGCTGCAACGTAACATAACAAAATGTTAGAAGTTTGGACAGCACAGTACAGTACAGTAGAGCACAGAATAGTATAGTACATTACAGTACAATACACAGTACAGTACAGTAAAGTACACAGAACAGTACACAGTACAGTAAAGAATAGTAAAGTATAGTGTAGTAAAGTACAGTAGAGTAGAATACAGTAGATCACAGTAGAGTACCTTAAAGTAAATAAAAGTACAGTGTACTATATTATATCCTACTTTACTCTGCTGAACTAAACGATACTGTACTATACTCTACTTTTATTTAGTATGCTATGTACTTTACTGCAATGTATTGTAGTCTACTGAATTAAAATGTACTCTACTGTGCTCTACTGTACTCTACTGAATAAAACTTGACCGTCCTGTATTATGGTACTGTGCTCTATTATCCTGTACTGTACCATACCATACGGTATTGTGCTCTGCTGTCATGTACTGTACCATACCATACCATACGGTAATGTTCTGTACTGTACCATACCATACGGTACTGTGCTCTGCTGTCCTGTACTGTACCATGCAATACGGTACTGTGTTCTACTGTTCTGTACTGTACCATACCATACGGTACTGTGCTATGCTGTCATATACCATACCATACGGTACTTTGCTGTACTGTTCTGTACTGTACCATACCATACGGTACTGTGCTCTGCTGTCCTGTACTGTACCATACGGTATTGTGCTCTGCTGTCATGTACTGTACCATACCATACGGCACTGTGCTCTACTGTTCTGTACTGTACCATACCATACGCTATTGTGCTCTGCTGTCATGTACTGTACCATACCATACGGTACTTTGCTCTACTCTTCTGTACTGTACCATACCATAGAGTATTGTGCTCTGCTGTCCTGTACTGTACCATTCCATATGGTACTGTGCTCTGCTGTCATGTACTGTACCATACCATACGGTACTGTGCTCTGCTGTCATGTACTGTACCATACCATACGGTATTGTGCTCTGCTCTCATGTACTGTACCATGGGGTGGCAGGTAGCCTAGTGGTTAGAGCGTTGGACTAGTAACTGAAAGGTTGCAAGATCGAATCCCCGAGCTGACAAGGTATAAATCTGTCGTTCTGCCCCTGAACAAGGCAGTTAACCCACTGTTCCTAGGCCGTCATTGAAAATAGGAATGTGTTCTTAACTGACTTGCCTAGTTAAATAAAAATATTTGAGTGTAGGAAGGGATAAAACACTGTCTGTGCCACCAGTAAGTATAGTAGTATAAATCCCCTCGCACAGTCCCCGCAGCTGGACAATTTTCTCTTTGCTACTGGAGGGAAATGCTGTAGGAATGCTCAACCGGTGTCGCTCATTCAGCCGACAGAAACTTTCAACCGGTTCTCCCAATTAAGCAGCGAGTCGGAGTCAGAGGCCGAGGCTTCTCTGGTCTCTACTCCTTCCGTTACGGGGTCTGAGACGCCGAAGCCTCCCACCATTAGCTCTGACAAATTGAAAACTCGAGTCATTGGCAACTCCATTACCTGCAGTATTAGACTTAAAACAATCATCCAGCAATCATACACTGTTTACCAAGGGGCAGGACTACCGACGTTAAGGCTAATCTGAAGATGGTGCTGGCTAAAGCTAAAACTGGCGAGTGTAGAGAGTATAGGGATATTGTTATCCACGTCGCCACCAACGATTTTAGGATGAAAGAGTCAGAGGTCACCAAGCGCAACATAGCTTCAGCGTGTAAATCAGCTAGAAAGATGTGTCGGCATCGAGTAATTGTCTCTGGCCCCCTCCCAGTTAGGGGGAGTCATGAGCTCTACAGCAGAGTCTTACAATCGCTGGTTGAAAACTGTTTTCTGCCCCTCCCAAAAGATAGAATTTGTAGATAATTGGCCCTCTTTCTGGGACTCACCCACAAACAGGACCAAGTCTGGCCTGTTGAGGAGTGACGGACCTCATCCTAGCTGGAGGGGTGCTCTCATCTTATCTACGAACATAGACAGAGCTCTAATTCCCCTAGCTCCACAATGAGGTAGGGTGCAGGCCAGGCAGCAGGCTGTTAGCCAGCCTGCCAGCTTATTGGAGTCTGCCACTAGCACAGTCAGTGTAGTCAGCTCAGCTATCCCCATTGAGACCGTGTCTGTGCCTCGACCTAGGTTGGGCAAAACTAAACATGGCGGTGTTCGCCTTAGCAATCTCACTAGAATACAGACCTCTTCCATTCCTGACATTATTGAAAGAGATTGTGATACCTCACATCGCAAAATAGGGCTACTTAATGTTAGATCCCTCACTTCCAAGGCAGTTATAGTTAATGAACTAATCACTGATCATAATCTTGATGGGATTGGCCTGACTGAAATATGGCTTAAGCCTGATGAATTTACTGTGTTAAATGAGGCCTCTCCTCCTGGTTACACTAGTGACCATATCCCCCGCGCATCCCGCAAAGGCGGAGGTGTTGCTAACATTTACGATAGCAAATTTCAATTTACAAAAAAAAAATTGACGTTTTCATCTTTCAAGCTCCTAGTCATGAAATCTATGCAGCCTACTCAATCACTTTTTATAGCTACAGTTTACAGTCCTCCTGGGCCATATACAGCGTTCCTCACCGAGTTCCCTGAATTCCTATCGGACCTTGTAGTCATGGCAGATAATATTCACATTTTTGGTGACTTTAATATTCACTTGGAAAACTCCACAGACCCACACCAAAAGGCTTTCGTAGCCATCATCGACTCAGTGGGTTTTGTCAAACATGTCTCCGGACCTACTCACTGCCACAGTCATACTCTCGACCTAGTTTTGTCCCGTGGAAAAAATGTTGTGGATCTCAATGTTTTTCCTCATAATCCTGGACTATCGGACCACCATTTTATTACGTTTGCAATCGCAACAAATAATCTGCTCAGACCCCAACCAAGGATCATCAAAAGTTGTGCTGTAAATTCCTTGAACAACCCAAAGATTCCTAGATGCCCTTCCAGACTCCCTCTGCCTACCCAAGGACGTCAGAGTACAAAAATCAGTTAACTACTTAGGGAGCGCTAGCGCCCCACTCCCGACACTACCCGGTGAAATGTAAGGCGCCAAATTCAAAATCCAAAAGTTGAATTATTAAACATTCATCAATATACAAGTGTTGCATAGTCATCAAAAGCTCTGATTCTTGGCAATATCACAGCGTTGTCAGATTTCAAAAAGGCTTTACGGCGAAAGCACCACATTTGATTGTTTGAGGATAGCACCTACAATATTTACCCATTAGCACAAATTCATAAACCATCGCGGTTCACACAAATCCCTTACCCTTTGAAGAACTTCTGCTGAGGGCTTCCCAAGTGTCCAACGAAGACATCCAATGGTTCTTTTGTTAGAAAAATTCATTTATTATATCCATAAATCTCCATTTGGTTGGCGCGTTATGTTCATCAAATATAGCGTCCACTCGCCCATTGAACCGTGAAGAGATCTCGTTCAACCTATACGTATACACTTGTCCAAGAACAATCAAACATCATTGATAATGTATCCTTAGGAACACTTTTATGTATATTTACTATAGTATTTCAACCGGATTATAAACTGGACGATAGGAAAGGAAAAAACCACAGCGCGCGCGAGCCCGTGAACGCGCTTCCTCTTCTGTTTACATCTGGTGACTAGTTCGAAATTCTTCTTCTATTACCATCCAGAGCAACCTAACATCACCAAACACTGTCTAGAGACTGTTGACATCCAGTGGAAGCAATAGGTACTGCAATCTTACTCCCATATATGGTGGTTTTCAATAGGGAGGGGTTCAAAATGAGGCAATGTGTCAAAAACACTTTTTCCAGGACAGAAATTCCTCGGGTTTTCGCCTGTTATATCAGTTCTGTTATACTCACAGACAATATTTTAGCCTGAGTGGCAGGCCTTTTACTTTGGGCACGCCAGACTCTCCAAAACCGACACCTCAGCTGCCGCTCCCTAAGAAGTTAACCACCTAACTGAGGAACTTAATTTAAACTTGCGCAATACCCTAGATGCAGTCGCACCCCTAAAAACAAAAAACATTTGCAATAAGAAACTAGCTCCCTGGTATACAGAAAATACCCGAGCTCTGAAGCAAGCTTCCAGAAAATTGGAACGGAAATGGCGCTACACCAAACTGGAAGTCTTCCGACTAGCTCACTGCTGCTCGATCATCCTATTTTTCCAACTTAATTGAGGAAAATAAGAACAATCCAAAATTTATTTTTGATACTGTCTCAAAGCTGACTAAAAAGCATCATTCCCCAAGAGAGGATGGCTTTCACTTCAGCAGTGATAAATTCATGAACTTGTTTCAGGAAAAGATCATGATCATTAGAAAGCAAATTACGGACTCTTCTTTAAATCTGCGTATTCCTCCAAAGCTCTGTTGTCCTGAGTCTGCACAACTTTGCCAGGATCTAGGCTCAAGGGAGACTCTCAAGTTTTTTAGTACTATATCTCTTGACACATTGATGAAAATAATCATGGCCTCTAAACCTTCAAGCTGCATACTGGACCCTATTCCAACTAAACTACTGAAAGAGCTGCTTCCTATGCTTTGCCCTCCTATGTTGAACATAATAAACGGCTCTCTATCCACCGGATGTGTACCAAACTCACTAAAAGTGGCAGTAATAAAGCCTCTCTTGAAAAAGCCAAACCTTGACCCAGAAAATATAAAAAACTATATTGAATCTTCCATTCCTCTCAAAACATTTTGAAAAAGCTGTTGCGCAGCAACTCACTGCCTTCCTGAAGACAAACAACGTATACAAAATGCTTCAGTCTGGTTTTAGAACCCATCATAGCACTGAGACTGCACTTGTGAAGGTGGTAAATGACCTTTTAATGGATTCAGACCAAGGCTCTGCATCTGTCCTCGTGCTCCTAGACCTTAGTGCTGCTTTTGATAACATCAATCACCACATTCTTTTGGAGAGATTGGAAACCCAAATTGGTCTACACAGACATGTTCTGGGCTGGTTTAGATCTTATCTGTCTGAAAGATATCAGTTTGTTGCTGTGGATGGTTTGTCCTCTGACAAATCAACTGTAAATTTTGGTGTTCCTCAAGGCTCCGTTTTAGGACCACTATTGTTTTCACTATATATCTTACCTCTTGGTGATATCATTCGGAAACATAATGTTAACTTTCACTGCTATGCGGATGATACACAGCTGTACATTTCGATGAAACATGGTGAAGCCCCAAAATTGCTCTCCCTGGAAGCATGTGTTTCAGACATAATGTAGTGGATGGCGGCAAATGTTCTACTTTTAAACTCGAAGATGATTGTTGTAGGTCCCAAGAAACAAAGAGATCTTCTGTTGAATCTGACAATTAATGTTGATGGTTGTACAGTCGTCTCAAATAAAACTGTGAAGGACCTCGGTGTTACTCTGGACCCTGATCTCTATTTTGACGAACATATCAAGACTGTTTCAAGGACAGCTTTTTTCCAAAATCAGAAACTTTCTGTCCAAAAATGATGCAGAAAAATGTATCCATGCTTTTGTCACTTCTAGGTTAGACCACTGCAATGCTCTACTTTCCGGCTACCCAGATAAAGCACTAAATAATCTTCAGTTAGTGCTAAACACGGCTGCTAGAATCTTGACTAGAACCAAAAAATGTGATCATATTACTCCAGTGCTAGCCTCTCTACACTGGCTTCCTGTTAAGGCGAGGGCTGATTTCAAGGATTTACTGCTAACCTACAAAGCATTACATGGGCTTGCTCCTACCAATCCTTCCCGATTTGGTCCTGCCATACATGCCTACACATACGCTACGGTCACAAGACACAGGCCTACTTACTGTCCCTAAAATTTCTAAGCAAATAGCTGGAGGCAGGGCTTTCTCCTACAGAGCTCCATTTTTATGGAATGGTCTGCCTATCCATGTGAGAGAAGCAGACTCGGTCTCAACCTTTGCGTCTTTACTGAAGACTCATATCTTCAGTCAGTAGGTCCTATGATTGAGTGTAGTCTGGCCCAAAAGTGTGAAGGTGAACGGAAAGGCACTGGAGCAACGAACTGCCCTTGCTGTCTCTGCCTGGCCGGTTCCCCTCTCCACTGAGATTCTCTGCCTCTCACCTTATTACAGGGGCTGAGTCACTGGCTTACTGGTGCACTTCCATGGGGGGGGGGGGGGGGGTGCGTCGCTTGAGTGGGTTGAGTCACTGACGTGATCTTCCTGTCCGGGTTGGCGCCCCCCCCTTGGGTTGTGCCGTGGCGGAGATCTTTGTGGGTTATACTCTGCCTTGTCTCAGGATGGTAAGTTGGTGGTTTGAGATATCCCTCTAGTGGTGTGGGGGCTGTGCTTCAGCAGAGTGGGTGGGGTTATATCCTGCCTGTTTGGCCCTGTCCGGGGGTATCGTCGGACGGGGCCACAGTATCTCCCAACCCCTCCTCTCAGCCTCAGCCGGGGGGCTAGGTTCAGTCTGTTATATCTGGAGTATATCTCCTCTCCCAGTGTCCTGTGTGAATTTAAGTATGCTCTCTCTAACTCTCTCTCTTTTTCTCTCTTTTCTTTCTTTCTTTCTTTCTTTCTTTCTTTCTTTCTCTCTCTCGGAGGACCTGAGCCTTAGGACAATTCCTCAGGACTACCTGGCCTGATGACTCCTTGCTGTCCCCAGTCCACCTGGCCGTGCTGCTGCTCCAGTTTCAACTGTTCTGCCTGCGGCTATAGAACCCTGACCTGTTCACCAGACATGCTACCTGTCCCAGACCTGCTGTTTTCAACTCTCTAGAGACTCTCTGGGTTTCTGTACAGCACTCTGTGACATCAGCTGATGTAAGAAGGGCTTTATAAATAAATGTGATTGATTGATTGATAAAACATTAGATATGGAAGGAGAAAATCCAAAGATTTTCACAACCGGAAATGTTATTTTTTTAGAGCCCATGCTCTTACAATATAGGGAAATAATTAAATCTAGCTCCCATTATGCAATTCCTATGTCTTACACTGGTGTCAGTATGTTCAAGGTTTCAGGCTTGTTTCTTTCAAAACGAGTAAGAATAATGCGTTTTAGTACAAGGACACCTGCTTGGAAATTCGTGTGTGCATGCGCCATGAAGACAGCGCGCACCTGTTAATATTGGTTTCCTATTGAACATTCTTTCTGTATTAAATATTATAGTTTGATTACATTTTAGAATATCTGAGGATTAAATAGAAACGTATGACTTGATGAAACAAAGTTTAGGTGTAGATTTTCGGATTCCTATCTTGGCATTTTGAACGAGTGGATTACTCAAATCGATGGCGCCAACTAAACAGATTTTTTGGGATATAAAGAAGGATTTTATCTAACAAAATGACACTACATGTTATAGCTGGGACCCTTCGGATGACAAATCAGACAAAGATTTTTTTTAAATTAAGTGAATATTTCATTGCTATTTGTGAATTTATAAAACCTGTGCCGGTGGAAAAATATTTCGATGTGGGGCACTGTCCTCAAACAATCGCATGGCATCCTTTCGCTGTAAAGCCTACTGTAAATCTGACAGTGCAGTTAGATTAACAAGAATTTAAGCTTTAAACTGATATAAGACACTTGTATGTAGCTAAATGTTTAATATCCATCATTTTTATGATTTTTTTTATTTGAATTGCGCGCACTCCAGTTTCACCGGTAGTTGTCCCGCTAGCGGGATGCCTAGCCTTATCAACATTAGAAATATTTCAGAATACTGACAAACGATCAGCTCCGAGAGAGATATTACCACCTATGGCTACAAGTATTCAAGTGACTTATTCTAATCCCTACCCAATAACAAATGCACTAAATCACAGATTTGGCACGTCATTGCGTGCATGTTAGGCTACACATTATGAAATGTATTGAGACAAATTACAGACAGTAGAGTATAAGCAGCAAAATAGAACAGAATTGATTGATGTATGTCAATATGATTGAAATAGGCCTAGACCCTACTGTTTATGCACTGAGTGTACAAAATATTAGGAACACCTGCTCTTTCCATGTCATAAACTGCCCAGGTGAATCCAGGTGAAAGCAATGATCCCTTATTGATCCCTTATCCCTTATTAAATCCACTTCAATCAGTGAGGATGAAGGGGAGGAGACAGGTTAAATAAGGGTTTTAAAGCCTTGAGACTACTGGGACATGGATTGTGTATGTGTGCCATTCAGACGGTGAATGGGCAAGATTAAATATTTAAGTGCCTTTTGAACGGGGTATGGTGGTGGGTGCCAGGCGCACCGGTTTGAGTGTGTCATGAACTGCAACGCTGCTGGATTTTTCACACTGAATAGTTTCCCGTGTGTATCAAGAATGGTACACCACCCAATGGACATCCAGCCAACTTGACACATTTGTGGGAAGCATTGGATTCAACATTGGCCAGCATCCCTGTGGAACGCTTTCAACACCTTGTAGAGTCCATGCCCAGATAAATTGAGGCTGTTCTGAGGGCAAGAGGGGGTGCAACTCAATATTAGGAAGGTGTTCCTAATGTTTTGTCCACTCAGTGTATTTTAATGCAGTCATCACATGACCCCATACTTCTTCTTCTTTGGGGTTTTAGGGCAGACTAAATCCTTGTCGCCCACTACTTCTTCTCCTTCTTCTTCTTCTTCTATTTGAAAAGAACATATTCCATTGCGGGAATTTACATGTCCACATTTAATTAGTTTTAACAAGGAATACATGTGCAGTATAATCTTTCTTTAAGTTTTATTTCACATTTTATGTGGAACATTACAACATGAAAAAAAGTAAAAGTGTGTGTGAGAGACAGACAGAGAGAGAGACAGACAGAGAGAGAGACAGACAGAGAGAGAGATCCCTGGTGTTTTTTACATTCTAACATACAGTACTGTATAAGCAGCAGACCATTTCCTATATAGGTAATTGTACAGCGGGCAATTATGATGTCTGAGGATTCAGGGCAGTGCATTTGTGATGATGATGACAATGATGATGATGATATTAGTGAGAAAAGTGTCAGGGGGCCTCATTCTGATATTTCATATTCTGTTCATCATTATTTCATCATACCACTCCCACAACCGTCTTCATATCTAGGAATGTGCATTCCTCTTCCCCGCTCGCTTCCCTCTCATTGTTCAAGACACTGCTAGTCAATTACTATGAGTAAAAGAGATACAATGTTTGAAACGTTGGCTTGGCTTGCAGCAGCTGTCTTCAGAACTCGGGACACTGGTTTCTAAGATACCGAAGTCGTAACTAGGGTCTTGGATGTCGATGGGGTGTATGAGCTGATTATATTATTCTTACATACTTAAAAACCAGCAGTAGCTTGTATTAAAGGAATTCTATGAAAATCCAGCAAAGTATTTGAGAGTTTGGAGTTATAGCTAGATTACACCGTTAAGAGATTGTTGTCTAATTTGCAGTTCATCGTTCATTACGGAGCAATTGGTACATATTAGGTGTGTTGATAATGGGCAAACAGGTAGCTGCTAGTTGATCTCTGCATGATCAAAATGTTGATCTATACTTAACAGTAAACTGATATAGACTTGTGACTAAGAAAATGGGTACACATTATGGAGGGAGAGCTGTACTCCATGAAATAGCTCATATTATGAGGATACACTGACGCATCTATGGAAATGCAAAAAACTGGTCCTACAACAGGATAAATATAGCTTGGTAAGGGTTGTCTGGCCCATATTATCTTAAGGGTGATATATAAGGTTTTTCTGGCCCACATTACCTTAAGGATAATCACTGAAACTGGAGACACTTATCTCCCTCACTAGCTTTAAGCACCAGCTGTCAGAGCAGCTCACAGATCACTGCACCTGTACATAGCCCATTTGTAAATAGCCCAACCAACTACCTCATCCCCTACCATATTCATTTATTTATCTTGCTCCTTTGCACCCCAGTATTTCTACTTTGCACATTCATCTACTGCACATCTACCATTCCAGTGTTAAATTGCTATATTGTAATTACTTCGCCACCATGGCCTGTTTATTGCCTTACGTTCCTTGTCTTACCTCATTTGCACACATTGTATATAGATTTGTTTTTCTACTGTATTATTGACTGTATGTTTGTTTACTCCATGTGTAACTCTGTGTTGTTGTATGTGTCGAACTGCTTTGCTTTATCTTGGCCAGGTCACAGTTGTAAATGAGAACTTGTTCTCAACTTGCCTACCTGGTTAAATAAAGGTGAAATAAATAAAATAAAAATAAGTAAAACAGAGTGATGTATAAGGTTCATCTGGCCCACGTTGTAGATGAAGGGGAGGAGACAGGTTAAAGAAGGATTTTTATGCCTTGAGAGAATTGAGACATTGATTGTGTATGTGTGCCTTTCAGAGGGTGAATAGGCAAGACAAAATATTTAAGTGTCTTTGAATGGGGTATGGTTATGAAATAACACATGGGATCATATAGTAACCAAAAAAGTGTTAAACAAATCAAAATATATTGTATATTTGATATTCTTCAAAGAAGCCACCATTTGCCTTGATGACAGCTTCACACACTCTTGGCATTCTCTCAACCAGCTCTACCTGGAATGCTTTTCCAAAAGTCTTGAAGGAGTTCCCACATATGCTGAGCACTTGTTGGCTGCTTTTCCTTAATCCTTGACTCTGCGGTCCAACTCATCCCAAACCATCTCAATTGGGATGAGGTCAGGTGTGTGTGTGTGTGTGTGTGTGTGTTTGTGTGTGTGTGTGTGCGCATTTTTGCGTGCATTTGTGCATGCATGTACTTTTATCATATGATTTACATACATGTGGTGTGCAAATATGTGTAAATGATTTGTTCTCTAATCAGACATATGTACTGGACCACAGGACAGCTTCTCTTACCTCATGTGTGTTTGTGTCTGTGTGTGTGTATATCAGAGGGGGGGGTGGATAAAAGCAGAAGACTAACATTTACAGAATGGAGAATCAAATCATGAGAGAGAGAGAGAGAGAGAGAGACAGAGAGAGAGAGAGAGAGAGAGAGAGAGAGAGAGAGAGAGAGAGAGTTCAGACCTAGGGCTTCGAGCTAAATTATGAGCTTGGAGGGTACTATGGTGTTGAAGGCTGAGCTATAGTCAATGAACAGCATTCTTACATAGGTATTCCTCTTGTCCAGATGGGATAGGGCAGAGTGCAATGGCGATTGCATCGTCTGTGGATCTATTGGGGCGGTAAGCAAATTGAAGTGGGTCTAGGGTGTCAGGTAAGGTATAGGTGATATGATCCTTATCTAGCCTCTCAAAGCACTTCATGATGACAGAAGTGAGTGCTACGGGGCAATAGTCATTTAGTTCAGTTACCTTTGTTTTCTTGGGTACAGGACTGGGATAGGGAGAGATTGAATATGTCATTAACTTCTCAAGGACCAGTGGGTCGCTAGCGGGCTCCTCCCGACACTACCAGGTAAAATGTAAAGCGCCAAATTCAAAATCCCAAAGTTGAATTATTAAACATCCACCAATATACAAGTGTTCCATACTCATCAAAAGCTCTGTTTCTTGGCAATATCACAGCGTTGTCAGATTTCAAAAAGGCTTTACGGCAAAAGCAGCACATTTGATTGTTTGAGAGTAGCACCTCACATATTTTTCCCATAGCCATGTATCGATTAGCCATCATTGCACACACATAACACATTTCACAGCGAAAACAAATCAATTACCTGTTGAAGAACTTCTGCTGAGGTCATCCTAAGTGTCCAACGAAGACAATCCATGGTTCTTTTGTTAGAAAAAGTAATGTATTTTATCCATANTCTTATACCTATAAACTTGTCCAAGAACAATCAAACATAGTTTTAAATGTATCCTTAGGAACACTTTAACGTATATTTACTATTATAAATCAACCGGAATATAAACTGATCGATAACGACGGTAAAAAAGACACTGTGCGACTTCTCGGGCGCGCGCCCTGGGTACTGTTGTCATCAAGGGGGGACTCACTTGTTTGGTCTTTTTCTCTGGTCTAATTCATCCAAAATGGAAGAAATACACTGTCTCGAGACTGTTGACATCATAAGGAAGCGACGTATACTGCATTCATATGCCCTTTTATGGTCATTTTCATGAGGGAGGGGTGCCCAAATGAGCAATGTGTCAAAATCACTTTTTCCAGGACAGAAATTCCTCTGGGTTTTGCCTGCCATATGCATTCTGTTTCACTCACAGACAAATGGTTAACAGTTTTGGAAAATTCAGAGTGTTTCCTATCCAATGGTACTAAATATATGCATATCCTATTTTCTGGGCCTGAATGGGAGGCATTTTACTTTGGGCATGCCAGGCTCTCCAAAACGGTCACCTCATGCACTGCTCCCTAACAAGTTAAACACTCCAGCGTGCGAGGGTTGCAGTCTGGGCTGGCAGCCTTGCGAGGGTTAACACGCTTAAATGTCTTACTCACGTCGGCCATATAGAACGAGAGCCCACAGTCCTTAGGAGCGGGCCTCGTTGGTGGCACTGTGTTATCCTCAAAGCAGGCAAAGAAGGTGTTTAGCTTGTCTGGGAGCAAGACGTCGGGGTCCGCGACGTGGCTTGTTTTCCCTTTGTAATCCATGATTGTCTGTAGACCCTGCCAGATACGTCATGTGTCTGAGCCGTTGAATTGTGACTCCACTTTGCCTCTGTACTGACGTTTTGCCTGTTTGATTGCCTTACGGATGGAATAACTACATTGTTTCTATTCAACCATATTTCCAGTCACCTTGCCATGGTTAAATGCAGTGGTTTGCGCTTTTAGTTTTGTGCGAAGGCTGACATCTATCAGCGAAGGCTGACTTCCGCCGAAGTCGGTCCCTCTTCTTGCTCGGGCGGTGTTCGGCGGTCGACGTCACCGGTTTTCTGACCATCATCGCTCCCCGTAGTTGTTTAGGTTTTGTCTATTGTCGCACCTGTTGTTAATTCTCCCAATCACGCACCTGTATATATTCCTTCCTTCCCTTCTTCCCTTTGTGCGTGATTGTTTGATGTTACCGTTTTGTTCGTTGGTTTACGTCCCCAGTTCTTTCTCTGTGGGATATTGTATTTTGGTTCCGTTATTGTGCCGGTTCGCTTGTTGCGCCCGGTTTGTATAATTAGTGGTGTGAGTACTTATAATCGCCAGAGTGTTATTGTTTTGGACTGGTGACTCTATTAAAGTATTCCTCACACGGGAAATTACCTCCTGCGCCTGATTCCTTTTTCATACGGAACCACAACCGTAACAGAATCACGCACCTCATTATGGAGTCAGTGGGAACAGCAGCTGCACAAAGCAGAAATATTGAGGAACGCGTCATCGAGCACTCTGTTATGTTACAGCAGCTTGGTGCTACTATGGACC
>QNTS01000656.1:514055-524446 GCA_003317085.1 Hucho hucho
TACGGTCCGGAGGAGAGGTGCTGGGTTCCGGTAGCGGATATATTGGACCCTGGAATGCTGCAGGAATTTCATCGTCGCCGGCCGGATCGTCCTGCACCTCGCCCTCCGGGTCGTCCCCGAGGCCGGTGTCGGCGCGCCGCTGGAGCCGCGCGTCAAGGGGGGGGTACTGTCACGACTTCCGCCGAAGTCGGTCCCTCTTCTTGCTCGGGCGGTGTTCGGCGGTCGACGTCACCGGTTTTCTGACCATCATCGCTCCCCGTAGTTGTTTAGGTTTTGTCTATTGTCGCACCTGTTGTTAATTCTCCCAATCACGCACCTGTATATATTCCTTCCTTCCCTTCTTCCCTTTGTGCGTGATTGTTTGATGTTACCGTTTTGTTCGTTGGTTTACGTCCCCAGTTCTTTCTCTGTGGGATATTGTATTTTGGTTCCGTTATTGTGCCGGTTCGCTTGTTGCGCCCGGTTTGTATAATTAGTCGTGTGAGTACTTTTAATCGCCAAAGTGTTATTGTTTTGGACTGGAGACTCTATTAAAGTATTCCTCACATGGGAAATTACCTCCTGCGCTTGATTCCTTTTTCATACGGAACCACAACCGTAACATATCCACGATTTCCGGTTTGGGTAGGTTTTAATAGTCACAGTGGGAACAACATCCCCTATACACTTCCTGATTGTCACGAGTACTCCCTCTCCGGCCTCTAGGTCATCAGGCTGCTGATTATCCCGCACTCCTGTCACCATCGTCTTGCTCACCTGCGCCTCATGACACTCATTTGGACTCCATCACCTCCTTGATTTTTATTTTATTTTTATTTCACCTTTATTTAACCAGGTAAGCTAGTTGAGAACAGGTTCTCATTTAAAACTGCGACCTGGCCAAGATAAAGCAAAGCAATGCGACACAAACAACAACACAGAGTTACACATGGAATAAACAAGAGTACATTCAATAACACAATAGAAAAAAGTCTATATACAGTGTGTGCAAAAGGCATGAGGAGGTAAGCAATAAATAGACCATAGTAGCGAAGTAATTACAATTTAGCAGATATCACTGGAGTGATAAAAGAGCAGATGATGATGTGCAAGTAGAGATACTGGTGTGCAAAAGAGCAGAAAGTAAATAAAAACAGTATGGGGATGAGGTAGGTAGTTTGGGTGGGTTATTTACAGATGGGCTATGTACAGCTGCAACGATCAATTAGATGCTCAGATAGCTGATGTTTAACTTCTTAGGGAGTGGCAGCAGAGGTGACGGTTTTGGAGAGGCTGGCGTGCCCAAAGTAAAATGCCTGCCACTCAGGCCCAGAAAATAGCATATGCACATAATTAGTACTATTGGATACGAAACACTCTGAAGTTTCTAAAAGTGTTAAAATAATGTATGTGAGTATAACAGAACTGATATAGCAGGCGAAAACCTGAGAAACCTTTTTTTTGTGACCTTTCCTCTGTTTGATACTCTCCCCATTGATTTTACCGTTTGGTTGGCGCGTTATGATCAGAAAATCCATCGTTGAGTCGCCCATTGAACCGTGAAGAGAACACGATCAAATTATACATATAAACTTTTTACAAACAAATCAAACATAATTTTTTATGTATCCTTAGGTATCCTTTTATGTATATTTACTGTAATATTTCAACTGGACGATAACGTGAACAATAGGAAAGGAAAATAAAGTGGTGCGCGCTCACAATCTCGCGCCCGTCAAACGTTGTTGACAAAAGTGGTCCCCTGACTACTTCCTCTTCCTATCCGTTCTGCTTAGTGCTATAGCTTCCAGACTCTGTATACAGACTGTTGACATCTAGTGGAAGCCATAGGTACTGCAGTCTCAGTCCTAGTTAAAATATAAATTAATAAGCAGCCTGAAGAGGAAGGTCATTTACAAAAAAAACTACAAATCCGGATGGATTTTCCTCGGGTTTTCGCCTGCAATATCAGTTCTGTTATACTCACATACATTATTTTAACACTTTTAGAAACTTCAGAGTGTTTCCTATCCAATAGTACTAATTATGTGCATATCCTATTTTCTGGGCCTGAGTGGCAGGCATTTTACTTTGGGCACGCCAGACTCTCCAAAACCATCACCTCTGCTGCCGCTCCATAAGAAGTTAATCTAACTGCACTGTCCGATTTACATTAGCTATTACAGCGAAAACATGCCATGTGATTGTTTGAGGACGGCGCCCCACATCAAAATATTTTTCCACCGGCACAGGTTTTTTAAATTCACAAATAGCGATTAAATATTCACATACTTTTGAAAATATTCCTCTGAATTGTCATCCAAAGGGACCCAGCTATAACATTTAGTGTCGTTCTGTTAGATAAAATCCTTCTTATATGCCACAAAGTCTGCTTAGTTGGTGCTATCGATTTGTGTAATCCACTCGTTCAACATGCAGAGAAAGGAATATGAAAATCTACCACTAAACTTTGTTTCAACAAGTCAAAATATGTTTCTATTTACTCGTCAGATACCCTAAAATGTATTCAAACTATAATATTTCTTACGGAAAGTAGTACGTTCAATAGGAAACCAATTTTAGTAGGTGGGTCCTGTCTTCATGGTGCGCAAACACGAATTTACAAGTCTGTGTCCCTTTACTAAAACTGATATTTTAACTGAAGTTACAAGCCTGAAACATTGAACATAGACTGCTGATACCCTGTGGAAGCCATAGGAATTGCATCCAGGGAGCTAATTCTCAGTATGACCATATACTTGCCATTCTAAGAGGATGGTCTCTCAAAAAAAATTATCCGGTTGGTTTTTCTTTGGATTTTCTCCTACCATATCTATTGTGTTAAATTCTACTACATTTTTTTACATTTCTAAAAGCTTCAATCTGTTTTCTTTCCAATGGTACCAATTATATGCCTATCCTGGCTTCAGGGCCTGAGCAACAGGCAGTTTACTTTGGGCACGTCATTCAAGCGGATATTTAGAAAAAAGGGGCCTAGCCCTAAGAAGTTAAAATCCCAAGGTATAATAAATGCGGCCACAGGATATGAGGTTTCCAGTTTGCATGAAGTCCAGTGTAGTTCCTTGAGGGACGTTGTGTTATAGGCTTTAGGGGGATTATACACGGCTGTGACTATAACTGAAGAGAATTATCTTCGGAGGTAATATGGTCGGCATCTGACCGTGAGGTATTCTAGGTCGGGTGAACAAAAGGACTTGAGTTATCACAATAACACCATGAAACATACACCACCGCCTTTTTTCTTCCCGGATAGTTCTTTATTCCTGTCTCTGTGATGTACTGAGAACCCAGCTGGCTTCATGGACGGGGACAGTATATCCCGAGAGAGCCATGATTCCCTGAAACAGGGTATGTTGCAGTCCCTGATGTCTCTCTTGAAGGAGATCCTCACCCTGAGCTAGTCTACTTTATTGTCCAGAGAATTGAACATTAGCGAGTAATATACTCGGAAGCAGTGGATGGTGTGCACGCCTCCTGAGTCGGACTAGAAGTCCACTCCGAATACCTCTTCTCCACCGGCAACCGCTCAAAGCCAGGAACGAAAGGCTATTTTATGGTAGCTGGTCATTGTGATTGCTTCAAAGAAATCAATCGTACCAAGTATAATCTCCCTATTATACACTCTTAGAAAAAAAGGGTCCAAAAGGGTTCTTCGGCTGCCCCCTTAGGAGAACCATTTTTGATTCCAGGTAGAACCCTTTTTGTTCCAGTTAGAACCATTTTGGGTTCCATGTAGAACCCTCTGTGGAAAGGGTCCTACTTGGAACCCAAAAGGGTTCTACCTCGCACCAAAAATTGTTATACAAAGTTTTCTCCTATGGGGACAGCCAAAGAACTGATTTAGGTTCTAGGTTCTTGTTTCTAAGAGTGTAGCATGAATTAAACCACTTATTTTTTGGTTCAGGACATTTGATACTGTTAAGTAAACATGGCTACTGTACTAGATTGTACCAGTGCTACGAAGGTGCTAAAACAGTGGCTTCTATTCTCAATGCCAATATTTTTGTTCTGATATGGGGCCATGCAGAAGGGAGCTTTGATTTGTTCCAAAATATCGAAATGTTTAGTACTGACTGATATGGATAGAATTATGCATTGAGAACGTAATTCCAAAGTTTACTGAAAGATTTCTGCAACCAACGACTTGGTTTCAGTCAATTTAGTCAACGACTGTGAAGTGCATGCTATTGTAAGATATGTCATTGTATTATGAACACAAAACACCTTTCAAGTTTGATTCAGAAACAATTAAGACGCCCAGATGCACAACGTTCTTCATCTAGACAAGCTAATATAATACACCCAGAACTTAGTCTTCATTTGCATCACTCTATCACCCCCAGACATTTGTAATGATTTCTTGCTCTCCTCTAACCTACATTAGAAAATTAAAATCCTATAATTATCTTCAATTAACGGAAAGGGGGCATACAGTGATTAAGGGAATCAAGTGAAGGGACTATTTTCATTATAATTTCCCTCTGCTTTTCTTAACTTTCACCTTTTAGCTTGCTTGGGCATCAATACAGCACACCAATTTTAATTAACCTTTGGAAAGTGAGAAGGAAACTGTGAGAGTTTTGCTTCCACAGGGTGAGGGACTGTTGGTAAACCACTGGGTGAGGGACTGTTGGTATACCACCATTACTGCATTTAGATGGTTGGTTGGTTTAGATGGTTTGTTTTATTTCCAGGGTGGACTGGTGACAGATGGTTCCTTAGAGAGAAGCTAACTGCACACATGAATCACTATGTAAGTGTGCACTCAATCACAGTGCTAGTGATGTGTGTCAATCAACACTGTGGAGATGCTTGGGAAGCAGTTTGTTTGTTTACTTTGCAATGATAAATGTTGATAAAACAGTTGGTATGAAGGAAGTATTAATTAATGTGAGCTGTGATTATGATTATGGCTACTGTAATGATGATATTTATCATATTCATGGTCATCGACTTCATGATATTTTATTTTACTATCATGTCCCTGACTGTTTATTTTCATCAGTGTAGCTCATGGTTGGGGCTAAATGCCCTAGCCTTCTCCTTTAAAAAACAAATTAAAAACAAATTATGCGTCAGCTCTTGTATTCCCAGTAAAGGTTACACCGTGAGAGTGTTCAGAAGAGGAACATATCACCTGAAGTGTATTACATTGCATAGAAATCCATTAGAATCCATTTCAATACACTATCGGTGTTATCATTTGCAATCTGACATTTGTAAAACACGTGCCACACCTCAAGCATTTTTCAGGTGAATGGTTTGACATTGTTGCATGGTGGTGCTACTAATAGTTAATGTCTAGTATTGTTTTTGTGCTCTAACCAACAACTAACAAACAAACACATGTATGATGGATAAAAAAGTCCCAGGGCTTCAAAGAGATATTTGTAAATGAAAATGACTCAGCACCACCCCTCCTCTCAGATCCCGAGGGATTAGGTTACCCCATATGCCCCTTCTGCATCCAAGATGGCTGCCCTGGAGGTTACACAACCAGGCATGAATAATTTACGCCTCAGAAACCTGCCACTCTCTCTCTCTCTCGCTCTTGCTCTCTCTCTTGTCCTCAAGCTTGGTTAGATGAATTGACATTATTGGTGGACCCAGACACCATACCATAAAAACTGTTACTAAAGTGTGTCTGGCTTTGCGTTCTCAACCAATCTATAATTGCTGTTGTTGTTGTGAGTAATTTGATGGAAATGGGAGAATGAATGGCTACTTTTGTCAGCCAGGTCACCCTTGACACAAGTCAGTATTCAACGTCCATGTCTGAGGAGGTCGGGAGCTGACGTGGAAACCGGACACTAGGGGCAACAGTGACCGATGTTAACCTTCAAGTAGGTTTTGGTTTTGCTAGGGTGCTGTGGACTGGAATGGCGGATGGGCGTAAGCTTCCGCCTCTGATTCCAAAGGTTTCAAGTTTGAACCCAGCGATAGAAAATTTATTTTTGTTTTGGGGATTTTTGTTTTAAAACCTATGCCAAACCTTAACACTTACCTAAACTATTTGGAGTTAATGCCTAACCTTAAGATTTCGGAGTTAAAGCCTAAACTTAACCCTACAAATTTGGAGTTAATGCCTAAACTTAACCTAAAAAACATGGATGAACAGTGAGACTGTGACAGCTAGTTGAGTTTTGTAGCTAGGTCTGAAGTCTGCATGAGCATAGGTCGAGGTCAATATTGGCTGTTACGGGACACTTTATTAAAGTAACTTTTCATACATAGATATATGATGATCTTTGATCATATGGGGGAATGTTGAAAAATCTGCCCTCCCCTGAGCACTTTAAAATGTATGTCTCAGCAAGAATGTGATTCTTGTCTGTATATTTCATACTGAACTCCCTGACACATGGAGATGGTCCTTACTTCCCCGTAGTGCCCAAGGCTGTGTGCTTAGCATGCAGGAGAGAGGGCTGGGGTCTGTGTCCTCTGCTAGGGGCTGCCTCTCCTCTGCATACCTCTGGGATAGAGGTGCTTTTGGGCTGGGGGAGATAAAACAGGCCCTGGATTTGGTAAAATGCAGGCCCTGGATTGGGGCAAGCCCAGGTGGTGAACGTGATGCCTCCCCCCAAGCTGTAGACACTGTATGGGAGCAGGGCTACTATGATCCTTCCAGAAGCAGGAGAGAGAGAGCAGGGATAACTTCAGGGAGCTGACACCCCAGGTAATGCCTGCAGGGCGATGGAAAGGAAAACTGTGAGAGCATCTTGTAGGTGTCCACACACACACACTCACACACGCGCACACACACACACACACACACACACGCACACACGTATACTGTATGAAGTCAATATAATTTTATTTACATAGAAAACTACTTAGAAAAACACAAACATACAGTATCAGTCAAAAGTTTGAACACACCTACTCATTCAAGGGTTTTTCTTTATTTTTTACTATAATAATAGTGAAGACATCAAAATTATGAAATAACACATATAATCATGTAGTAATTTAAAAAGTGTTAAACAAATCAAAATATATTGTATATTTGAGATTCTTCAAAGTAGCCACCCTTTGCATTGATGACAGCTTTGCACACTCTTGGCATTCTCTCAACTAGCTTCACCTGGAATGCTTTTCCAACAGTCTTGAAGGAGTTCCCACATATGCTAAACACTTGTTGGCTGCTTTTCCTTCACTCTGCAGTCCAACTCATCTCAAACCATCTCAATTAGGTTGAGGTCGGGTGATTGTGGAGGCCATGTCATCTGATGTACCACTCCATCACTCTCCTTCTTGGTCAAATAGCCCTTACACAGCCTGGAGGTGTGTTGGGTCAAAATAGTACAAATAAAGAAAAACCCTGGAATGAGTAGGTGTGTCCAAACCTTTGACTGGTACTGTACCTTTAGGCATACAAAAAAACACACACACACACACACACACACACACACACACACACACACACACACACACACACACACACACACACACACACACACACACACACACACACACACAAATACACACAAATACACACATACATAGTTCACAACATCACTTTAAAACGATAAATAATTGACTTCATGGGAAAAAGAGGCAATTATCACTGTCGATTTACCACAACTGTGACTGACATGAAGGCTTAAAAACTCGAACAAGGCTTTTATAAGGTTCTAAAAATCCGTGCTCTACCGGGGCAAGACGGAGGGTATTCTGCTCTAGTACAGAGAGATGTATCCACACTTTGTCTTTCAAAGACGACAGAAAAGACACAACACATTGCTTGTTTCGTAGCAGTAGTTTCCTACAGCTATATACAGCAAAAGGCTTGACAAAGGACCTTTGAAATTGTGGGCATGCTTTCTACGTATGTGTCCTGGCAATTTCAGCAATATTCAAACTTAAACCTAGAAAATTTGTTTTATATTGTCTCCTTTTAATTACTGATAGCTTTGCATTGTCTATGAAGGCTTTATCTGTGAGAAGAGTAGCTATACAATGTGTTAAAGGAATTGTTACAGAGAATGACCACTTTCCCCACCATTTCACCATCTGTTTTTAGTGTGCAACCAGGATAGATGAAAGGAAAGTGGTTGAATTAAGCATACAGTCTTTAAATGACCTGTTAGAAATTACATGGCATTGTGTGTCAGTTTTCATGGTCTACCATTGATGTCATGGTGGTAACATTATGCTCAGCCCTTGGAAAGGGTCAGTGGAGAGACTGTGCACTGTCAGTACTGTAAATGCTGACTTTGAACGTAATCTTCAACCACATTACATTTTTTCCCAAATTCACAGACTGAAGTTAATCTTATCCCAGTTTTATGTTGTTTCTGTTTTTGAAGATGTCGAAGCCACGTGTGTGTGTTTTACTATTTATATCTGTAATTGAATATTCATTATTTGTATTGATTTAAGGTCAACTCTATTCAGTTTGCTTCAGTTTTTAAAGTAAATTACTTTTTTGTTTGTTTGTTTTCTGACTTCCTGGCAACACACGCCAGCAAAATTGACAATGCTGATAAACCCTGATAATCTGTAGTGTCCACAGACCTAAAACCTAAAACCTTTTTAGAGCTCATGTGAGAAAAGTATTTCCACATTGTGCTTTTATCAACAGATAAATAGTGAAGACAAACAATACCGGCCAGATTTGGACTGAAGGGTTGACTCTTTAGGCATTGACATTTTGAAGCCTCGGATATCAACTACGTTTACATAAATACTCTATTCATATTTTATTTGGTTTTTATTTTGCTATATTGTAATACAATTTGCGTAGCTCTAAATTCACCATACAGTATAAACAAATGAATTCAGCACAGCCAATGTAATGCAGATATGCACTCTTTGCTGTTTTTTTATCATAGTAGTTACACGCACAGTCGTTCTGTTAATGTAACATGATGCAATATAAGACAATTTGCACAAACTTTGTCTTACAATATGAACCTTCACAAAATCTATTGGATTGCATTCATATTTAATGGCAGATTGATCTTATTTTTTGTTCCTGTGCAATTAATTGTTTCTTCAAATGATTGTTGTGCATAAGACATTTCATGTGGTCATTCTAAATAGGATAAATTCAAACATGAAACCAGGAGCCCTGTGTTGCTTTTATAATACTTTCAGAATGCATAATTTCCCTGACAGTAGCTGCTTTCCAAGTCACTGGCAATTACAGTGAGTGACCCTTTTCCTTTAAAAAAAAAAAATATATATATTTGTTGCACTTTTTATTCAGACAGTTCTGAAAGGAGAGGGGGAGACAGGCAGGTGGGAGCACGATGATTGAACCCATGTCTACAGGAGGTGAAGCATAGAGTATATATAACGGGGGAGCTTTATAGCTACACAAGACGCTCTGCGCACAATGACCCTATTTCATCATGCAAGCGACTCTTCAAACCATTGGAAAGAACATGTAGAACTAAAATGACTAAATAAAATAAATCTACAACATGGTGTGGGCATCCTTTAGCTCCACATACCATAAAAAAAGCTATCCTCTGAAACACATTTTTCAAATGAAAATGTTTTTCTCATTAGAACCAAACCACATAAACACAACCAGGTGATTGATTCAGGGAGGGAGAGAAAGAGCGAGAGCGAGGGGGAGGAAGTGCAAACTATGCCAGGCCCAGTTGTATCCACCACACATTTTAGGACTATTTTTATCACATGCTAATTAGCTACACTTTTATTTCTGGTATCCCACACCATGTAGAGACCACAGGGGGTTAGCACTACAGTAAAGATGATTCTTCTAACCTCGTCACTTTTAACTGCTTCGGCATTGCTGAACGAACAACCAACTGATGAAAAGTGACAATTAGAACTTCAGGGTTATGATTCGGGTATCAAGTGTTCTCCACGTACCCATACACACACACACACACACACACTTTCACACACACACATACACACACCTGCACACACCCACACACGCACACGCACACACACACTGCCATAAATCCACTGTTAAAAAAAGCAGAAGTGATATAGTTGTGGCTTCAAATGTGAAAGATCAGTGACTTCACAATCAATCCCTTCACTATCAAAAGACATGCACGCACAAGCACACACACACACACACACACACACACACACACACACACACACACACACACACACACACACCTCTTTCTCTCTGGGTTTCTAAGATGAAATAGGCGAGTCACACACTGCAGCAGAATTTCTCACAGAGGATCCATCCAATATTCGTTGGTGGGGGAAGAGGCAAGAAATTAATTTTCCACTTCCCCAATATGAAACAATATGAACTGAGAAGTGTTTGCTGTGTGTGCGCGCGCCACATCCCTTGGCTCTTCTCTGCTTTGCCCCTCTCTCTCTCTCTGAACTCCCACAGACAACTTTCAGACCAGCACTGCACTCCTCCCCATGATTTCAGAATTTCAAAGAGA
>QNTS01000656.1:525483-576472 GCA_003317085.1 Hucho hucho
TGACCAAATACTTATTTTCCACCATAATTTGCAAATAAATAAATTAAAAATCCTACAATGTGATTTTCTGGATTTCTTTTTCTCATTTAGTCTGTCATAGTTGAAGTGTACCTATGATGAAAATTACAGGCCTCTCTCATCTTTTTAAGTTGGAGAACTTGCACAATTGGTGGCTGACTAAATACTTTTTTGCCCCACTGTATATTTCCATGATGTTCATTGGAAAATATGATATATTCCAAATATTTATAGTTTAACATTTATCAGCAGTTCATAGTGTTTTATTGTTGGAAATGACAAAGCCTGAATTGAAATCCTTACCCAGGAATGTATAGATATAATTCTATCATAGCTCCCTCATCATGCATCAACTCATAACTCTCCATCGTCATAATCAACTCATATGTGATTGATAGATGGGTGAACACATACTGTATCATTCTATAATCCTGTGAGAATCACAAAGGAGGCTGAGGCCACCTTATCCAGTGCTTCTTGCCACAGCAGTGTGAGGATCCATGTCATTCCCTCTGTCCAATAGATGAAGCAGTAAACAATGTTGAAGATGAATTCCCCTGACAGTCAGACTGTCTGCCTGAGACCAGATACTGACTGATTGAGATTATTTGTTTGGTCGCTTGCTCTCTCTCTCTCTCTCTCTCTCTCTCTCTCTCTCTCTCTCTCTCTCTTTCAATCCCGAGGATAATACTTATGAAGAGAGGAAAATTATTTTCAGGGTTATCGTATTTCAAGACGTATTCATTTGATGTCTTTCTCAGAAACTCTTCAGTCATATCTGGCCTCAACAGACAAAGTTGAATCTCTTCAGTTTCATCGCCCCAGTGCTTCAAACCTGAGACTCTGCAACAACATTACTGCTTCGAGTTTCATCCATTATGCAAAAACCACTGCGGTTGATGTCAGAATGTATGCCCGTAGTCAGACGAAGGGCAGAAGCCATAAAGGCCACGTTTTAGGACAGATTGCTAACACAGAAAACTAAGTGATTTTGGACCGCGTCATGGCGGAGGAGGATGGTATCATAGTCGTTTGGCTAATAGCAGCAGAGCTCGTTTCGAAAGCATTACAGCGATGTATTGGACCCCTCTCTGCAAGCGGCAAGGCAGCGAAACTGATACCCCCACCACGTTCTCCCGGCATTATGTCGCAGCTTGTCGGCAGTCAGGTTGCCGTCTGTGTATGATAATTCCCGGTGCCTGGCAGGTGCAGCGTCTCAAGGGGAGAATGAGGGTACAGGCTGCTCCCATCCCTCTGATTCCTCTCTTTCCCCCTGCTCCCCTCCAAACTGCAGCCTGTCTATTGTAATAGAAAGTGCCCACAGCAAATTGCTCACCTGCACTTTTCCAGAAAGAATGAGGTTCCTCTGAAAATGTACATCCTCCTCCCATATAGTCGGGACAGGTATGCTCGGGGAACTGGATTTGTTGATGTGTGTATGATGCCTTTTTGAAACTTTATTCTATAATCAGAAAAGGAGAATGCAGGGATACAAAAAAAGAGAGATTATCCTTAATTCCATTGTTTGCGCAAATATCTCTTTACATTTTTCAAACCAAGTTTGCCTTCCAATTCAATATCTCTTAATTACATTCAAGAAATAATTATATTTTAAAACTTGAGAACGCTTAGTTTTTATATAATTATTCCAATTGTAATGAAGAGGAATGGAGATACAGAGTGTAAACTTGGAGCTCTCCCAGGACAAATAAATAAAAACATCAATCACCAGATCGGAGGACATTGGAAATGCCTATTTCTGAGATTAGGCGTTCTCTGGATCCACATCAAGCCCCAGCACGACACCCCCTTTCCTAACCACACAGGAAAGGGGAGGATGCTTTCCTAATTACATACTACTCAATCCTGGCCCAATTAACAGCATTCCGTGCTAAAACTCAATCAATCAGTCACATTTTATTATACTATGGCAGTGTTTGGAGCATCAAAGACGAATTGAAATGATAATAAAACCTGATAGATTAAAAAAAAAAGGTTTGAAGGGCACAAATGGCTCGCTACTGATATAGAAAATGTCAAAATCAACTGTCATGGCTAAAAGGCCATATAGGTCTTTTTAATTTGTGATTTAATAGTTTATGCATTTGAACAGTCAGTAGTGTGAAAATACAATTAGGCTGCTGCATTGACCTTATATACTACCAATTGGTCACATTTACACATACAGTACATTGATTTAACCTTTACTTTTATAATTACTTACTTTACCTTCCATAACTGACACCAATAACAGCCAACAAAATCACCCTTTCAACATTCCTTATGAGCCCAAGTTAGGCATTTGACTGGTTGCTCCATTGTCAACTATTTTAACAATTCTACAATAAATCCCCATGCATTTGCAGCTTTCCTTCTCTGCCGCCAAGGCACACTCGCAATCTGCATATCGTTACTGTCACACTACTCACACATCCTCTCTGCTTCATTATTCCGGTTAGCCAAATCCCCCTCCCCAGACCGAGCAGCAGAGTTATGCTGACATTTTAATGAAACGTCAGCAGGTGATATTTTTAAGATATTGAACCAGTACAATAGGACACAATTAACAGCGATTCATATCTCTCAGTAAATCTGCTAGAGGAGCCACTGCCAGCGCTGTCTTCCTCCTCCTACGCATGAGTGAGATGATCGATAGACAGTCATCTGCCAGGGAGACATCATTGAACTTATCAGCGAAATTCCCAACACACTTTAACATCGGGCAGACAAAGACTGTGACGCCTGCAGGAGGATATGTACATTTTTACAACACGAGAATATGGTACAACATTTAAATTCCCTGGTGTGTAAATCTTGGGTTAGGAAACCATCTCTGTGTGTGTTACTACCGGAGACGGTGTTTAAATGTACAGCACCCATGGAGGAGGCACATCAACACACTTCAAATATTGTGATTCTGTAGCCCGTGTCTAATAAGATGAAAGTCTACTGTATATTCCAGAACTATCCTAAAGGTGCTATAGGATATGCATTGTAGCTTTGGGATATTTTCTCTCAACAGTAACTGTGAGTTGTATTTCAATATATAGGATACATAGATGATGAAATAATCCATTCCAAAGGCAAGTGAAAATGATCTTCCTCAAGGTGACAATAACAAAGTTAAATGGAAAATATGACTAACTTCGTATCCATTGGCTAGAAGGTGAACGGTTTCTTCCAAAAGGCCTTGAAAATACAGTAGGTGTTTGGAGCACATTGTTATCCCAACAACTTACCATAACAACTCCATCCATTGGGGGGATTTGAGAAGAAGATGGAGGAGAGATAAGGAGAAAAGATAAACTGGTCACTCATTGGCTCAAAATGGCTGACTTTTAAATCACCCTTTTATTCCTGCCCAGCTCTTATCCCACTTCCAGCAAGGTCACGGTGCAAACACACCACCAATCTCGTCACTAATGAATATCCATGCACATCCTCCTCACCACGCCACACGTATCCAGCGTACTGAGCTGTACTAGAAGGTCAAACAGCCTCCCAACACTGATAGCGGCGTGGACTCAAAGCATGGGGAGAATGGATGGATAGGGAGAACCCGGGTCATATCTCACGCCCAACTCCAACTGAGCTTTCATCTCATCTATGAGCTGAGGTCAAGCTAGCAGCCATGTCAAGTCGCAGCATACTATCCAGACTGAATGATGAGTGAAGCGTCTCTCCTAATGAAGATCCTCATTAAAACACTCCACAACAAAGGTGTCGGCTTATGATGCAACTCATCTCCGGAGTGAAGGAAAGGAAAATTAGGGGAGGCGGAGGTATGATGCAATAGGATGTTTATTTTCTGGTAGCGTGTTTTTGTTCCATGCATACGGCAGGGGTGGTTGCTTCCACTGAGAAATAGCAACCCTTGGCACATTTCAACAAATGTTTTCTACCCAATAAAGCCAGGTGATTTAATGTCACTATGTGTTGTTCAGAAGGTATTGTTGGTGGGTGCATTCCTGCATTCCTCTATGTAAGACTGTCCTCCTAACCACTGCAGTAGCTGACAGGCTATCCTCCCAAGACATCACAACAAGAAAGACACATCACAAGACTCATGCTTTGTTTAGCCAATGAAAAAGGAAGCATGGAGGTTTGTGGTGATGGAGGTGAAGGTCTGGAATGGCCCTGGACGGTTCTAAGTAGGAAGCAAAGCAAAGGTGAGGAGGGAGAGTGGGATAGATGGAGGGGAATGGTGGTGTTGGGAGAGGAGGAGAGCCAGGTTTATGGGATGAGATACGAGGGGGATGTGGGGGTTGAGAGGAGGAGGGAGAGACCTTCCACTGACTCTCTCCTCATTCCTGCCGAGTGATTGATATGAGAATGGCCTCGGAGCCCCTCAGGAAATGCTTCCCCCTCCCTCCTTCCCTTCGTCCTCTACTCCCTCAGCACTCTCTGGTTTCCCCCTCTGCTGGGTCCACAGTGGCTTGCCCCGGGCAGACAGTGATGGAGAGGGCGCTAACATAGTGGCACTGGGGGGTGGATGAAGTGGAGAGGGATGGGGGGGGCACAGTGGAGGACAGCCCATGACAACAGCACAAACCAGTGCCCTAGGCATTCCCTAAACATCCAACCACTTTGCATCTCATCCATCGACTACGTTGAACAACTTACGGACTTAGAGCCGTGGAGAAGGGGAACGAGGAGTAACACTGGGATATTCAAATACTGCAAATGAGCAGTACTATAAAAACAGACATTTTCTAAGCACAGTGTATTTTACAGGGGATTCTCCCAGCAAGTGTAGGACCATATCTCAATGCTTCCAGCCAAAAGTATTTCCATTGGAATGCAAGGGATGATATTTAATCATTCTGCTGAGATCTGCAACACTAGGCTAATCTCCATTTTCACAATCACATAGTGCCTGTGGTTATGTGATTTCCTGCTGTTGGATGAGGCACAGAAGTGGCGAACAATGCAATGTATTTCACTCTCAGAAAAGGACCAGGCAGTGTACGAGTGTGTGGCATTAACCTAATCGTATGCAGTTAACCCCAATAGGTGTATTCAAATCAATGTTATTTGTCACGTGCGCTGAATGCAACAGGGGTAGACCTTACCATGAACTGCTTACATACAAGACCTTAATCAACAATGCAGTTTTTTTTTATTAAGAAAATATTTGCAAAAAAAAAAAAATGTAACAATAAAATAACAGTGTACCGGTACTGAGTCAAAGTACGGGGGAACGGGCTAGTCAAGATAATTTAGGTAATATGTACCTGTAGGCAGGGGTAAAGTGACATAGATAATAAACATTGAGTAGCTGCAGCGTAAAAAAGGAGGTCAGTGCAAATAGTTTGGGTAGCCATTTGATTAACTGTTTAGTCAGTCTAATGGCTTGGGGGTTGAAGCTGTTAACCCATCAGAGTCGAAGCCAGGGGAGGAGGGGGGGGGGGGGGGGGGGGGGGATTCTACTAATCTACTGTATGTGGAATTGTTTTAAGAAGGTTATACCACGGATAATTTTGCTGTTTGATTTTGAATTTTAAGACCCCTTGAAGTATTAAAAAAATATATAAAAAATTGAGGCAACCAGTCAGGATGCAGCTGTAGAACTTTTTGAGGACCTGAGGACCCATGCCAAATCTTTTCAGTCTCTTGAGGGGGAATAGGCATTGTCGTTCCCTCTTCACAACTGTCTTTGGTCCATGATAGCTTGTTAGTAATGTTTACACCAAGGAACTTGAAGCTCTATTGACCCCACTCCAAGTCATAGTGCCATCTTTGTATACATTTTTTTAGTTTACTGTTATTTAACTAGGCAAGTCAGTTAAGAACACATTCTTATTTTCAATGACAGCCTAGCAACAGCGGGGTAGGTGCCTTGTTCAGGGGCAGAAGGACAGATTTTTACATTGTCAGCTCAGGGATTCGATCTTGCAAATTTCAGTTACTAGTCCACGCTCTAACCACTAGGCTACCTGCCGCCCTGGTAAACACACTCTGGGGTTTTGCCCTGAGATGAGTTCATTTGACTAATATTGCTCAGGGTAAGAAGAGCCAACATTTTGGAAAAATTACATTGTGATGCTTTTCTATAGTGAATTCCCACTCCCAGGCCAGAATTCAATGTGACCGCGGGTTGTTGACAGTGCAGCTTTTAAAGGCAATTTCAGATTCAGCCGACAGATGTAGCATTTACCGTAAATGAGATTTCTGGGAACGCTGGAACATTGCCCTTAAAAGCAACATTGTCGACAACCAATGGTCAGACTGAATCGTGGACTTTATTGTCTGTTGTTCAGCAGAAGCGTTCAAAAACTAGAATAAATACAATTGAAAGACATGGCCTTGCAGCTCCCAAGCATTAACCTCTGACCTTTCTGACTGAGTCTCCCTCTGAGTACACTAAACCTAGCTCACTACAGAACATGGAGGCTGCAGAGGGGAGGACTGCTCATAATAATGGCTGGAATGGAGTGAATGGAATGGTATCGAACACATGAACCATTCCATTCACTACCTTCCAGCCATTATTATGAGCCGTCCTTCCCTCAGCAGCCTCCATTGGTGACCACCCTCCAACAACACATCGATCTCCCTAACTACAGTATCTCTCAGTGTGGGTAAAGCCAATTGCACAAGCCAGACACTTCTTTCCCTGCTTTTCACAACCACCACCACCACTCCTTCCCCACTTTATCAGAAACTCAGAACTCAGTTGCTGTCAGTGCAAGACTGGTCTGCAGGACCTGAAGTGCAGTTTAATTTCAAACCCGTCATTAGACCGTTCATTTACTCCCTTCCTTCCCGGAGCCAATATTTACCATTCAGATAGCTGCTGGTTTTCCCTGCATAAAGCTCTGTTCTGCAGCGGCCCAGGGAGAGAGATAACAGTAACTCCGGCCCTCTCTCTGTCTCGTTCTGTCTCTCTCCTCAGGGAGACACTCAGGACGAGTAAATCTCTCCAGTACAGCACCGATAAACCAGGGATGTCCAGAGTAAAAGAGCGAGAGCGAGAGAGCGAGAGAGAGAGAGAGAGAGGGTGTGGGCTGTTTAGGAGGGAGATAAAGAGTGTGAAGCTGGAAAAGAGAGGTACTGGAGGAGAGGTACTGTAGACAAATATGAATTAGAGCAAATGAACTGTAAGTGAACAAGTACAGATTTAGGATCTTAATTTGACCACCCTGTTGCAGAAAGACTTTCCTGTAATGCAGGAAATGTACAACTTGTAGTGTATGTGGTTAAAAAAGACTTATGAAGTTTGTCAATTCCACTTTGAAATTTCAGACTTGATTTTCCCTTACGAAAAATTTATCAAACCCTAAAAAATGTCCATTAATTATAATTCACATTTCCTGTTGCTGCAGGATTATTTTCCTGCTGTAGCAAACTGGCTCAAATTAAGATCCTACATCTGTAGCATAAATTGTCCATTTAAAAAAATTCACTGAGTGTTAAAAACATTAGGAACACTTGCTCTATCCATTACATAGATTGACCAGGTGAAAACTATGATCCCTTATTGATGTCACTTCTTAAATCTACTTCAATCAGCATAGATGAAAAGGAGGAGAGGATTTTTAAGCCTTGAGACATGGATTGTGTATGTGTGTCATTTAGAAGATGAATGGGCAAGATAAAAGATCTAAGTGCTTTTGAACAGGGTATGGTAGTAGGTGCCAGGCACACTGGTTTGAGTGTGTCAACGCTGCTGGGTTTTTCACGCACAACAGTTTCCCATGTGTATTGAGAATGTTCCACCACCCAAAGGACATCCAGCCAACTTGACACAACTGTGGGAAGCTTTGGAGTCAACATGGGCCAGCATCCCTGTGGAACACTTTTGACACCTTGTAGAGTCCATGCCCTGACTAATTGAGGCTGTCCAGAGGGCAAAAGGGGGTGCAACTCATTATTAGGAAGGTATTTTGTACACTCAGTGTACATCCTCCACTATGACCACATCTACACTGAAGATCATGATCTGTAATTAGATGTTATGTTACGATTGTACAAGTTTTTAATTTCTTTGAATACAATGCATGGTAATGATGTGAATGTATTCATTCCAGACAATTCTCATACATTTAGGACTGCAATAAAAGGCAGACACCTTTTTATTGAATGTATTTTATTGTAAAGCTATAAGGAAGGATAATTACAAGATATTGTTTCTTTGATTTGCTCAGCAAAAATAAAAGACCACATTTATTGTTCAAACATGCAGATACTGATCATAACATAATAAAACTAATTAGGCTAAAAAACGAACATTGAACCAGATTTCCTCAAAGCCACTATTTCGCAATAAACCTAAAATAAAAATAAAAATGAAACAGAGTAAAAAGCCGTAAAGCCAGTGAGTAGTTACAGAAGAGGTTTTAGACAGAATCAGCATCCTCACCATTTCTGCACAAACCTGACCACTCACACCCTAACATACCCTAATGGGAAAAATATCTTACAATTTAGACTTGTCGTTGGATTTCACAATGTTTTTTTTTCTTAATTTTTAAAAAAGCTACACTCGCATGTACATAAAACTGTACCAGAAAACAAGGCATCACAAGCATGTTTCCTATATATATCGTATATAACCAACAATTAGGCTACAAAGTTTGACTTTCTATAAAGACATAATTTAGCGGCAGCTGTTTATTCCTGTTTTCTTCTTCTCGTTTAGAAAGCTCGCCCGACCTTTTGGGGCTAGTTACCTTGAGGAGAGCAAGTTTCACTTTCTTCAGCTTTTGGGGTAAGAAAGGAATGAGGAACCAAATAACTGAATAACTCTACATGGCACAAAGTGAGATTGTTTCTCCATAAGCGTCATCTGCTTTGTTTCAGTTCCTTTAACTGACTTTGTGATTGTTTGCTCAAAGTTATGACAGTTATGTTTCCATGTCATAACGTTTTGTGTGTTTCATTGTATTGTGAGTATGTTAGAGTTATGCTGTCATTAAGCACCCATCATTAAGGGAAACAGGAAACGTAGAACACAGTCTGCCTTGTGGAAATGCAGGACATATTTAACAAAGCCAAAAATCCAATGCCTCTGGTAAAAATAGCAAATACCATTTATATGTATATGTTTATATCTGTGTTGTTTTTATTCTATTAATAAAACAACGTTGACAACAACAAAAATGTATATATTTATAAAATTGGCTTTTTCATGCTCTACTAAATCTCCTCATCAGGAACAACCAGCACATGTCTTTGACCAGCCCCAGGTGATATATGCACCTTGATTAACTGTGTATTGTTTGTTCTGCTGGTATGATTTGACACCCTAATGTGATGTGATTGGAGCTTTAACATAATTGATAGACCTTGGAGGTGGACTTTGAAATGAACTGCCCACCCCAGTGATGTCATTATAATGGTGGGGTCCTACAAATGAGGGCTCAACGCCACTCCACATACCATTGACTGAGCCATTTTCAAAACACAAACCTAAACATCACACACTGGAAAGCAAAGTGATTTCAATTAGCACTCTAAACTCATTCTAGGTTGTTTTAATGAATACTTAGGAATCAAGATATATAGACCAACAAGGGAATCCCTTGATAACATTACAAGTACTGATCTACATTCCATTTTTTATTCACTATAATTAATATCCAACCATATTCACGAGCACACCCAATTCTCTGAATCTGTAAAATTGTCTCTTAAAAGCAAAACAGGTGGAATTATCATCATGATGAGGATTTGAACAGTACTGAGCACAAAAACACAAAAGGGATGCGAAAAAGGTGTGCCAAATAATATCCCTTGTCATCCATGTTACGCCTATCTGCACTGACTGCATTCCATGTTTCACGGACCAGTTACTGTATAAGCCGATCCGTTGAGGTAAAGAGTTCTACATGCTTCATGAATTAAGGAATACAATTGAATAAAATGCACACACAAAGCAATAAACCAACCAAATCAACACAGGCATGCTTTGCCTCAGCATAAAATAGGATGCTGCTGCAGTGGTGCTAGACACACGTGCACACTCTCTCGTACGCATGCACACGCACACAGTCTTCTCCTGCCAGTATCTGTGACAGCTCCTCTCTAGGGATAAACTCCAGGTGATTCCCCTTGGAGAGAGTGAGAGTTTGTGAGACTGTCAGAAGAGTCCATAGAGCTTAGGTGGAGCCATCTTTTTACAGTATGCAGGCAGCACCTCTAAAGCTACAAATACAGAAAAAACACCTGTGTGCTACATACAAGCGTGTGCACACACACACACACACACAGACACATATGCTCTCCTCATCCCCTCTCAAATTTCACCCTGTGTTCACATTGAGCCTCAAAGGTTAAGGGAAAGCAAATAGCATCGCATCTCAAAGGTCAGCTTGTCCGCACCACCACAAAAGCTGGGGTTAATTGGTGCCACATGACCTACCTACCCCCTTCACAAATCATTTACTCTCACTCCATCTCTATCTCCATCTCCCTCCCCATTTGTTGTTCAAGGACCCCTCCTCCTCCCCCTCCTCCCTCTCAGCCCTCTTCCTCGTCAGCCCTTTGTATATCAGCTATGTCAACTCAGAAGATGGAGCTCAGAAGGGCTTAGAGTATATCCCTCCGGCGCTGGAGGTCCTGATCAGTCCAGGGGTGGGCAAGGGAGGTTACCAGGGGACTAGAGGCCCTGTCAGGGAGAACCAGGGGACTAGAGGCCCTGTCAGGGAGAACCAGGGGACTAGAGGCCCTGTCAGGGAGAACCAGGGGACTAGAGGCCCTGTCAGGGAGAACCAGGGGACAAGACGCCCTGTCAGGGGGAACCAGGGGACTAGAGGCCCTGTCAGGGAGAAAAAATTGCTTGTTTGCTATGAAGGAACACCACAGGGGAAACCAGTGACTTAATATTGGACAAGTGTTCGATCTATAAATTGTCAAACAAGGACATGAAATCAACGTTGAGATATACTTTGAATGAACAGGTACTTGAGGTCCAAGATCCTTCTGTTATTGTGTATGGACCTTCCTGTGGATAAGTAATTGGGAGGATTTGGTTGAACATTACTTTGTGTTCATTAGAATGAGTGATGATGAAAATTGTATTCATTAATTAATGTAATATATTGTACAATGTTGACATAGCCCAGTAGAACTGAAATACAGCTGATTTCAAACAGATTCAAAACTGATTCAATGCTGTCCACCGTTCCTTTCGTGCCTTATTTGTTCATGTAGCCTATCCCTTGATTATGTGGCTTTAAATAAAATACGTGCTTTTTCAAGAGTCACAGGGATTGATTGTCACCATGATAGACCTATGACTGAGATTTTTTAACGATACATTATTTACAATGATTAACCATTTAGTCAAATTTATATCATGGTATACATTGAAGCACGCACAATCAAGTCAGCCATGGACTTGTAGAATGTGAACTGTAATTCAAAGCACGCTAGAAATGCATAAAAAAATGCAGTCCACGGTCAGATACAGGAACATAAGATACACATACTAGCCTGACCTTGTGACCTTAGCTTTGACACCATGACCCTTAAATGACCCCACCTGAATCACGTTTTGTATTCTAGCAAGCCATAACAACCACAGTGTCTCTTTGAGTGTGTCCTGCGGTGGTGTTTATGTTGTGCGAGAGCTCCAGCTGTAGTGTTAGTAGTCTGGAGGTCTTTTTCACACTCTCTTTTTTCTCCTCAATGCGTTTTCATTAGTCCAATCATGGCTGATGCTCATTGCCACAGGTGAAATCCCCATTACTGTCAGCAGTTATTATTATGAGACTCCAAATGAACTTCCAAACCGCCAGGACACCCTGCTCGGTTTTGAGATGTGGAAATGATCGCTGCTAATGAATGATGCCTCCAGGCGCAATTAGAGCAATGCCTCTGCATGGCGGGGTTAGCGGGGTTAGCGCGCTAGTGTATAGGAGAGCTGTGAATCCTCCCCATCTCTACAACTACAACCACCGTCACACCACAGGACCAGGACAGCCTTTACCTCACACCCACAGCAGGTCTCTAACAGCCGTGCTACAGTGGGGAGCTGACTTGGAACAGCAGGTGATAAATACCATCAGTTTTCACAAAGATGACTACTAAATTGCCAAGCTTAGAAACTAGAGATTGCAATATGTGGGAGTTAGAGTTATGGAGTACGTGCACCATGGAACGATACACCTTAACAAAAGCAAGCCGTTTCTTGCTGCTCTCCAACTGGAAACCTGGTGTGAATTGATCCTTCGGTGAGACCTCAATCAAGGAGTTTGAGATTTTGGTGGCGAGGGATTAAAAATGCACAGCAGTAGACATTGACATCCACTTCAGCCAACACATTTAACACCAGCACCATTTTCTTTTCTCAAGTGTTTTTCTTTTGTCCAAGTTCAGAGTAAAGATGAGGAATACAATGTCACAAATTTGTACTGTAGCTTCACATGTTCAGTGATGTGTCACAGGTTATAAGTCCTCCCAGTGTTACACTTGGTATTGTCCACTGGTGCATCATGGATAACACAACCAACCAACAAATGTTCCACATCACTATGAGATCTTAACGACAATGACTTAAAATGGTACAGTTCTTATTGAAGCTCTTTACAGCCAAAGGAAAAAAATCTAATAAAATGCTTAAAGTCTAACTCATGTCCATTGTATTTACAGCTCTGTACATTGATAAAGACCTCTTGGCTGTGAAAAATGTGTTGAGGAATTTAATGTCTTATGTTGAGCAAAGGTTGGCAAATGATCAGTCAGCTGTGTCCTCTTGAGTAGGAGCAGGACTTGCCTGACGACTCAAACCGAATTCTTCCGCTGCTCTATAGTTCGCTACATACTTCAGTCTGAGACTGCCATCACTGAAGTCGTTTGTGGCGTCAACTAAAATGAGGGGTGGTGTACAAAACAAAGTAATCAGTGATTGGATCATCTCTAACCAATCAGAGTATCAAAGCCAATGACACATTTTCAAACAGCCGCTTTACCCACGTGTTCTGGCTCTGTCCCAACCCATTGGAATTGCTAGAAAGTTTTTTTCCTCTTCTAGATATCGTTGCGCAAGATACACGGATCATTACTCATTGCAGAGAAGAAACTAACATCCATGGGTGTGGTGTAGCATTTTGCCTGAGCAAGGAGTTTGGGTAGTCAGGCAAGAGAAACACCGCTCTAATTCTAATTATAAACTGGGTGGTTCCAGCCCTGAATGCTGATTGGCTGACAGCCGTGGTATATGAGACCGTATACCATGGGTACATTTATTTGTACTGCACTAATTATTTTAGTAACCAGTTCATAATAGCAATAAGGCACCTCAGGGTTTGTGGTATATGGCCAATATACCACGGCTAATGGCTGTATCCAGGCACTCCGCGGTGCGTCGTGCATAAAAACAGCCCTTAGCCGGGGTATATTGGCCATATACCACAACCCCTCGTGCCTTATTGCTTATTAATTGGAGGTCCCGGAGTTGAGACCAACACTCACTTCTAAAGGAAACAAAACAGAAAAACCAAAAGAACACCTAAAATAGATGTCCATACACTGTATATTCATGTGTCTATTTTACAAGAACACTTTTCTACCCTCATTGTTTCCAGTTCCAACGGAACTCCAACGGAACTCCAATGGAAGTCCATCGTCAAAAAAAAAGAACTTGAACACGCAACCATAACTAAATAGTCTCCAATTAAGTTATCACAATGTTTAAACGATAGTGTAGTTTACATTCTGTCAGTAGCATTTGCACTCGCCAAGTATCTTCTTTGTTTGGCTTTGACTGATTTGTACTCTTTATTTAATTAATTGGAGGTTTTGTGGATTCTAAAGCCTCATACGGTGGGAGGTGGATATAAAAAGGAGGGTGGTGGTGGTGCTATGGCACTTCTCAGACGACACAGCAGCTAGGCACAGGGGCAGTGAGGGGGTAGGATTGGGGGCATGGGGTCAGGAACAGTGGGCATACGGGTAAGGGTGAAGGTGGTGGGGTGGTGGCCACATCATCGCCCTCACAGGTAAATCTCTCTCTTGGAGCCCTGGTTGGTGGGTGTGGTGGCGGAATGGTACTCGGCTGCCTGGCTCAGGGGGATCTCCTCGCAGCTTTTGCCGGAGTCGCTGCCCCCGGAGAAGGCACTGCTGTAAGGGGGCAGGAAGCGGATGTTAGCCACCTTGGAGCCTCCGCCGCCGCTGCCACCTCCACCACTCCCACGCTCTTCTGCCTTGGGCTTGGGGCTGCCGTTGGCCATGAGGTGGTCCTGCCCCTCACTCTCCAGGTAAGGCACGAAGGTGGAGAGCTTGGGGGCGTTCTTGGTGGAGCTCTTACGATTGGGGGAGGGCTGGCCAGGCATCCAGCAGGCGTCGGAGTGGCCGAACTCAGTACACTCATGGGTGCAGTTCCCAGTCATGGCCACATCAGGCAGAGGCCTGAGATCTGCAGACAGAAAGGGTACCGGAATTAGTATAAGACAGCAAATGAGGAGGACACACAATAAAGAGGATGAGTCTTGGACAGTAGAGTTAGATGAGCACATGTGATAGCAGAAAACACATTTATAATCAGTTTCACAAAGTGAACATCTTATTATGAAGGATGGCAATGAAGGGAAAGGAAAGAACATATCATGTTTGTGAAACGGGACAACAGAGCCAACCGGTGTGGACTAATCCACCAACATACTGTGTTTAACCAGTCCAGCATAGAACTATTCAAATAAAATCTAAATAAAATAAAATTGCATTTGTCACATGCTTCACAGACTAACAGTGAAACGCTTACTTATGGGCCCTTCCCAAAAATGCAGAGTGAAAGAAAATTGAGAAATAATAGAAAAGTAATAACACGTAAAAATAAAAGTAATAATAAATACAATAAATATGTGTAATGATTACTTGGCTATGTACACGGGGTACCAGTACAGAGTCGATGTGCAGGGGTACGAGGCAGATACAGTATGTACATATAAGTAGTGATAAAGTGTCTAGGCAACAGGATAGCAGCAGCATTTGTCAAAAACAAGTCAAAAAAGGCAGTGAAAAAAGGGTCAATGTAGATAGTCGGGGTAGCTATTTGGTTAACTATTTAACTAATAGTCTATGACTTGGCTGGCTGGAGTCTAACAATTTTTAGAGCCTTCCTCTGACCTCTGGTATAGAGGTCCTGGATGACAGGGAGCTCGGCCCCAGTGATGTACTAGGGCGAACGCATTACCTTCTGTAGCGTTCGATGTTTCGATGGATCTAAGGGCCCATGCCAAATCTTTTCAGCCTCCTGATGGAGGAGAGGTGTTGTTGTGCCCCCCCTGACCGTGCTGATGTGTGTGAACCATGATAGATCCTTGGTAATGTGAACACTGAGGAATGTGACATTCTCGATCCGCTCAACTACTGCCCCGTCGATGAAAATGGGGGCGTGCTCGGCTCTCCGTTTCCTGTAGTCCAAGATCAGCTCCTTTGTCTTACTGACGTTGAGGGAGAGGTTGTTGGCCTGGCACCACACTGCCAAGTCTCTGACCTTCCGAAAGGCTGTCTCATTGTTGTCGGTGATCAGCCCTACCAACATCGTGTCGTCAGATGTTGGAGTTGTGCGTGTCCACGCAGTCGTGGGTGAACAGGAAGGTTCAGTAAGAAATGAATTGTTTTAGTTTCACAACAAGACAACTCACAATACTAAAATAAGAAAACTCATAATACGTTAGATAAGAATTTAATATTCAGAGTCACAGTGCAAAAACTGCCAAGAACATTGCCTAATTTGATGTTTAACACAGATGCAACAATATGATGTTTAACAGAGATGCAACCACATACTAGATAGTGGGTGTTGAGTGTGAAACAAGATTAAGGAAATTTTAAGAAAAACACGCTCAAGGTTGACTAAAAGGGATTTATGTCGCAGTCAATTAAGGCGGAGTCAACAACAACACTACTGCTTTTTCACATAGAACAAATGGCATAATGAATGTTAATATAACACACAGACACCGCCTCTGCTACGGCTGTGTCACATTTAAAAAATCACAGCTTAATGGAAAAAGGTCAGCATCCCAGAGCGGAAATATCAATGCGTATGCAGAAAGTAACCTTTCTTCTGTGCGTGACATTAGATTATTATTTGATACTGCGGGGCGAGATGGGAGGGGGGAACAGGCTGTTCAGTTCTCTGGGGGAAGCGATTATTTCCCAAACTGCCTCTGCTTCATGCATAATTGAAATTCATTGCCCCTGTATTAAAGGAGCTACAGTGGGCTTTTCCGGACTTTTTGGGGGGAGGAGGGTATATTCTTTCTCATCCTTAGCTAGGTTTGGAGAATGCTGAGTAGTGACTGTGTGCATTTCTCCAAAATCTCACACTATGGCGGATTTTTGGGCTTCATAATGCTTACCCATTTCTGATGCAAAGCAAGGCACTTGGGAAAATACTGTTTGTGTAGCTAAATATATGCCTGAAAATCCATGCAGTTTGGGTTGTTTTCAAAATGTATTTTATTCAGCCTCTCTTCAACAGGTGGCCTAGATGCTGATCTCGGGTCAGTTTTGCAATTTCCCCACCTGTGGTTAAGGTTAGGATTGGGGAGGGGTAGGGTAGGGGAATCTGATCCTAGACCTGTACCTAAAGGAAATGTCACCTAATCCCAGAGTAGTATTAATTTCTACAGCCTGAGATATTTAAGGAATAGTAAAAAAAAAAATAAGAAAGACCAATCAGATCATGCCCCTACGTTCGAGATTCGCTAATCAGACAATTTAGTGAAGGCCCAGAGGGTCATGTTGCTCATAATCAAAAGCAGGAATTAATTGGCTTTTGTTTGAGGTTGTACTAATTGGCCGGCGTGGTGGGAGGAAATGGTTGGGCGGGGTGAGAAAGGGTAGTAAGGGTCCCTGGTATACTTAGGGAAGCTAAGATCATTGACGGCTTCTCTAATAAGACCTTCCACTATTAAACATGGAGGTCATCAGTCCTTTAAAACTCACTTCATGAAAGATAATATGAGCTTTGGTGTCGAGTAACCAGCAGTGTTGTCAGTGAACATTTTGTTGAGATCATCAGTTTTGGAGGAGTAATTGAACCCCTGTTTTAGAAACTTCCTCTATGATTACTCCATTACCTTCTTAGTGCACACACACACGCACACACTGAGACAGACACACACACACACACACACACTCTTCTGTATCGATAAGGCCCAGTTGGCATGTTATCAAGGGAACTCCATATTCAACTGTCTCTAATAGAGAAGATTGTTCCTGCTGAACCGTCATCTAAGAGCCTTATCTTCATTTCCAGAGTTCCAGTTAACCCCCGGGACCCTCTCAAGCCATCTACGAGGGCCCCAAGAGAAGTCTCCTCCTCTCAGCGCTCCATACACACTCCTCTGCCTCGGTCCCACTTCTCTGTCCAAACTAATTAGATTCCAAAGTCCCTGCTCTGGAAGATGTCGGCGTAATAAAATGGAAATAATTTCCAGATGAGTATCTGACATTTTACGCTGTCGACCAGAGTAAAGAAAGGAGACATATTGGGCTCCCCCTCTTTCTGTGAGATATGCTAACAAGGAAATTCCTATCCTCCACTCCATTCTCCTCACCTTGGTTCGATCAAATGTACATGGAGAAACTATTCATTTTTCTTTACAAAATTGTAATATGTTTAATTACCTTGAAGTCCAAATGTGTCCTTTACAGTTTCAAGAGGGAATGAGGGAGCCAGCAACTTGGTTCAATAGAAGTCTATGTTTAGGGCCCATTCCTATTCATGTGATAGCACACATATAGACCAGCATGCATGCACTCACATATAACCATGCAAGCACACACACACAACTACAAGGCGCCGACAGACATGGCAGCTCTGTTTTTAGCTCCTAAGCAACTTTGCAGTATTTAGTTTTTGTGTGTTATTTCTTACATTATTAGACCAGAACATTTTTTGTGTTATTGCATACAGCCAACATTTTGGGGGGGATATCACAGCCACAATTACTCACCAGCATTACTACCAGAAATACAACATTCCCGAATTGGATCCTTTGTTCGTACCCCCCAGGGCAATTGAAATTATTCCAGAGGCTGTTCCAAGATGCTGCCAGTGGAGAAGAGGCATTCAGAGTGGACTTCTAGTTTGACTCAGGAGGTGTGCACAACATCCACCGCTTCAGAGTATGTTACTTGCTAATGTTCAGTCCCTGGACAATAAAGTAGATGAGCTCAGGGCAAGGATCTCCTGTTTCACGGAATTATGTCTCTCTCCGGATATACTGTCCCTGTCCATACAGCCAGCTGGGTTCTCAGTGCATCGCACAGACAGGAATAAAGAACTCTCCGGGAAGAAGAAAGGCGGTGGTGTATGTTTCATGATTAACTACTCATGGCATGATTGTGATAATGTACAGGAACTCAAGTCCTTTTGTTTACCCGATCTAGAATACCTCACAATCAAATGCTGATTGTATTACCTCCCAAGAGAATTCTCTTTGGTTACAGTCACAGCCGTGTATATTCCCCCTCATGCTGTTACCACGAAGGCCCTCAAGGAACTACACAGGAAATCACATATCCTGAAACCGCATGTATTGTAGCTGGGGATTTTAACAACGCAAATTTGAGGAAAATGCTACCGAAGTTCTATCAACACATCGCACTTAAAAAACTCTCGAACATTGTTACTCTCCTTTCCAGGATGGCTACAAGGCCCTCCTCTGCCCTCCCTTCAGCAAATCACTTCACGACTCCATTCTGCTACTCCCTTCCTATAGGCAGAAACTCAAAACAGGAAGTACCTGTGCTAAGGTCTATTCAACACTGGTCTGACCAATCAGAATCTATGCTTCAAGATGGTTTTGATCACGCGGACTGGGATATGTTCTGGGTTGCCTCTGAGAATAACATTGACGTATACATGGACATGGTGACTAAGTTCATCAGGAAGTGTTTAGGGGATCTTGTTCCCACTGTGATCATTGAAACCTAGCCAAACCAAAAACCATGGATAGATGGCAGAATTCATGCAAAACGGAAATCTCGAACCACAGCATTTTACCACGGCAAGGTGACTGGGAGTATGGTAAAGCAAACAAACAGAAAAAACGTCAGTACAGAGACAAAGCGGAGTCGCAATTCAACGGCTTAGACACAAGACGTATCTGGCAGGGTGTACAAACAATCACAGATTACAAAGGGAAAACTAGCCACGTCGCAGAAACTGAAGTATTGCTCCCAGACAGGCTAAACACCTTCTTCGCCCGCTATGAGGATAACACAGTGCCACCGACGAGACCCGCTCCCAAGGACTGTGGACTCTCGTTCTCCATGGCCGACGTGAGTAAGACATTTAAGAGTGTTAACACTCACAAGGCTGCCGGCCCAGACAGCATCCCTAGCCACGTCCTCAGAGCATGCGCAGACCAGCTGGCTGGAGTTTTTACAGACAATTTCAATCTCTCCCTATCCCAGTCTGCTGTCCCCACTTGCTTCAATATTTCCACAATTGTTCCTGTTCCCAGGAAAGCAAAGGTAACTGAACTAAATCACTATCGCCGTGTAACGCTCACTTCTGTAATCATGAAGTGCTTTGAGAGGATAGTTAAGGATAATATCACCTCCACCTTACCTGACACCCTAGACCCACTTCAATTTGCATACCGCCCCAATAGAGCCACAGACGATGGAATCGCCATCACACTGCACACTGCCCTCTCTCATCTGGACAAGAGGAATACCTTTGTAAGAATTCTGCTCATTAACTATAGCTCAGCCTTCAACACCATAGTACCCTCCAAGTTCATCATTAAGCTCAGGGCCCTGGGTCATAATGGAACACTAGTCACTTTAATAATGTTTACATACTGTTTTACTTATTTCATAAGTATATACTGTATTCTACTGTATTTTAGTCAATGCCATTCTGACATTTCTCGTCCTAATATTTATATATTTTTTAATTCCATTCTTTTACTTTTAGATTTGTGTATATTGTTGTGTATTGTTAGATATTACTGCACTGTTGGAGCTAGGAACACAAAGCAGTTTGCTACACCCGCAATAACATCTGCTAAGTATGTGTATGTGTCCAATAAAATGTGATTTGACACACAGGTACACACACAGAAACACACAGAACAAGACCCAAACCACAACACACATACCCTCATAATAATTCCTGTCCATGTGACAGTGTATTCATTTGGATTGAGGGCATTCTTGTCTCCGATATGCACTGAGATCCCTCTTGGGGCCTCTGGGCCAAATCTAATACATGCAGACACTTCATCCCCATAATACTCTCAGCCAATTGATTTTCAACCAGTGCCTTGTCTCAATGCTGCCAGGGGATCACCCATCCAGGTGGACCAGGTTGACAGGTGTGTGTGTGTGTGTGTGTGTGTGTGTGTGTGTGTGTGTGTGTGTGTGTGTGTGTGTGTGTGTGTGTGTGTGTGTGTGCGTGTGCGTGCGTGTGTGCTTGAGTGACTGTGTGTGCTGTGTCGGTGCAGTGGGGGTGGTGGTTGACGGTGATCCGTATCAGAGCAAGACTCCACAAACACACACACCTTTCGTTGCGCACCCAGAATACCCAATAGGTCATTACAGACTGACTAAGTTTCCACAGTTTTCTCTCCCTTTCCTTCCACGGTTTCATACCCTCCCTCTCTTCCTCCTCCCCTTTCCCGGTTCCCTACGCATGCCACTGTTTCCACTCTGACCCCGTCTGCTTCTATGAAAACCTTGCTGAGTCTAATTAAACTATGGGCAGATTAGAACTTTGCCTTGTCAGTCTTTATTCATGCTTAAACTTTTTGGGAAATTAAATTAGCCGGCTATTAATTAATCGACACGCTGCTTGGAAAGTGGATAGTGGAGAGAGAGAAGGGAAGATAGACGGGAAGGGGGTGAAAGTAGACAAGGAAAGAGAGGAGATGAGGGAAAGATGGAGGCCTGAGGAAAGGAGGAAATAACTTTTAGCAAGGAAAAAGAGAGAAGAGAATAGGTTTTCAAATAACCTCTAAAATTCTAAGCCGGTTTTAAGATGGTCATTCCATGGATCATTTAGCTATTTGATTTAGAATTGTAGGACGCCTTAAGGTATCCCACCAAAATAAAAATAAATTATTTGATAAAATATTGAATCTGGCCTTTACTACTATAGCCCATAGAAACATATTGAATAACGCATTCAGAAATGGAAAAAAAGACAATAAAAAAAACATCATAAGGAATAAGGGTTTGAAGTGTCTGTCCTATAGGAGATATAAGAAAGCTCAGGAAATATATATATATATCTTTTTTTACACATATTTAACCCCTTATATTTTTGAGCACAAAACTACCTCAAGGAGAAAAACAGAGAACAACATTGTGTTCGTGAAAGTGTGACCACACTTTCTGTAGTGTGGTCAGACAAGTAGGCACATCAGCGTTACCGACTTCAGATGAATCCTGTGACACTTGTACGGGTTCTAAAGCAAAACGGAGAACACCATTGTGTTCGTGAGTGTCATAACAGTTTTTAGGCCAAACCGTTCCGACTCTACAGACATTTGTGAGAATACCGATTTCCGGGATGTCTCATGGTCTGACAAACACCTTTGTAGCTTGGTCACTTTCTGCCGCAGATGCGGATGCGGTGGATTGAGAGGCAGCCCACACAAAAAAATGATATCTCTAGCTGATTGATTTTATTGGGGATGGTTTTATTATGTAACTTAAATTGATGCACGGGTGACTCTTAAGACTCTTAAGGAATTAGGAACAAGGAATACTTTTTATTTTCCAATTAAATACAGGGGCCACTATTACCTGGCCTTGTCACTGTATCTGACCTGTGACACTCTACAGCCAAAATGGACGACAACACCTTACATCCTTCAAATCCCATTCTGGCCATATGTTCTGTCCACATATTACAATCACACAAACGAGGGTTTGGCAAATGAAAACCCCAACCGCTGGCACGCAAATCTAACTTTTCTTGAGGCAGAAACAAAACATTACAAAATAATATTAAATTTTTTTGCTGCACATGCTGCCTTTGCTTGATAGAATTTTGGTTGCTCTATATACTCCTAGGTGCTTGTTTAATCTGTTCTGCGTTGCGCCGGCTGTGACATCAATGTATTGACTGACGTTTAAAATTAGTCCCAGTCGCCCTGATCCAAATCCATTTCCTACTAAGTCCTTGGTGTCTAACCAATGAAGGGGGAACGAGTCAATATGAGCATGTAGCCTTGGCGAAATAACAGAAATGTAATCGCTTGCGGCAATCTATGAGGTTATCTTGGCTTGTCTCAAGTCCCTGAGTGATGAAAGAAGAAAAACTAGTGAAAATGTTCAGTTTGACGAGCCCTCTGACGATTACAATTGGCTTCCAATGCTTGGGTGGTTAAGCCACAAAACACGTTTTTCAAAGGCTGTGAAAGAGGATTTTTACGATATGTTGATCTGTTGCTAATAGACTAGCACATATTCCTTCATAAAGAGGAACATTATAATGTATGGAAACAACAGTCTTTTGGATATACCATGCTCACTCATTGGGTATGTGGGGTGCATATTGTCCAACTGAATGGGATGCCCTAATCAACATCCACGTCTTCGGCGCACGGGGAACAGTAGGCTAACTGCCTTGCTCAGGGGCAGAATGACACATTTTTACCTTTTCAGCTTGGGGATTCAATCCAGGAACCTTCCAGTTATTGGCCCAACGCTCTAACCACTAGGCTACCTGCTCTAACCACTAGGCTACCCTATCATTATTGCATTATTGCAAAAATTGCTTGCTTACATCAACGTATTGACTGAAATGCTTGATATCTGTCAAGCATTAGAATACACTTCCCTACAAATCAATGTCTACCCCCCCAATCAATGCTATGGTGCTAGGAGTCAAAGTCAATGACTACAATCCACAACATGACAAACTAATACACTACCAATTTCCTTTGCTTATGGATTCGTTTGGTTTGAAGGTTGACGTTTATTGGAATGAGTATTTCCTGGAGGCAGCACTGAGCAATTTCCAGTGTCAAAGTCAAAATTGGCTATATATTGTGAAAATGTAGGGGGGGGGTTAGGTTTTAATTTAAGGTTCGGGTTAGGCACAAAGTTAGCAATGTGGTTAAGGTTAGGGTTAAGTTTAGGTTAAAAATCTGATTGTATGACTTTGTGGCTGTGCCAGCTAGTGACTACCTGCAGAGCTGCCTCTAGTACATGTGTCATACTAATAAATGCCAACCTGTGGCAAGAGCCTTCACATTAAATATTTCAGTTATTTAACTTCCTCGTAATGTATTTCATAGAGAGCACCATTTATGTATTTTGAAGCAAAAGTACCAACCAAATCCTCATAGTCTTTCAACGCTGGAATTTAATCAGTGCTGAATGTGCCTTTGATGGAATCACAACCTGGGTAGAAATTCAAGAGCTGAAATATTTAGTGTGAAGGCTTTGCCAAACGCACATCTTTTTTTCCCTCTTCTTTGTTTTTTTAACCATCTTCATTCTATAAATAAGTGAGTTGAATATTTTTCTGGTAATCAGGGGCAGCAGAGTCTAGGTCTCTGATTGCTCTGGTTTCCCAAGTCTACATCGGTCACTGGTTTAGTGAGAGATCAAACACCATCAGACACCAGCAGACAATGCAGACACCAGCATACACCAGCAAACACCAGCAGACATCAGACACTGCAGACACCAGCAGACACTTCAGACACAAGCAAACACTCAAGACACCAGCAGATACTTCAGATACCAGAAGACTCTACAGACACCAGCAGACACTGTAGACACCAGAAGACAGCAGCAGACACTTCAAACACTGTAGACACCAGAAGACAGCAGCAGACACTGTACACACTGGAGACACCAGCAGACAACAGCAGACACTGTAGACACCAGCAAACAGTGGAGAAACCAGCAGACACCAGCAGACAACAGCAGACACTTTCGACACCAGCAGACACTTTCAGCACCAGCAGACACTAGCAGACACTGCAGACACCAGAAGACACCAACAGCCACTGTAGATACCAGCAGACACCAGCAGACACTGCAGACACCAGCATAAACCAGCAGACAATAGCAGACACTAGCAGACGACACCAGCAGACACCAGCAGACACTAGCAGACACCAGCAGACACTGCAGACACCAGCAGACACTTTTGACACCACCAGACACCAGCAGACACTGCAGACACCAGCAGACACTAGAAGACACCAACATACACCAGCAGACACCAGCCGACACCAGCAGACACTAGCAGACACTGCAGACACTGCATACATTGGCAGACACCAGCAGACACCAGAAGACACCAGAAGACACCAACATACACCAGCAAACACCAGACACTTCAGACATCAGCAGACACTGCAGACACCAGCAGACACCGCAGACACCAGAAGACACCAGCAGACACTTCAGACACTGGAGACAGCAGCAGACATCAGACACCAGCAGACAACAGCAGACACTTCTGACACCAGAAGACACTGTAGACACCAGAAGACACCAGCAAACACCACCAGAGATCAGACACAGCAGACAACAGCAGACATTTCAGACACCAACAGACACTGCAGGCACCAGAAGACACCAGCAGACATCAGACACTGCAAACACAAGGAGACACTTCAGACAATAGCAGACACCTCAGGCACCAGAAGACACCAGCAGCACTGCAGACACCATTAGACACCAGCAGACACTGCAGGCCCCAGAAAACACCAGTAGACATTGCAGACACCAGAAGACACCAGAATACATCAGCAGACACCAGAAGACACCAGCAGACACTGCAGACACCAGAAGAAACCAGCAGACACTGCAGACCCCTGTAGAGACCAGAACATACCAGCATACACTGCAGACACCAGCAGACACCGGAAGACACCAGCAGACACTGCAGACACCATCAGACACTGCAGACACCAGAAGACATCAGCAGTCACCAGCAGACACCAGCAGACACTGCAGACACCAGCAGACACTGCAGCCCCTGAGGACCATTGTCACCCACCCCTGCTCTCTTGGTCACAAGCCCTACACTACTGGGATCAAAATGTGTTTACTTTGCTCTTGCTGTCTTTTGTTCTACTTTTATTTTATTCCCAGCCTCTCTCTTCCTCTCTTAGGCATGCACATACAAACATATACACACACACATACGCACACACACACACATACGCACACAGCTACAGAACAATGCTCATTAAACATAAACTCAAAACGGAAGAAACATGCATATGGCCTTTTCCTGACTGACCGCGCAATATAAAAGAAGAAACTGAATCCTTTAAATAACTTCAAGCCATAGAAACAAACAGATAAAACAACACTTGATAAACATTGAACATAGAAAAAAATACAGAAATATGACAAAGACAAGGTGAAAAAGAGTCATCTGTGAATCTATACTGCAAAAATATTCAACTCAATTATTTATCAAATGAAGAAGGTTAAAAAAACTAATAGGAAATAAAAGATCCCCAAAGAATGGGAGAAGGATGAATCTTTTTAAAGTATTTTTGCCTTCTAATTTCTAACCCCACCCCTCTGGAATATAACAGGAAAAATTCAATTATGCCAGAAAGGTGAATAAATTTGCAGCAGTACCGCTAGCCCCTGCGGCTCTGGCTTGTACCATTTCCCAGGTTGCTTTTAGGGCCACAGAAGAGAATGGGAGCTTATTAAGAGGCCGCCTGAATCTTTAAAGTGTAGCTCACTATTATAATATCTCTAGAAAAACTCATTTTCTAAGAAAGGGGATATATATTTTATCTCTATGCGCGTGCAAGCTTGAGGAGCCTCCACAGCAAGAACTAGACCCAACGACGCAAGGAAATTCCTTCTCTTCATTTGAGATTGGAAACTGAAAATCTTTCCTCTTTACGAGCAAAACGTTAATGTTGCAGTTATGTCATCTCCTGCCGTGACATTTTTGATGAGAATGAATAGAGAGAGAGTAAAGTTATTTAGCAAAGCAAAAGCAACAATGCAGTATCTGTGATGAGAAAGAATTATGGGTAACAGCGGAGGTTGCTGTCTCATGGTCAGCCAGGAGACATATTCTCTGATTCAAAACAGGGAGGCATTCAACAGACAACAGCACAAACAGGCACATGAAAAATGAATTATATTAATGTGCACTATGTAATGCTCCATGTTGACAGAAATAGTTCATTGTTATGAAAATATGTCTGTGTATGTCTACAGTACAGTATGTCTACAGTATGTCTACAATATGTCTACAGTATGTCTACAGTATGTATTTGTGTATGTTTACAGTATGTCTGTGTATGTCTACAATATATCTACAATATATCTACAGTATGTCTACAGTATGTCTTTGTGTATGTCTACAGTATGTCTTTGTGTATGTCTACAATATATCTACAATATATCTACAGTATGTCTCCAGTATGTCTTTGTGTTTGTCTACAATATATCTACAATATATCTACAGTATGTCTACAGTATGTCTTTGTGTATGTCTACAATATATCTACAATATATCTACAGTATGTCTCCAGTATGTCTTTGAGTTTGTCTACAATATATCTACAATATATCTATAGTATGTCTCCAGTATGTCTTTGTGTATGTCTACAATATATCTACAATATATCTACAGTATGTCTACAGTATGTCTTTGTGTATGTCTACAATATATCTACAATATATCTACAGTATGTCTCCAGTATGTCTTTGAGTTTGTCTACAATATATCTACAATATATCTATAGTATGTCTACAGTATGTCTTTGTGTATGTCTACAATATATCTACAGTATGTCTCCAGTATGTCTTTGTGTTTGTCTACAATATATCTACAGTATGTCTACAGTATGTCTTTGTGTATGTCTACAGTATGTCTTTGTGAATGTCTACAATATATCTACAATATATCTACAGTATGTCTACAGTATATCTTTGTGTATGTCTACAGTATATCTACAATATATCTACAGTATGTCTACAGTATGTCTTTGTGTATGTCTACAGTATGTCTTTGTGAATGTCTACAATATATCTACAATATATCTACAGTATGTCTACAGTATGTCTGTGTGTATGTCTAAAGTATGTCTACAGTATGTCTACAGCATATATTTGTGTATGTCTACAGTATGTCTACAGTATGTCTCCTGTAAAAGAACACATAAAACACACACACACATACAGGTATATATCCCGGCCCCCACTTGCACAACCCCTTTGTTATGGGAAGCCTAAATAAGTTCAGGAGGAAAAATGTGCTTAACAAGTTGCATGGACTAACTCTGTGTGCATAATGGTGTTTACCATGATTTTTGAATGACTCCCTAATCTCTGTACCCACACATAAAATTATCTGTAAGGTCTCTCAGTCGAAAGGTGAATTTCAAGCACAGATTCAACAAAAAGATCAAAGTCACCATTTTTAGTCAGTTGTACAACCAAATGCCTTCAACTGAAATGTTTCTTACACATTTAACCCAACCCCTCTGAATCAGAGACGTGCGGGGGGCTGCCTTAATCGACATCCACGGCACCGGGGAACAGTGGGTTAACTGCCTTGTTCAGGGGCAGAAGGACAGACTTTTACCTTGTCAGCTCGGGGATTCGAACTTGCAACCCTCCGGTTACAATTCCAAAGCTCTAACCACTAGGCTACCTGCCACCTCTGATGAGAGCATACAGGTCACTGTGGTGGGTAGTATATGGGGCTTTGGTGATAAAACGGATGGCATGTGATAGACTACATCCAGTTTGCTGAGTAGAGTGTTAGGGGCAATTTTGTAAATGACATCCCCGAAGTCAAGGATCGGTAGGATAGTCAGTTTTACGAGGATGTGTTTGGAGGCATGAGTGAAGGAGGCTTTGTTGCGAAATAGGAAGCCGATTCTATATTTAATTTTGGATTGGAGATGCTGTCACGACTTCTACCGAAGTCGGTCCCTCTCCTTCTTCGGGCGGCGTTCGGCGGTCGACGTCACCGGTCTTCTAGCCATCGCCGATCTACTTTTCATGTTCCATTTGTTCTGTCTTGTTTTACACACCTGGTTTCAATTCCCCAATTATATGTTCATTATTTAACCCTCTGTTTTCCCCATGTTTGTTGTGCATGATAGTTTTGTGTTTATGGTCAGTATTGTGGGCTTGGTTATTCTTATTGTAATGAGTACGTGTTTTGAGTAAAATTACTTGTGGTACTCATCTCTGCTGTCCTGCACCTGACTCCTCTGCACCAGCTACACCCAGACCATTCACAGATGCTTATTGTGAGTCTGGAAGGAGAGTTTACAGTCTAACCAGACACCTAGGTATTTGTAGTTGTCCACATATTCTAGGTCAGAACCGTCCAGAGTAGTGATGCTTGTCGGGCGGGAAGGTGCAGGCAGCAAACGGTTGAAGAGCATGCACTTAGTTTTATTAGCATTAAAAAGCAGTTGGAGGCCACGGAAGGAGTGTTGTATGGCGTTGAAGCTTGTTTGGAGGTTTGTTAGCACAGTGTCCAAAGAAGGGCCAGATGTATACAGAATGGTGTCATCTGTGTAGAGGTGGATCAGAGAATCACCAGCAGCAAGAGCGACATTATTGATATATACAGAGAAAAGAGTCGGCCCGAGAATTTAACCCTGTGGCACCCCCATAGAGACTGGCAGAGGTCCGGACAACAGGCCCTCAGATTTGACACACTGAACTCTGTCTGAGAAGTAGTTGGTGAACCAGGCAAGGCAGTCATTTGAGAAGCTAAGGCTATTGAGTCTGCCGATAAGAATGCGGTGATTGACAGTCGAAGCCTTGGCCAGGTCAATGAAGACGGCTGCACAGTAATGTCTTTTATCGATGGCGTTTATGATATTTTTAGGACCTTCAGCATGGCTGAGGTGCAGCCATGACCAGCTCGGAAACCAGATTTCATAGCGGAGAAGGTACTTTAGGATTCGAAATGTTCGGTGACTAGTTTTTTATGTTGGCTTTCGAAGATTTTAGACAGGCAGGGCAGTATGGATATAGGTCTATAACAGTTTGAGTCTAGAGTGTCTTGCCCTTTGAAGAGGGGGATGACCGCGGCAGCTTTCCAATCTTTAGGGATCTCAGGCGATACGAAAGAGAGGTTGAATAGGCTAGTAATAGGGGTTACAACAATTTCGGGCGGATAATTTCAGAAAGACAGGGTCCAAATTGTCTAGCCCAGCTTATTTTTAGGGATCCAGATTTTGCAGCTCTTTCAGAACATCAGCTGTCTCGATTTGGGTGAAGGAGGCGCTGGGATGGGGGGGGGGGGTTGGTAAGTTGCTGTAGGGGGTGCTGAGATGTTGGCCGGGGTAGGGGTAGCCAGGTGGAAAGCATGGCCAGCCGTAGAAAAATGCTTATTGAAATGATTGATTATCGTGGATTTATCGGAGGTGACAATGTTTCCTATCCTCATTGCAGTGGGCAGCTGAGAGGAGGTGATCTTATTCTCCATGGACTTTACAGTGTCCCAAAAGTTTTTGGAATTAGTGCTACAGGATGCAAATTTCTGTTTGATAAAGCTGTAGCTTTCCTAACTGACTGAGTATATTGGTTCCTGACTTCCCTGAAAAGTTGCATATTGCAGGGGCTACTCGATGCTAATGCAGAACGCCACAGGATGATTTGTGCTGGTCAAGGGCAGTCTGGGGTGTACCAAGGACTATATCTGTTCTGAGTATACATTTTTTAATAGGGCATGCTTATTTAAGATGGTGAGGAAAGCACTTTTAAAGAGAAACCAGGCATCCTCTACTGACGGGATGAGGTCAATAACCTTCCAGGATACCCGGGTCAGGTCGATTAGAAAGCCCTGCTCGCTGAAGTGTTTTAGGGAGCGTTTGACAGTGATGAGGGGTGGTCGTTTGACCGCGGACCCATTACACACACAGGCAATGAGGCAATGATCGCTGAGATCCTGGTTGAAGACAGCAGAGGTGTATTTAGTGGGCAAGTTGGTCAGGATGATATCTAAGAGGGTGCCCATGGCTACGGATTCAATGTGTGTGGGGACCGCTAAGTCAAGATAATTGAGGTAATACAGTTGAATTCGGAAGTTCACATACACTAAGGTTTACATACACTTAGTCATTAAAAGTCATTTTTTAACAAACTATAGTTTTGGCAAGTCGGTTAGGACATCTACTTTGTGCATGACACAAGTACTTTTTCCAATAATTGTTTACAGACAGATTATTTAACTTATAATTCACTGTACCACAATTCCAATAGGTCAGAAGTTTGCATACACTAAGTTGAATGTGCCTTTAATCAGCTTGGAAAATTTCAGAAAATGATGTCATGGCATTAGAAGCTTCTGATAGGCTAATGGACATCATTTGAGTCAATTAGAGGTGTACCTGTGGATGTATTTCAAGGCCTACCTTCAAACTCAGTGCCTCTTTGCTTGACATCATGGGAAAATCAAAAAATATCAGCCAAGACCTAAAACAAAATGTAGACCTGCACAAGTCTGGTTCATACATGGGAGCAATTTCCAAATGCCTGAATGTACCACGTTCATCTGTACAAACAATAGTACGCAAGTGTAAACACCATGGGACCACGCAGCCATCATACCGCTCAAGGAGACGCATTCTGTATCCTAGAGGTGAACGTACTTTGGTGCGAAAAGTGCAAATCAATCCCAGAACAACAGCAAAGGAGCTTGTGAAGATGCTGGAGGAAACAGGTACAAAAGTATCTATATCCACAATAAAACAAGTCCTATATCGACATGAAACCTAAAATGCCGCTCACCAAGGAAGAAGCCACTGCTCCAAAATCGCCATAAAAAAGCCAGACTACGGTTTGCAACTGCACATGGGGACAAAGTTCATTCTTTTTGGAGAAATTACCTCTGGTCTGATGAAACAAAAATATAACTATTTGACCATAATGACCATCGTTATGTTTGGAGGAAAAAGGGGGAAGCTTGCAAGCCAAAGAACACCATCCCAACCGTGAAGCACGGGGGTGGCAGCATCATGTTGTTGGGGTGCTTTGCTGCAAGAGGGACTGGTGCACTTCACAAAATAGATGGCATCATGAGGACGGAAAATTATATTGAAGCAACATCTCAAGACATCAGTCAGGAAGTTAAAGCTTGGTCGATAATGGGTCTTCCAAATGGACAATGACCCCAAGCATACTTCCAAAGTTGTGGCAAAATGGCTTAAGGACAACAAAGTCAAGGTATTGGAGTGGCCATCACAAAGCCCTGACCTCAATCCCAAATAACATTTGTGGGCAGAACTGAAAAAGCGTTTGCGAGAAAGGAGGCCTACAAACCTGACTCAGTTAGGAGGAACGGGCCAAAATTCACCCAACTTATTGTGGGAAGCTTGTGGAAGGCTACACAAAACGTTTGATCGAAGTTAAACAATTTAAAGGCAATGCTACCAAATACTGATTGAGTGTATGTAAACTTCTGACCCACTGAGAATGTGATGAAAGAAATATAAGCTAAAATAAATCATTATCTCTACTATTATTCCGACATTTCACATTCATTCAAAATAAAGTGGTGATCCTAAGACAAATGTCAGCAATTGTGAAAAACTGAGTTTAAATGTATTTGGCTAAGGTGTATGTAAGCTTCCGACTTCAACTGTATGTACATTTAGGTAGAGTTATTAAAGCGACTGTACGTAGATGATAACAACATAGAGTAGCAGTGGTGTAAAAGAGAGGGGGGGGGGGGGTTAATGCAAATGGTCCTGGAAGCCATTTGATTAGATGTTCAGGAGTCTTACGGCTTGAGGGTAGAAGCTGTTTAGAAGCCTCTTGGACCTAGACATGGCGCACCGGTACCGCTTGCCATGAGGTAGCAGAGAGAACAGTCTATGACTAGGGTGGCTGGAGTCTTTGACAATGTTTAGGGCCTTCCTCTGACACAGCCTGGTATAGATGTTCCTGGATGTCAGGAAGCTTGGCGCCACTGATGTACTGGGCCGTGCACACTACCCTCTGTAGTGCCTTGCGGTCGGAGGCCGAGCAGTTGCCATACCAGGCATTGATGCCACCAGTCAGGATGCTCTTGATGGTGCAGCTGTAGAACCTTTTGAGGATCTGAGGACCCATGCCAAATCTTTTCTGTCTCCTGAGGAGGAATAGGTTTTTTCGTGCCCTCTTCATTACTGTCTTGGTGTGCTTGGACCATGTTAGCTTGTTGGTGATGTGGACACCAAGGAACTTGAAGCTTTCAACCTGCTCCACTACAGCCCCGTCGATGAGAACGGGGTCGTGCTCGGTCCTCTTTTTCCTGTAGTCCACAATCATCTCCATTGTCTTGATAACATTGAGGGAGAGGTTGTTGTCCTGGTGCCACACGGCCAGGTCCCTGACCTCCTCCCTATTGGCTGTCTCGTTGATGATGGTGTTGGAGTCGTGCCTGGCCTTGCAGTCATGAGTGAACAGGGAGTACAGGAGGGGACTGAGCACGCATCCCTGAGGGGCCCCTGTGTTGAGGATCAGTGTGGCGGATGTGTTGTTACCTACCCTTACCACCTGAGGGCGGCCCATCAGGAAGTCCAGGATCCAGTTGAAGAGGGAGGTGTTTAGTCCCAGGGTCCTTAGCATTTTGATGAGCTTTGAGGGCACTATGGTGTTAAACGCTGAGCTGTAGTCAATGAATTCTCACATAGGTGGCAGGTTACCTTAGTGTTCTTGGGCACAGGGACTATTGTGGTCTGTTTAAAACATGTTGGTATTACAGACTCGGACAGGGAGAGGTTGAAAATGTCAGTGAAGACACTTGCCAGTTGGTCAGCGCATGCTCGCAGTACACATCCTGGCAATTCGTCTGGCCCTGCGGCCTTGTGAATGTTGACCTGTTTAAAGGTCCTACTCACATTGGCTGCGGAGAACGTGATCACAGAATCTTCCGGAACAGCTGGTGCTCTCATGCATGTTTAGTGTTATTTGCCTCGAAGCGAGCACAGAAGTAGTTTTGCTCGTCTGGTAGTTTTGTCTCACTGGGCAGCTCTCGGCTGTGCTTCCCTTTGTAGTCTGTAATGGTTTGAAATCCCTGCCACGTCCGACGAGCGACAGAGCCGCTGTAATACGATTTCATCTTAATCCTGTATTGACACATTGCCTGTTTGATGGTTCGTCGGAGGGCATAGCAGGATTCCTTACAAGCTTTCGGGTTAGAGTGGCCAGCTCTTCCATCTGGCCACTCTACTATAAAGGCCTGATAGGTGGAGTGTTGCAGAGATGGTTGTCCTTCGGGAAGTTTCTCCCATCTCCACAGAGGAGAGTAAAAGGCACACGACAGCCCGCTTGGAGTTTGCCGAAAGGCACCTAAAGACTCTCAGACCATGAGAAACACGATTCTCTGGTCTGATAAAACCATGACTCTTTGTCCTGAATGTCAAGCGTCACGTTTGGAGGAAACCTAGCACCATTCCTACAGTGAAGCATGGTGGTGGCAGCATCATGCTGTGAGGATGTTTTTCAGCGACAGGGACTGGGAGACTAGTCAGGATTGAGGCAAAGATGAACGGAGCAAAGTACAGAGAGATTCTTTATGAAAACCTGCTCCAGAGCTCTCAAGACTGGGGGAGAAAGTTAACCTTCCAACAGGACAATGACCCTAAGCACACAGCCAAGACAACGCAAGAGTGGCTTCGGGACAAGTCTCGGAATGTCCTTGAGTGGCCCAGTCAGAGCACGGACTAAAACCTGATCTAACATCTCTGGAGAAACCTGAAAATAGCTGTGCAGCGATGCTCCCCATCCAACCTGACAGAGCTTGAGAGGTTCTGCAGAGAAGAATGGGAGAAACTCCCCAAATACTGGTGTGCTAAGCTTGTAGCGTCATACCAAAGAAGACTCGAGGCTGTAATCACTGCCAAAAGGTGCAATACAAAGTACTGAGTAAAGGGTCTGAATAATTGTGTAAATGTTATATTTCCGTATTTATTTTTAATAAATTAGCAAAACAAATTGAAAACATATTTTTGCTTCGTCATTATGGGGTATTGTGTGTAGATTAATGAGAGAAAAAAAAACAATTTCATAAATTTTATAATAAGGACCTAACAGAACGTGGAAAAAAAATCAAGGGGTCTGAATACTAAGTATATCACTTATTCCATAAGCATTTGTCTGTATAGAACCGGTGAGATAAACACAAAAAAACTACCCCCCTAACATCAGATCACATTTGGGGTTTCAGTTCTGAAATCTCATCATCACTAAACGAGGATGAAAGGAATAAGCTATTTTTACACAAATCCTGTGTTTTATGGTGATCTGAATGAAACAGTAGAATGACAGCATGCTAATTGCATGTTGATCGACTTATCTGCCGACAAGTTATGATGGCTCTCCTATGTGTTGTTTTTTCATGATGTCATCCCCTTTCACTAACTCTTCACGTATCACCCGCTGTCTGTCTTTCAACCGTAGATTGTTGTGCTCCAGGCGTCAACATCCATCTAAACATATTGAGTCAAAAGTATGAACGGAAGGCTGTTAGATAAGTGTGAATTCAAGATAAATATGCAATACTTGCCTGACAAGCTTAGGCACACAAAAGCTTAATCTAGGGACACACACAAACATGCACACACGCACACTGCAATGTTAAAGAAAAACAAGCATTTTTCTTTTTCTTTCTCAGCTTCTGAACTCCCTTTCCATCGCTCTCTGACATGAAAGGGTCAGCAATGAGGTGACAGAGGTTACAGAGTCACACCGCTATGTGTCTTAAAGCCCCTATACAACCAGGATCTAGCCCATACAACTTTACACACACACACACACACAGACACTCCCTCATAGAGCGTAAATGAATTTCAGAGTGTGTGCGTGTGCATTTTGTGGAAATATCCTCTTGGCATAGCCTCCACCTGTCTCTCACAGTGCCTCAGAGGGGTAGCTCTACCTCTGCCAGAACTCCACACTTCCCCAGAGCTGTGGTGGAGAAAACATGGCCTAGTCTACTCACAAGCCTGGACCTCGCCTGGCTGCTCGCCCACGGTGAGAGATGCTCGGGTGGGGTCACAAATCATCAACACCACTAGAGACAATATGTGAACTGAAAAGAGCAATGTGTGTCATGTTTATGCTGTAGTGTGTGTGTCTCTGTGCTTCTCTATCTGGTTGTGGGCAAGGGCTTGCAGTCTCCCAAAGTAAACATATGGTCGCTCTCTAAACAAGATGTTCTCTGGCCCTGTGTTTTGCATGCTAAATGAGAGAGTGCAACCACAGGTTCCACACATGCACACACTCACACACACACACACACACACACACAAGGTAGGGGAAACACCCATTACACATTTGCTGAGCCCCACATACATACATACATACATACATACATACATACATACATACATACATACTGTATGTACATACATACACGCAAACAGTTCTGACTGAGACCTGACTGAGACCTGACTGAGACCTGACTGAGTGATGACTGAGTCCTGACTGAGACCTGACTGAGTCCTGACTGAGTCCTGACAGACCTGACTGAGACCTGACTGAGTCCTGACTGAGACCTGACTGAGACCTGGCTGAGTCCTGACTGAGACCTGACTGAGTCCTAAATGAGACCTGACTGAGTCCTGACTGAGACCTGACTGAGTCCTGACTGAGTCCTGATTGAGTCCTGAATGTCCTGACTGAGTCCTGACTTAGTCCTGACTGAGTCCTGACTGAGACCTGACTGAGACCTGACTGAGTCCTGACTGAGACCTAGCTGAGTCCTGACTGAGTCCTGACTGAGACCTGACTGAGTCCTGACTGAGACCTGACTGAGACCTGACTGAGTCCTGACTAGGAGGCTGGATGTGTCTGTATATTGCAGGTCGAAGATCCTGCTGTTATCAGCTGGGGACAGGAGCTCTGTGGCCGTGATCTATCCCAGCAGTCACCGGGTTTCAGCCGACTATTGATTTGGCAACCCTCTCTCCCCTCCGCTGTCCCCATCCCGCCCTGCTCTCATCGCCTGCCAACTCAGTCACGAAACAGCGTCAATACAGATGGTCTTTGCTGATGAAGAGAGAGTGCATGTGTGTGTGTGTGTGTTGGCTGTGTGTGTGTGTGTCAGAGAGAGAGAGAGAGAGAGAGAGAGAGAGAGAGAGAGAGAGAGAGATGGATAGAGAAATAGGAGAGAAATGGACAAATGCAGAGAGGCTGTTAAATAACAAAAATTACCACAGATAAACTGAGTGTACAAAACATTAGGAACATCTTCTAATATTCAGTTGCATCCCCTTTTGCCTTCAGAACAGCCTCAATTTGTCGGGACATGGACTCTACAAGGTATTGAAAGCGTTCCACAGGGATGCTGGCCCATGTTGACTCCAATGCTTCCAACAGTTGTGTCAAGTTGGCTGGATGTCCTTTGGGTATTGGACCATTCTTGATACACACGGGAAACTGTTGAGCGTGAAAAACCCAACAGTGTTCTTGTCACACTCAAACCGGTGCGCCTCACAAGTTGTAGGGAAGAACGTGAGAGGTAGAGGGAGAGCAAGAGGAGAGAGAGAGGGAGGGAGGGAAGAAAGGAGGTGGGCGAGCGACAGAAACATATCTCTTGGCCCTGTGATTATCATTTCTCATAGATGACAGGTGCTTTGCTGCCCTGCGTGTCGCGTTACCCCTCCTGACACCGCGTCACCATCCCTATGTCATTTCTCTCAATGGAAACCCAGGCCGGTGAGTGGCACTCGCCTCCGAGCCCCAGAGTGAAGGAGCTCGCCGGAGAAAAGCCACGGCCTTGTCCTCTCAATGAGACACAGTATCCATCACAGTAATGACCGATAACACTACTAAACGCTGACTCAAAACTACAGAGTGTTATTCCTCTTTTTCGCTCCACTGCACAAGATGCAAGTTTCCTGAATAGTATGGATTTATCTCATTTACTCTACACCAGTTCCCAACATTGTTCGTTCTCGGCACCACTAAATCACTTTCAAAAGTTCTTGAAGACAACCTTTCCCAGAGTCACGTAATTATTAACATAAAATATCTTGCGTATTATTCAGGCATATTATTATTGTTATAAACAATTATAATACCATGAATACTGCCAACTGTTATTATTTTGAGAAGAAAAAAAAGAATAATATATATGTATATTTGTTTTTACAAACCACATGCAGTACGGTGGTCCAAAGTTGAAAACAGGCTGAAAACCATTAGACCACACAGTACTTTTCCCACCACTACTCTACATCACACAGTTATCTCTCCACCACTGCTCTATTCCCCACAGTACTTTCTCCACCACTGCTCTACATCACACAGTACTTTCTCCACCACCGCTCTTCACCCCACAGTACTTTCTCCAAATCAGTCTGACTTCTTTGTCTGTCTGTCTGTCTCTTTCTTTCTGTCTGTCTCTGTCATCTAGAAAGCACAGGACCAACAACTGAATTCTCCACCAGAAATAAACATATCCATCAGCCATAGCTGTACGTAGATTGTCAAATAAATCGTAAGTTCTATGCCAACCATCAATATTCCTGCATCTAATAAATAAACCTTTCAGATTGATTCATCAAAGTGAAAAAACAAAAGGACAAAAACTGTTTGGTCCTTCCCACAATGTAAAAGTGAACAGAGGAAAAAAAGATGGAAAATACAACAACAACAAAATATAGAAAAGCATATTACTGCAATCTGTCTGGTGTCAGTCACACATCCCCTTCCCTTACAACATTACGCTGGGCCACGATTGGTTCTGCCGACAGCCGCAGTAAATGGAAGAACGCCGACTAATCACGTCAAAGAAGTGATACCGAAATAGGCTGGCGAGGAGGAGTTGGCCTCTCCACAGCAGTACTCACACTCATCAGCTACAAAGCACACAGCCAGAGTTAACCGTTATATTAGTTTATTCACCACTTCCCATATTGTACCAGAGTAAATAGTGGTGGATTTAGACCTAGAGAGAATGAGGAAGCCTGTGGAGGGGGACATGTGGGATATCAACTAGGACTTGCTGAGGTCAGTGCCCTGAATCAGTGAGCAGAAGGTAGACAGTTATAAGTGTATGAATGCATACCCAGGGTGCATTTCACCTTGACTGTGAGCATTGATGCTTTTCTATTCTAACATTTGGCACAGCTACTGTACATGTCACAGTGTTTCCCTCTGTGTTGGTGTGGCCACGCAGAAAATATTATTCAGTGTTGTCCCCTTACAACCTTTCTTATCTTCATCTAGCTACATTAGCTATTCGAACAGAATGTGATTGTATGCACACGCATACACACAGACACACAGACACACACACTCCCTCTCTTTCTCTTTCTCAGTATGTACAGTTGAAGTCGGAAGTGTACATACACTTAGGTTGGAGTCATTAAAACTCGTTTTTCAACCACTCCACAAATTTCTTGTTAACAAACTATAGTTTTGGCAAGTCGGTTAGGACATCTACTTTGTGCATGACACAATTAACTTTTCCAACAATTGTTTACAGACAGATTATTTCACTTATAATTTACTGCATCACAATTCCAGTGGGTCAGAAGTTTGCATACACTAAGTTGACTGTGCCTTTAAATGGCTTGGAAAATTCCAGAAAATTATGTCATAGCTTTAGAAGCTTCTGATAGGCTAATTGACATAACTTGAGTTATTTGGAGGTGTACCTGTGGATGTATTTCAAGGCCTACCTTCAAGCTCAGTGCCTCTTTGCTTGACATCATAGGAAAATGAAAAGAAATCAGTCAAGACCTCAGAACATAAATTGTAGACCTCCACAAGTCTGGTTCATCCTTGGGAGCAATTTCCAAACGCCTGAATGTACCACGTTCATCTGTACAAACAATAGTATGCAAGTATAAACACCATGGGACCACGCAGCCGTCATAGCGATCAGGAAGGAGACGCGTTCTGTCTCCTAGAGATGAACGTACTTTGGTGCAAAAAGTGCAAATCAATCCCAGAACAACAGCAAAGGACCTTGTGAAAATGCTGGAGGAACCAGGTACAAAAGTATCTATATCCACAATAAAACAAGTCCTATATCGACATAACCTGAAAGGCTACTCAGCAAGGAAGAAGCCACTGCTCTAAAACCGCCATAAAAAAGCCAGACTACGGTTTGCAACTGCACATGGGGACAAAGTTCATTCTTTTTGGAGAAATTACCTCTGGTCTGATGAAACAAAAATATAACTATTTGACCATAATGACCATCGTTATGTTTGGAGGAAAAAGGGGGAAGCTTGCAAGCCGAAGAACACCATCCCAACCGTGAAGCACGGGGGTGTCAGCATCATGTTGTGGGGGTGCTTTGCTGCAAGAGGGACTGGTGCACTTCACAAAATAGATGGCATCATGAGGGAGGAAAATTATGTGGATATATTGAAGCAACATCTCAAGACATCAGTCAGGAAGTTAAAGCTTGGTCGATAATGGGTCTTCCAAATGGACAATGACCCCAAGCATACTTCCAAAGTGGCAAAATGGCTAAGGACAACAAAGTCAAGGTATTGGTGTGGCCATCACAAAGCCCTGACCTCAATCCCAAAGAAAATTTGTGGGCAGAACTGAAAAGGCGTGTGTGAGCAAGGAGGCCTACAAACCTGACTCCGTTACACCAGCTCTGTCAGGAGGAATGTGCCAAAATTACCCAACTTATTGTGGGAAGCTTGTGGAAGGCTACCCGAAACGTTTGACCCAAGTTAAGCAATTGAAAGGCAATGCTACCAAATACTAATTGAGTCTATGTAAATTTCTGACCCACTCGGAATGTGATGAAAGAAATAAAAGCTGAAATTCTCTCTACTGTTATTCTGACATTTAATTTTCTTAAAATAAATTGGTGATTCTAACTGACCTAAGAAAGGGAATTTATACTAGGATTAAATGTCAGGAATTTTGAAAAACTGAGTTTAAATGTATTTGGCAAAGGTGTATGTAAACTTCTGACTTCAACTGTATATCTTGCTGTGTTCCTGCCATTATCTGAGATGAAAACCCCCTACTGTCTTAATATTTGTGTTGTGTTTAAAAAAGATGTAGTCTCAGTTATGCATTATTATTTTTTATCTTCCAAAAGATGAGTGCGATAAAACTTATCTACATAATACTAAGTGGATTAAGCATCTACAGTACATTCATACACATGTAACGTTACTGTTCATGTACTCAAGTGGCTAAGTGAACAAAATAAAGCTGACACCAGCTAAACCTAATACTGCCTCAGGCATATTACTCAGAGAATAGATTGTGGCAGACATTTTCTTCCTGAGCAACAACAATGAAATGAGATAATACACTTAAGACTCAAACAAAGCGGAAAATGCATTTACCTTTGGGAATATGTGTGAGATTGTATTGGTACTGAGATGAGCTTGCAGCCTGGCTCTTTATGGCAGTCTCTCTTCCTATCTGGTTCCCCTGACACATATTTACCAGATATCTCCATTTCACTCAATCCCTTCTTCCTCTACCAAATCTATCCTCTCATTCTTCCATGTATTAATTCCTCTCTCTTCCAGTTGTCTCTGTCTCCCCCTTCCTTACCAACTCGGTTTACATCCTCTATCTTTCACTATCTTACATTTCTCCTTCCCTCACTGTCTGTCCCTCCACTCCCTTTCTCATTCTATATATCCTCCAAGATGGCGCAGCAGTCAGACGTCTTTTGTCCTCGTCCTGTCGTGTCCAGTGTATATATCTTTTTCTAATCTTTTTATATCTTTTCTTCGCATATCTTTTTATGTATTTTTTCTAAAATTCAACTTCAAAACACTGTCCTGCAACCCACCTCACCCAATGTGGTGTGGACCTGTTGTTGTTTTTCAAGTAGTATCCACCTTGAATCCGGAATCGCCCAACTAATGCTAGCTAACTTCACTAGCTACTAGCTAACGTTAGTATTTAGCTTACCATTGGTAGCAGTCATCAGCTAACCTTTAGCTCGGAAAAGCTCTCGCCGTTCGTATAACGCGACTCAAACCAGAGCATACCGGACCTATTTTCTCTCCATATCCCCGGACTCCTACCGCAAGCTCTGGACATTTTCACCTGGATCTTGCAGCTAGCTAGCTGCTACCCGAGTGACTATTGGCTAACGTTGGTCCCGGAGCAAGCACCAATTAGCCTGAAGCTAGCCTATGCTAAGCCCATCTTCCGGCTAGCTGAAGAGTCCCATCAGCCACTCCCCTCATTACCAGGATACCCTGGCCAGGTTGACCTCCCCTCATTACTGTCAAACGTTCCCTAAAACACTTCAGCGAGCAGGCCTTTCTAATCGACCTGGCCAGGGTATCCTGGAAGGATATTGACCTCATCCCATCAGTAGAGGATGCCTGGTTATTCTTTAAAAGTGCCTTCCTCACCATCTTAAATAAGCATGCCATTCAAGAAATTTAGAACCAGGAACAGATATAGCCCTTGGTTCTCTCCAGACCTGACTGCACTTGACCAGCACAAAACATCCTGTGGCGTTCTGCATTAGCATCGAACAGCCCCCGTGATATGCAACTTTTCAGGGAAGTCAGGAACCAATATACACAGGAAGTTAGGAAAGCCAAGGCTAGCTTTTTCAAGCAGAAATTTGCTTCCTGTAACACAAACTCAAAAAAGTTCTGGGACACTGTAAAGTCCATGGAGAATAAGAGCACCTCCTCCCAGCTGCCCATTGCACTGTTGATAGGAAACGCTGTCACCACCGATAAATCCACAACAATTGAGAATTTCAATAAGCATTTTTCTACGGCTGGCCATGCTTTCCACCTGGCTACCCCTACCCTGGGCAAACAGCCCTGCACCCCCCTCAGCAACCTTCCCAAGCCTCTCCCATTTCTCCTTCTCCCAAATCCAGTTAGCTGATGTTCTGAAAGAGCTGCAAAATCTGGACAACTACAAATCAGCCGGGCTAGACAATCTGGACCCTTTCTTTCTAAAATTATCTGCCAAAATTGTTGCAACCCCTATTACTAGCCTGTTCAACCTCTTTTTCGTGTCGTCTGAGATTCCCAAAGACTGGAAAGCAGCTGCGGTCATCCCACTCTTCAAAGGGGGAGACACTCTTGACCCAAACTGCTATAGACCTATATCTATCCTACCCTGCCTTTCTAAGGCCTTTGAAAGCCAAGTTAACAAACAGATTACCGACCATTTCGAATCCCACCGTACTATCTCCGCTATGCAATCTGGTTTCAGAGCTGGTCATGGGTGCAGCTCAGCCACGCTCAAGGTCCTAAACAACATCATAACCGCCATCGATAAGAGACATTACTGTGCAGCCATATTCATTGATCTGGCCAAGGTTTTCAACTCTGTCAATCACCACATCCTTATTGGCAGACTCGACAGCCTTGGTTTCTCAAATGATTGCCTCGCATGGTTCACCAACTACTTCTCCGATAGAGTAAGGTGTATCAAATCGGAGGGCCTGTTGTCCGGGCCTCTGGCAGTCTCTATGGGGGTGCCACAGGATTCAATTCTTGGGCCGACTCTCTTCTCTGTATACATCAATGATGTCGCTCTTGCTGCTGGTGAGTCTCTGATCCACCTCTACGCAGACGACACCATTCTGTATACTTCTGGCCCTTCTTTGGACACTGTGTTAACTACCCTCCAGACGAGCTTTAACGCCATACAACTCTCCTTCCGTGGCCTCCAACTGCTCTTAAATGCAAGTAAAACTAAATGCATGCTCTTCAACCTATCGCTGCCCGCACCTGCCCGCCCATCCAGCATCACAACTCTGGATGGTTCTGTCTTAGATTATGTGGACAACTACAAATACCTAGGTGTCTGGTTACACTGTAAACTCTCCTTCCAGACTCACATAAAACATCTCCAATCCAAAATTAAATCTAGAATTGGCTTCCTATTTCGCAACAAAGCATCCTTCACTCATGCTGCCAAACATACCCTCGTAAAACTGACCATCCTACCGATCCTCTACTTCGGTGATGTCATTTACAAAATAGCCTCCAATTCTCTACTCAACAAATTGGATGCAGTCTATCACAGTGCCATCCGTTTTGTCACCAAAGCCACATATACCACCCACCACTGCGACCTGTACACTCTCGTTGGCTGGCCCTTGCTTTACACTCGTCGCCAAACCCACTGGCTCCAGGTCATCTACAAGTCCCTGCTAGGTAAAGCCCCGCCTTATCTCAGTTCGCTGGTCACCATAGCAGCACCCACCCGTAGCACGTGCTCCAGCAGGTATATCTCACTGGTCACCCCCAAAGCCAATTCCTCCTTTGGCCGACTTTCCTTACAGTTCTCTGCTGCCAATGACTGGAACGAACTACAAAAATCTCTGAAACTGGAGACACTTATCTCCCTCACTAGCTTTAAACACCAGCTGTCAGAGCAGCTCACAGACCCCTGCACCTGTATATAGCCCATCTGTAAATAGCCCAACCAACTACCTCATCCCCTACCATATTTATTTATTTATCTTGCTCCTTTGCACACCAGTTTTTCTACATTGCATATTCATCTACTGCACATCTACCATTGCAGTGTTTAAATGCTATATTGTAATTACTTTGCCACCATGGCCTATTTATTGCCTTACCTTCCTTATCTTACCTCATTTGCACTCTTTGTATATAGATTTATTTTTCTACTGTATTATTGACTGTATGTTTGTTTACTCCAATGTGTAACTCTGTGTTGTTGTATGTGTCAAACTGCTTTGCTTTACCTTGGCCAGGTCTCAGTTGTAAATGAGAACTTGTTCTCAACTTGCCTACCTGGTTAAATAAAGGTGAAATAAATTTAAAAAATAATAATAATTCTCTGCTTCCCCCTTCCAACTCTTCATCCTCTGTCTTTCATTTCTCCATGTCTCTCTACATTTTAATGATTTAGCAGACACTCTTATCCAGAGTGAATTACAGTAGTGAGTGGATACATTTTGTTTGTACCGGTCCCCCGTGGGAATCGAACACACAACCCTGGCAATGCAAGCGACATGCTCTAACAACTGGGCCACACAGGAATTTCTTCCTCCCAACGCTCTTCATTAGTTTCCTTAGCCTCCAGTAAAAGCCCAGGGGAGTGTAGGTAACAGATTAACCCACTCCATTAGAGGTCCTGTGGATGAGAACAAACAGTGGGCCGATTGCGGTGCTATTAGTCTAGGTCAAAGCCTCCCTCATCAGCTCTAATGCTGAGACAACACCAAGGATTATAGCATAATCAGGACCGACTTCATCCTCCACGCCTTTTATTACTTCTCCTTCTTCCGTTTTTTCTTCCACTAACCACCTTCCCATCCCCTTCTTCAATACGGAGCAAGAGAAGGATACTATGCCATGTTACGGGGCTGAGCTAGTTAAGACAAAAACACTTTTGTGAAGACAGTGATTAGAATTGGCTCTCTCGCAGTGAGTAATGACATTGGACTTAAGCCACCTCCAAGCTCATTCGATATGCAGATTTGGGAGCGAGCAAAGTCGGGTCAATAATGGAATTGGCGTGAAATCACCCTTGGTACTCCTATTGCCGTATGGTGTTATTGTATGGGGTGATAATGGTAGAATGGCATAGAGTAGTAGATAAGGCAAAAACAAGTCCCACTACACATGATACACTATGCAGAGTCACTTTACCTCAATTACCTCGACTAACCTGTACCCCCGCACCTTGACTCGGTACCGGTACCCACTGTATATAGCCTCGTTATTGGTATTTTATTGTGTTCCTTTTTTTTCTGTACTTTAGTTTATTCAGTAAATATTTTCTTAACTCTATTTTCTTAAAACTGCAATGTTAGTTAAGGGCTTGTAATAATCTGGGCAGTTAGCCTAGTGGTTAGAGTGTTGGACTAGTAACCGAAAGGTTGCACAATTGAATCCCTGAGCCGACAAGGTAAAAATCTGTCGTACTGCCCCTGAACAAGGCAGTTAACCCACTGTTCCTAGGCTGTCATTGAAAATAAGAATTTGTTCTTAACTGACTTGCCTAGTTAAATAAAGGTAAGAAGTATTTCAGGAAAAGGTCTACACTGTTGGATTCGGTGCATGTTACAAATAAAAATGGATTTGATGTATGTCCATTAAGAAATAAAGATGCATGAAGGACCTTTGCATTTTTATGACATGATTGTAACTGATTTATCACCATCCTGTGCTAATAATCTATCCTAAGTGCTTCATGATGGCTTTTAAAATGCACACACTACACTGTGAGTTCACAGCAGCATTAGTATATTGGAAGGTGGGAGAGTTAAGCAAATATCACATCCACACTGATAAACACGTTGCAAGGATTGGACAGTTCTCTCTCTACCAGCCCACTAAACATTTTGCTCAATTTGATGTCTTGGTTTGATGCTAAGTTTTCTGCCCTTTCGTGTGTGCTAGACTTTCTTTTACAAAGCCTATATCAAAAAGACTGCTACCCTTTTCACCGAAGTGTCACTATTCCCCATCCACACAAGTTATGTACATGTCTGGGAGAAATGTTATGAAAACAGACCACATAAGACAGAATACCAGGCCTGGTTCTGTGGGAGTCAACAAAGGAAGAGGGTGGGTGTTCCCTTCTGCCTCCATTTTCTAACATGTTGTTACTTTACTTTTCCCAGAGACAAAGGGATGAGAATGAGGCCTCTACATTTTTTAATGTGAAATAAAGGAAATGTGAATGCTTTGGAGTATGTTTGATTCATATTTAAATGCAAGACGATTCTCTCGCTCTCTCTTTCTCTCTGTGCGAGTGATAACAGCCCGAGCTCCACACTTTAATTATCTCGCATCGCAGATTACAAAGTGAAAACAACCCCACAAATGTGATACGCCTTCATTTTGCATTCTTTTTGGTCCCACTCCCTCCTTACTCATGCCCAAAATGGCTTTCAGCTCCTCCAAAGGAACCAGTGTCTTGCATGCGTTGTCTTTGTGTGCAGTCATGAATTTCTCTCAGTTTGCTATGTGAGGCATGAGGCGTGATACGAGCAAGTTTCCCGACACTCTATTGTGTGAGGATGGGTAGTTAGTCGGCTGAATTTCTTTTGATACGCCTTGAGCTCTACTCCGTAAAATAAAATAATGAAAAACATCAGGAGAAAAGATGGAGGGGTTGTTTTTGCCAGCTGAGAAGAGGGTGAGAATGAGCGAGGACAAGGATAGGACTACTCTTTATCAGATTCCCCTAAGAGAGGCAGGGACACTGAAACATGGTCCCCTTTAAAACACCGCTCTTATACCTGCACTCAATCACATCATTGCCTTTCTGGATCGGCTTCAAATGCTGAGGAAAATCTATGACAAAACCACACATAAATAAATCAATTTCTATGTGCTTTCGTCCTCAAGAAAGAGCTTCGTTACATATGGAAATGAGATTCTCCTCTCCTCTTCTCTTCAGCGATCCCCCCAAGCCAAGTGCTTTGGCTCCTACCCATTCAAATGTAGGCCAGGGCGATGATGCATTTACAAAGACTGTACTATAAGAACAGAGACAGAGAAGATAATATGGAGAAAAAGAGAGAGAGTGAAAGAGACACGGGAGAACCAGAGAAGGAGGGATGATAGATGCCAAGAAGAGAGGGGAAAGACAAAGACAATGATGGAGAGGGTGAGACTAGCAGATAGACAGACAGACACAGGGATAGAGAGAAAGAAGATGACAGAGAGTGAGTGACATATTAAAAGAGGGAGAGAGAAGAGATGACATGGCTAGACAGGGGGATGTAGCCATGGTAGCCTATAGTTCTGGATGACATGGCTTCACTGGGGGATGTAGCCATGGTAGCCTATAGTTCTGGATGACATGGCTTCACTGGGGGATGTAGCCATGGTAGCCTATAGTTCTGGATGACATGGCTTCACTGGGGGATGTAGCCATGGTAGCCTATAGTTTTGGATGACATGGCTTCACCATGGCTACATCCCCCAGTTAAGCCATGTCATTCAGAACCTAACCACCGTGCTTTTACACCTGCATTGCTTGCTGTTTGGGGTTTTAGGCTGGGTTTCTGTACAGCACTCTGTGACATCAGCTGATGTAAGAAGGGCTTTATAAATACATTTGATTGATTGATTGATGGTAGCCTATAGTTCTGGATGACATGGCTTCACTGGGGGATGTAGCCATGGTAGCCTATAGTTCTGGAGCCTAAAATGGACACTACCGGAGAACGATGCTGTGCTCCGTGACAGATGCTGCGTTGCTAATTAACAAGTAGGCTATTCCGTGGCGCTAACTAGCAACAGGGTTCTATCCCCTCCTACTGTCTGAACACGTGGTCCCCACCATTGACAGTAGCACTGGTTATGCAGTGCTTGTTAATGTCATTTAGTAGGTCCAGACAAGGACAGACTGAACACTCTTCTACTACCACACGTTAGGTTTGTCTGCCTGTTTGAATACCCGCTTCCCAAAGTGGGTTGCAAATTCAAAGACAAAATCGTGGACAAGACCTTTGCTGCACTTTGGGGGAGCGGTTCTGTGTTTATAACATTATTGTCTATTCTTTTCTTCTTCTCTTTCATCCTCTTGTACCTCTCTCGCTCATTCTCCGCTTTAACCTGCCTTTTTCCGGAGAGAGAGACAGCCAGAGAAGAAGAGAAGTAAGAGACAGAGAAGAAGGGATGATAGAAGCTTTCCTAGGCCTTTGGAAGTCTGACCGTCCCTCTCTCCTCTCCATAGGGATATTCATCACATAGTCTCACATCTTTTTTATTTTTATTTTTTTTATTTCACCTTTATTTAACCTGGTAGGCAAGTTGAGAACAAGTTCTCATTTACAACTGCGACCTGGCCAAGATAAATCAAAGCAGTTCAACACATACAACAACACAGAGTTACACATTGGAGTAAACAAACACACAGTCAATAATACAGTAGGGAAAAAAAAAAAAAATGTATATACAATGTGTGCAAATGAGGTAGGATAAGGAACATAAGGCAATAAATGGGCCATGGTGGCAAAGTAACCACAGTATAGCAATTTAACACTGGAATGGTAAATGTGCAGTAGATGAATGTGCAAAGTAAAAATACTGGGGTGCAAAGGAGCAAGATAAATAAATGACTATGGTAGGGGATGAGGTAGTTGGTTGGGCTATGTACAGGTGCAGTGATATGAGAGCTGCTCTGACAGCTGGTGCTTAAAACTAGTGAGGGAGATAAGTGTCTCCAGTTTCAACGATTTTTGTAGTTTGTTCCAGTCATTGGCAGCAGAGACCTGGAAGGAAAGGCGGCCAAAGGAGGAATTGGCTTTGGGGGTAATCAGTGAGATATACCTTCTGGAGCGAGTGCTACGGGTGGGTGCTGCTATGGTTACCAGCGAGCTGAGATAAGGCGGGGCTTTACCTAGCAGGGACTTGTAGATGACCTGGAGCCAGTGGGTCTGGCGACGAGTATGTAGCGAGGGCCAGCCGACTAGAGCATACAGATCACAGTGGTGGGTGGTATAAGGGGCTTTGGTGACAAAGCGGATGGCACTGTGATAGACTGCATCCAGTTTGCAGAGTAGAGTACTGGAAGCTGTTTTGTAAATGACATCGCCGAAGTCGAGGATCGGTAGGATAGTCAGTTTTACTAGTGCAAGTTTGGCAGCATGAGTGAAGGAGGCTTTGTTGCAAAATAGAAAGCCGATTCTAGATTTGATTTTGGATTGGAGATGTTTTATGTGAGTCTGGAAGGAGAGTTTACAGTCTAGCCAGACCCCTATGTATTTGTAGTTGTCCACTTATTCTAGGTCAGAGCCATCCAGGGTAGTGATGCTAGTCGGGCGGGCGGGTGCAGGCAGCGAACGGTTGAAAAGAATGCATTTGGTTTTACTAGCGTTTAAGAGCAGTTGGAGGCCACGGAAGGAGTGTTGTATGGCATTGAAGCTCGTTTGGAGGTTAGTTAACACAGTGTCCAAAGAAGGGCCAGAAGTATACAGAATGGTGTTGTCTGCATAGAGGTGGATCAGAGAATCACCAGCAGCAAGAGCGACATCATTGATGTATACAGAGTATAGAGTCGGCCCAAGAATTGAACCCTGTGGCACCCCCATAGAGACTGCCAGAGGCCCGGACAACAGGCCCTCCGATTTAACACACTGAACTCTGTCGGCAAAGTATTTGGTGAACCAGGCGAGGCAATCATTAGAGAAACCAAGGCTGTTGAGTCTGCCGATAAGGATGTGGTGATTGACGTCGAAAGCCTTGGCCAGGTCAATGAATACGGCTGCACAGTAATGTCTCTTATCGATGGCGGTTATGATATCGTTTAGTACCTTGAGCGTGGCTGAGGTGCACCCATGACCAGCTCGGAAACCAGATTGCACAGCGGAGAAGGTACGGTGGGATTCGAAGTGGTCAATGATCTGTTTATTAACTAGGCTTTCAAAGACTTTAGAGAGGCAGGGCAGGATTGATATGGGTCTATAGCAATTTGGGTCTAGGGTGTCACCCCCTTTGAAGAGAGGGATGACCGCGGCAGCTTTCCAATCTTTTGGGATCTCGGACGACACCAAAGAGAGGTTGAGCAGACTGGTAATAGGAGTTGCAACAATGGCAGCAGATAGTTTTAAAAAGAGAGGGTCCAGATTATCTAGTCCAGCTGATTAGTACAGGTCCAGATTTTGCAGCTCTTTCAGAACATCTGCTATCTGGATTTTGGTGTCAGAGAAGCTGGGAAGGCTTGGACAAGTAGCTGCGGGGGGGTGGAGCTTTTGGCCGGGGTTGGGGTAGCCAGGAGGAAAGCATGGCCAGCCGTAGAGAAATGATTGTTGAAATTTTCGATTATCATGGATTTGTCGGTGGTGACCGTGTTACCTAGCCTCAGTGCAGTGGGCAGCTGGGAGGAGGTGCTATTGTTGTCCATGGACTTGACAGTGTCCCAAAACCTTTTGGAGTTAGAGCTGCAGGATGCAAATTTCTGTTTGAAAAAGCTAGCCTTTGCTTTCCTGACTGATTGCGTGTATTGGTTCCTGACTTCCCTGAACAGTTGCATATCGCGGGGACTATTCGATGCAATAGCAGTCCGCCACAGGATGTTCTTGTGCTGGTCAAGGGCAGTCAGGTCTGGAGTGAACCAAGGGTGTCACATCAGCTAGGAGTGGTGGGTGTGGAGTCAGGCGCAGAGAGCAGAGTGAACGGAACAACCGACTTTAATGCGGTTAGAAAATGTCCAACGCCAAAACACAGGCGAAAAATCAGATACAATATGAGTAGCCCAAACATAGGACATGCGCTACACACCAACAGAACAGAAAACAAGCCCGCACAAAAGGAGGCGGGCTTAACCAGCTTAAATAGCCCTAACAAACACAAAACGAAAACAGGTGCAAACAATAAGAATAATCAACAGAAAGAAAATAGAGGATCGGTGGCAGCTAGTAGGCCGGTGACGACGACCGCCGAACGCTGCCCGAACAGGCAGAGGAGCCACCGTCTGTGGAAGTTGTGACAGTACCCCCCTCCTGACGCGCGGCTCCCGCAGCGCGCCGACACCGGCCTCGAGGACGACCCGGAGGGCGAGGCGCAGGGCGATCCGGATGAAGGTGGTGAAACTCCCTAAGCAGTGATAGATCCAAGATATCCTCCACCGGTACCCAGCACCTCTCCTCCGGACCGTACCCCTCCCAGTCCACGAGGTACTGCAGGCCCCTCACCCGGCGCCTAGAGTCCAGAATGGAGCGGACTGTGTATGCCGGGGACCCCTCGATGTCCAAAGGGGGCGGAGGGACCTCCGGCACCTCACCTTCCTGCAGGGGACCAGCTACCACCGGCCTGAGGAGAGACACATGAAACGAGGGGTTAATACGGTAGTAAGATGGAAGCTGTAACCTATAACACACCTCGTTTATCCTCCTCAGGACTTTAAATGGCCCCACACACTGCGGCCCCAGCTTCCGGCAGGGCAAGCGGAGGGGCAGGTTCCGGGTCGAGAGCCAGACCCGGTCCCCCGGTGTGAACACGGGGGCCTCACTGCGGTGAAGGTCAGCACTCCTCATCTGCCGCCCACCAGCCTGTCTCAGTGATTCCTGGACGGCTCTCCAGGTCTCCTTTGAGCGCTGCACCCACCCCTCCACCGCAGGAGCTTCAGTCTGGCTCTGATGAAACGGTGCCAGGACCGGCTGGTAGCCCAACACGCACTGGAA